>OY726529.1:55655179-56090761 GCA_963383655.1 Bathymodiolus septemdierum | reverse complement strand
TAGATCCTGAGCCTGGTGTATGCCTCCATTGGAGCTCTAATTTCTTTATTTATGTTATAGATCCTGAGTCTGGTGTATGCCTCCATTGGAGCTCTAATTTTCTTTATTTATGTTATAGATCCTGAGCCTGGTGTATGCCTCCATTGGAGTTCTAATTTTCTTTATTTATGTTATAGATCCTGAGCCTGGTGTATGCCTCCATTGGAGCTCTAATTTTCTTTATTTATGTTATAGATCCTGAGCCTGGTGTATGCCTCCATTGGAGCTCTAATTTTCTTTATTTATGTTATAGATCCTGAGCCTGGTGTATGCCTCCATTGGAGCTCTAATTTTCTTTATTTATGTTATAGATCCTGAGTCTGGTGTATGCCTCCATTGGAGCTCTAATTTTCTTTATTTATGTTATAGATCCTGAGCCTGGTGTATGCCTCCATTGGAGCTCTAATTTTCTTTATTTATGTTATAGATCCTGAGTCTGGTGTATGCCTCCATTGGAGCTCTAATTTTCTTTATTTATGTTATAGATCCTGAGCCTGGTGTATGCCTCCATTGGAGTTCTAATTTTCTTTATTTATGTTATAGATCCTGGTGTATGCCTCCATTGGAGCTCTAATTTTCTTTATTTATGTTATAGATCCTGAGCCTGGTGTATGCCTCCATTGGAGCTCTAATTTTCTTTATTTATGTTATAGATCCTGAGCCTGGTGTATGCCTCCATTGGAGCTCTTAATTTTCTTTATTTATGTTATAGATCCTGAGTCTGGTGTATGCCTCCATTGGAGTTCTTAATTTTCTTTATTTATGTTATAGATCCTGAGCCTGGTGTATGCCTCCATTGGAGCTCTAATTTTCTTTATTTATGTTATAGATCCTGAGCCTGGTGTATGCCTCCATTGGAGCTCTAATTTTCTTTATTTATGTTATAGATCCTGAGCCTGGTGTATGCCTCCATTGGAGCTCTAATTTTCTTTATTTATGTTATAGATCCTGAGCCTGGTGTATGCCTCCATTGGAGCTCTTAATTTTCTTTATTTATGTTATAGATCCTGAGCCTGGTGTATGCCTCCATTGGAGCTCTAATTTTCTTTATTTATGTTATAGATCCTGAGCCTGGTGTATGCCTCCATTGGAGCTCTAATTTTCTTTATTTATGTTATAGATCCTGAGCCTGGTGTATGCCTCCATTGGAGCTCTAATTTTCTTTATTTATGTTATAGATCTGCGTGCTGGTGTATGCCTCCATTGGAGCTCTAATTTTCTTTATTTATGTTATAGATCCTGAGCCTGGTGTATGCCTCCATTGGAGCTCTAATTTTCTTTATTTATGTTATAGATCCTGAGCCTGGTGTATGCCTCCATTGGAGTTCTAATTTTCTTTATTTATGTTATAGATCCTGAGCCTGGTGTATGCCTCCATTGGAGCTCTAATTTTCTTTATTTATGTTATAGATCCTGAGCCTGGTGTATGCCTCCATTGGAGCTCTAATTTTCTTTATTTATGTTATAGATCCTGAGCCTGGTGTATGCCTCCATTGGAGCTCTAATTTTCTTTATTTATGTTATAGATCCTGAGCCTGGTGTATGCCTCCATTGGAGCTCTAATTTTCTTTATTTATGTTATAGAGCCTGGTGTATGCCTCCAATGGAGCTCTAATTTTCTTTATTTATGTTATAGATCCTGAGCCTGGTGTATGCCTCCATTGGAGCTCTAATTTTCTTTATTTATGTTATAGATCCTGAGCCTGGTGTATGCCTCCATTGGAGCTCTAATTTTCTTTATTTATGTTATAGATCCTGAGCCTGGTGTATGCTTCCATTAGATCTCTTAATTTTCTTTATTTATGTTATAGATCCTGAGTCTGGTGTATGCCTCCATTGGAGCTCTTAATTTTCTTTATTTATGTTATAGATCCTGAGCCTGGTGTATGCCTCCATTGGAGCTCTAATTTTCTTTATTTATGTTATAGATCCTGAGCCTGGTGTATGCCTCCATTGGAGCTCTTAATTTTCTTTATTTATGTTATAGATCCTGAGCCTGGTGTATGCCTCCATTGGAGCTCTATTTTTCTTTATTTATGTTATAGATCCTGAGCCTGGTGTATGCCTCCATTGGAGCTCTAATTTTCTTTATTTATGTTATAGATCCTGAGCCTGGTGTATGCCTCCATTGGAGCTCTAATTTTCTTTATTTATGTTATAGAGCCTGGTGTATGCCTCCATTGGAGCTCTAATTTTCTTTATTTATGTTATAGATCCTGAGCCTGGTGTATGCCTCCATTGGAGCTCTTAATTTTCTTTATTTATGTTATAGATCCTGAGCCTGGTGTATGCCTCCATTGGAGTTCTAATTTTCTTTATTTATGTTATAGATCCTGAGCCTGGTGTATGCCTCCATTGGAGCTCTAATTTTCTTTATTTATGTTATAGATCCTGAGCCTGGTGTATGCCTCCATTGGAGCTCTAATTTTCTTTATTTATGTTATAGATCCTGAGCCTGGTGTATGCCTCCATTGGAGCTCTAATTTTCTTTATTTATGTTATAGATCCTGAGCCTGGTGTATGCCTCCATTGGAGCTCTAATTTTCTTTATTTATGTTATAGATCCTGAGCCTGGTGTATGCCTCCATTGGAGCTCTAATTTTCTTTATTTATGTTATAGATCCTGAGCCTGGTGTATGCCTCCATTGGAGCTCTAATTTTCTTTACTTATGTTATAGATCCTGAGCCTGGTGTATGCCTCCATTGGAGCTCTAATTTTCTTTATTTATGTTATAGATCCTGAGTCTGGTGTATGCCTCCATTGGAGCTCTAATTTTCTTTATTTATGTTATAGATCCTGAGCCTGGTGTATGCCTCCATTGGAGTTCTAATTTTCTTTATTTATGTTATAGATCCTGGTGTATGCCTCCATTGGAGCTCTAATTTTCTTTATTTATGTTATAGATCCTGAGCCTGGTGTATGCCTCCATTGGAGCTCTAATTTTCTTTATTTATGTTATAGATCCTGAGCCTGGTGTATGCCTCCATTGGAGCTCTTAATTTTCTTTATTTATGTTATAGATCCTGAGTCTGGTGTATGCCTCCATTGGAGTTCTTAATTTTCTTTATTTATGTTATAGATCCTGAGCCTGGTGTATGCCTCCATTGGAGCTCTAATTTTCTTTATTTATGTTATAGATCCTGAGTCTGGTGTATGCCTCCATTGGAGCTCTAATTTTCTTTATTTATGTTATAGATCCTGAGCCTGGTGTATGCCTCCATTGGAGTTCTAATTTTCTTTATTTATGTTATAGATCCTGGTGTATGCCTCCATTGGAGCTCTAATTTTCTTTATTTATGTTATAGATCCTGAGCCTGGTGTATGCCTCCATTGGAGCTCTAATTTTCTTTATTTATGTTATAGATCCTGAGCCTGGTGTATGCCTCCATTGGAGCTCTTAATTTTCTTTATTTATGTTATAGATCCTGAGTCTGGTGTATGCCTCCATTGGAGTTCTTAATTTTCTTTATTTATGTTATAGATCCTGAGCCTGGTGTATGCCTCCATTGGAGCTCTAATTTTCTTTATTTATGTTATAGATCCTGAGCCTGGTGTATGCCTCCATTGGAGCTCTAATTTTCTTTATTTATGTTATAGATCCTGAGCCTGGTGTATGCTTCCATTAGATCTCTTAATTTTCTTTATTTATGTTATAGATCCTGAGTCTGGTGTATGCCTCCATTGGAGCTCTTAATTTTCTTTATTTATGTTATAGATCCTGAGCCTGGTGTATGCCTCCATTGGAGCTCTAATTTTCTTTATTTATGTTATAGATCCTGAGCCTGGTGTATGCCTCCATTGGAGCTCTTAATTTTCTTTATTTATGTTATAGATCCTGAGCCTGGTGTATGCCTCCATTGGAGCTCTATTTTTCTTTATTTATGTTATAGATCCTGAGCCTGGTGTATGCCTCCATTGGAGTTCTAATTTTCTTTATTTATGTTATAGATCCTGAGCCTGGTGTATGCCTCCATTGGAGCTCTAATTTTCTTTATTTATGTTATAGAGCCTGGTGTATGCCTCCATTGGAGCTCTAATTTTCTTTATTTATGTTATAGATCCTGAGCCTGGTGTATGCCTCCATTGGAGCTCTTAATTTTCTTTATTTATGTTATAGATCCTGAGCCTGGTGTATGCCTCCATTGGAGTTCTAATTTTCTTTATTTATGTTATAGATCCTGAGCCTGGTGTATGCCTCCATTGGAGCTCTAATTTTCTTTATTTATGTTATAGATCCTGAGCCTGGTGTATGCCTCCATTGGAGCTCTAATTTTCTTTATTTATGTTATAGATCCTGAGCCTGGTGTATGCCTCCATTGGAGCTCTAATTTTCTTTATTTATGTTATAGATCCTGAGCCTGGTGTATGCCTCCATTGGAGCTCTAATTTTCTTTATTTATGTTATAGAGCCTGGTGTATGCCTCCAATGGAGCTCTAATTTTCTTTATTTATGTTATAGATCCTGAGCCTGGTGTATGCCTCCATTGGAGCTCTAATTTTTTTTATTTATGTTATAGAGCCTGGTGTATGCCTCCATTGGAGCTCTAATTTTCTTTATTTATGTTATAGAGCCTGGTGTATGCCTCCATTGGAGCTCTAATTTTCTTTATTTATGTTATAGAGCCTGGTGTATGCCTCCATTGGAGCTCTAATTTTCTTTATTTATGTTATAGAGCCTGGTGTATGCCTCCATTGGAGCTCTTAATTTTCTTTATTTATGTTATAGATCCTGAGCCTGGTGTATGCCTCCATTGGAGCTCTAATTTTCTTTATTTATGTTATAGATCCTGAGCCTGGTGTATGCCTCCATTGGAGCTCTAATTTTCTTTATTTATGTTATAGATCCTGAGCCTAGTGTATGCCTACATTGGAGCTCTAATTTTCTTTATTTATGTTATAGAGCCTGGTGTATGCCTCCATTGGAGCTCTAATTTTCTTTATTTATGTTATAGATCCTGAGCCTGGTGTATGCCTACATTGGAGCTCTAATTTTCTTTATTTATGTTATAGAGCCTGGTGTATGCCTCCATTGGAGCTCTAATTTTCTTTATTTATGTTATAGATCCTGAGCCTGGTGTATGCCTCCATTGGAGCTCTAATTTTCTTTATTTATGTTATAGAGCCTGGTGTATGCCTCCATTGGAGCTCTAATTTTCTTTATTTATGTTATAGATCCTGAGCCTGGTGTATGCCTCCATTGGAGCTCTAATTTTCTTTATTTATGTTATAGAGCCTGGTGTATGCCTCCATTGGAGCTCTAATTTTCTTTATTTATGTTATAGATCCTGAGCCTGGTGTATGCCTCCATTGGAGCTCTAATTTTCTTTATTTATGTTATAGATCCTGAGCCTGGTGTATGCCTCCATTAGAGCTCTTAATTTTCTTTATTTATGTTATAGATCCTGAGCCTGGTGTATGCCTCCATTGGCGCTCTAATTTTCTTTATTTATGTTATAGATCCTGAGCCTGGTGTATGCCTCCATTGGAGCTCTAATTTTCTTTATTTATGTTATAGAGCCTGGTGTATGCCTCCATTGGAGCTCTAATTTTCTTTATTTATGTTATAGATCCTGAGCCTGGTGTATGCCTCCACTGGAGCTCTAATTTTCTTTATTTATGTTATAGATCCTGAGCCTGGTGTATGCCTCCATTGGAGCTCTAATTTTCTTTATTTATGTTATAGATCCTGAGCCTGGTGTATGCCTCCATTGGAGCTCTAATTTTCTTTATTTATGTTATAGAGCCTGGTGTATGCCTCCAATGGAGCTCTAATTTTCTTTATTTATGTTATAGATCCTGAGCCTGGTGTATGCCTCCATTGGAGCTCTAATTTTCTTTATTTATGTTATAGAGCCTGGTGTATGCCTCCATTGGAGCTCTAATTTTCTTTATTTATGTTATAGAGCCTGGTGTATGCCTCCATTGGAGCTCTAATTTTCTTTATTTATGTTATAGAGCCTGGTGTATGCCTCCATTGGAGCTCTAATTTTCTTTATTTATGTTATAGAGCCTGGTGTATGCCTCCATTGGAGCTCTTAATTTTCTTTATTTATGTTATAGATCCTGAGCCTGGTGTATGCCTCCATTGGAGCTCTAATTTTCTTTATTTATGTTATAGATCCTGAGCCTGGTGTATGCCTCCATTGGAGCTCTAATTTTCTTTATTTATGTTATAGATCCTGAGCCTGGTGTATGCCTACATTGGAGCTCTAATTTTCTTTATTTATGTTATAGAGCCTGGTGTATGCCTCCATTGGAGCTCTAATTTTCTTTATTTATGTTATAGATCCTGAGCCTGGTGTATGCCTCCATTGGAGTTCTAATTTTCTTTATTTATGTTATAGATCCTGAGCCTGGTGTATGCCTCCATTGGAGCTCTAATTTTCTTTATTTATGTTATAGAGCCTGGTGTATGCCTCCATTGGAGCTCTAATTTTCTTTATTTATGTTATAGATCCTGAGCCTGGTGTATGCCTCCATTGGAGCTCTATTTTTCTTTATTTATGTTATAGATCCTGAGCCTGGTGTATGCCTCCATTGGAGTTCTAATTTTCTTTATTTATGTTATAGATCCTGAGCCTGGTGTATGCCTCCATTGGAGCTCTAATTTTCTTTATTTATGTTATAGAGCCTGGTGTATGCCTCCATTGGAGCTCTAATTTTCTTTATTTATGTTATAGATCCTGAGCCTGGTGTATGCCTCCATTGGAGCTCTTAATTTTCTTTATTTATGTTATAGATCCTGAGCCTGGTGTATGCCTCCATTGGAGTTCTAATTTTCTTTATTTATGTTATAGATCCTGAGCCTGGTGTATGCCTCCATTGGAGCTCTAATTTTCTTTATTTATGTTATAGATCCTGAGCCTGGTGTATGCCTCCATTGGAGCTCTAATTTTCTTTATTTATGTTATAGATCCTGAGCCTGGTGTATGCCTCCATTGGAGCTCTAATTTTCTTTATTTATGTTATAGATCCTGAGCCTGGTGTATGCCTCCATTGGAGCTCTAATTTTCTTTATTTATGTTATAGAGCCTGGTGTATGCCTCCAATGGAGCTCTAATTTTCTTTATTTATGTTATAGATCCTGAGCCTGGTGTATGCCTCCATTGGAGCTCTAATTTTTTTATTTATGTTATAGAGCCTGGTGTATGCCTCCATTGGAGCTCTAATTTTCTTTATTTATGTTATAGAGCCTGGTGTATGCCTCCATTGGAGCTCTAATTTTCTTTATTTATGTTATAGAGCCTGGTGTATGCCTCCATTGGAGCTCTAATTTTCTTTATTTATGTTATAGAGCCTGGTGTATGCCTCCATTGGAGCTCTTAATTTTCTTTATTTATGTTATAGATCCTGAGCTTGGTGTATGCCTCCATTGGAGCTCTAATTTTCTTTATTTATGTTATAGATCCTGAGCCTGGTGTATGCCTCCATTGGAGCTCTAATTTTCTTTATTTATGTTATAGATCCTGAGCCTGGTGTATGCCTACATTGGAGCTCTAATTTTCTTTATTTATGTTATAGAGCCTGGTGTATGCCTCCATTGGAGCTCTAATTTTCTTTATTTATGTTATAGATCCTGAGCCTGGTGTATGCCTACATTGGAGCTCTAATTTTCTTTATTTATGTTATAGAGCCTGGTGTATGCCTCCATTGGAGCTCTAATTTTCTTTATTTATGTTATAGATCCTGAGCCTGGTGTATGCCTCCATTGGAGCTCTAATTTTCTTTATTTATGTTATAGAGCCTGGTGTATGCCTCCATTGGAGCTCTAATTTTCTTTATTTATGTTATTGATCCTGAGCCTGGTGTATGCCTCCATTGGAGCTCTAATTTTCTTTATTTATGTTATAGATCCTGAGCCTGGTGTATGCCTCCATTGGAGCTCTAATTTTCTTTATTTATGTTATAGAGCCTGGTGTATGCCTCCATTGGAGCTCTAATTTTCTTTATTTATGTTATAGATCCTGAGCCTGGTGTATGCCTCCATTGGAGCTCTAATTTTCTTTATTTATGTTATAGATCCTGAGCCTGGTGTATGCCTCCATTAGAGCTCTTAATTTTCTTTATTTATGTTATAGATCCTGAGCCTGGTGTATGCCTCCATTGGAGCTCTAATTTTCTTTATTTATGTTATAGATCCTGAGCCTGGTGTATGCCTCCATTGGAGCTCTAATTTTCTTTATTTATGTTATAGAGCCTGGTGTATGCCTCCATTGGAGCTCTAATTTTCTTTATTTATGTTATAGATCCTGAGCCTGGTGTATGCCTCCATTGGAGCTCTAATTTTCTTTATTTATGTTATAGATCCTGAGCCTGGTGTATGCCTCCATTGGGGCTCTAATTTTCTTTATTTATGTTATAGATCCTGAGCCTGGTGTATGCCTCCATTGGAGCTCTAATTTTCTTTATTTATGTTATAGATCCTGAGCCTGGTGTATGCCTCCATTGGAGCTCTAATTTTCTTTATTTATGTTATAGAGCCTGGTGTATGCCTCCATTGGAGCTCTAATTTTCTTTATTTATGTTATAGAGCCTGGTGTATGCCTCCATTGGAGCTCTAATTTTCTTTATTTATGTTATAGAGCCTGGTGTATGCCTCCATTGGAGCTCTAATTTTCTTTATTTATGTTATAGAGCCTGGTGTATGCCTCCATTGGAGCTCTAATTTTCTTTATTTATGTTATAGAGCCTGGTGTATGCCTCCATTGGAGCTCTTAATTTTCTTTATTTATGTTATAGATCCTGAGCCTGGTGTATGCCTCCATTGGAGCTCTAATTTTCTTTATTTATGTTATAGATCCTGAGCCTGGTGTATGCCTCCATTGGAGCTCTAATTTTCTTTATTTATGTTATAGATCCTGAGCCTGGTGTATGCCCACATTGGAGCTCTAATTTTCTTTATTTATGTTATAGAGCCTGGTGTATGCCTCCATTGGAGCTCTAATTTTCTTTATTTATGTTATAGATCCTGAGCCTGGTGTATGCCTACATTGGAGCTCTAATTTTCTTTATTTATGTTATAGAGCCTGGTGTATGCCTCCATTGGAGCTCTAATTTTCTTTATTTATGTTATAGATCCTGAGCATGGTGTATGCCTCCATTGGAGCTCTAATTTTCTTTATTTATGTTATAGAGCCTGGTGTATGCCTCCATTGGAGCTCTAATTTTCTTTATTTATGTTATAGATCCTGAGCCTGGTGTATGCCTCCATTGGAGCTCTAATTTTCTTTATTTATGTTATAGATCCTGAGCCTGTTGTATGCCTCCATTGGAGCTCTAATTTTCTTTATTTATGTTATAGATCCTGAGCCTGGTGTATGCCTCCATTGGAGCTCTAATTTTCTTTATTTATGTTATAGAGCCTGGTGTATGCCTCCATTGGAGCTCTAATTTTCTTTATTTATGTTATAGATCCTGAGCCTGGTGTATGCCTCCATTGGAGCTCTAATTTTCTTTATTTATGTTATAGATCCTGAGCCTGTTGTATGCCTCCATTAGAGCTCTTAATTTTCTTTATTTATGTTATAGATCCTGAGCCTGGTGTATGCCTCCATTGGAGCTCTAATTTTCTTTATTTATGTTATAGAGCCTGGTGTATGCCTCCAATGGAGCTCTAATTTTCTTTATTTATGTTATAGATCCTGAGCCTGGTGTATGCCTCCATTGGAGCTCTAATTTTCTTTATTTATGTTATAGAGCCTGGTGTATGCCTCCATTGGAGCTCTAATTTTCTTTATTTATGTTATAGAGCCTGGTGTATGCCTCCATTGGAGCTCTAATTTTCTTTATTTATGTTATAGAGCCTGGTGTATGCCTCCATTGGAGCTCTAATTTTCTTTATTTATGTTATAGAGCCTGGTGTATGCCTCCATTGGAGCTCTTAATTTTCTTTATTTATGTTATAGATCCTGAGCCTGGTGTATGCCTCCATTGGAGCTCTAATTTTCTTTATTTATGTTATAGATCCTGAGCCTGGTGTATGCCTCCATTGGAGCTCTAATTTTCTTTATTTATGTTATAGATCCTGAGCCTGGTGTATGCCTACATTGGAGCTCTAATTTTCTTTATTTATGTTATAGAGCCTGGTGTATGCCTCCATTGGAGCTCTAATTTTCTTTATTTATGTTATAGATCCTGAGCCTGGTGTATGCCTACATTGGAGCTCTAATTTTCTTTATTTATGTTATAGAGCCTGGTGTATGCCTCCATTGGAGCTCTAATTTTCTTTATTTATGTTATAGATCCTGAGCATGGTGTATGCCTCCATTGGAGCTCTAATTTTCTTTATTTATGTTATAGAGCCTGGTGTATGCCTCCATTGGAGCTCTAATTTTCTTTATTTATGTTATAGATCCTGAGCCTGGTGTATGCCTCCATTGGAGCTCTAATTTTCTTTATTTATGTTATAGATCCTGAGCCTGTTGTATGCCTCCATTGGAGCTCTAATTTTCTTTATTTATGTTATAGATCCTGAGCCTGGTGTATGCCTCCATTGGAGCTCTAATTTTCTTTATTTATGTTATAGAGCCTGGTGTATGCCTCCATTGGAGCTCTAATTTTCTTTATTTATGTTATAGATCCTGAGCCTGGTGTATGCCTCCATTGGAGCTCTAATTTTCTTTATTTATGTTATAGATCCTGAGCCTGGTGTATGCCTCCATTAGAGCTCTTAATTTTCTTTATTTATGTTATAGATCCTGAGCCTGGTGTATGCCTCCATTGGAGCTCTAATTTTCTTTATTTATGTTATAGATCCTGAGCCTGGTGTATGCCTCCATTGGAGCTCTAATTTTCTTTATTGATGTTATAGAGCCTGGTGTATGCCTCCATTGGAGCTCTAATTTTCTTTATTTATGTTATAGAGCCTGGTGTATGCCTCCATTGGAGCTCTAATTTTCTTTATTTATGTTATAGAGCCTGGTGTATGCCTCCATTGGAGCTCTTAATTTTCTTTATTTATGTTATAGATCCTGAGCCTGGTGTATGCCTCCATTGGAGCTCTAATTTTCTTTATTTATGTTATAGATCCTGAGCCTGGTGTATGCCTCCATTGGAGCTCTAATTTTCTTTATTTATGTTATAGAGCCTGGTGTATGCCTCCAATGGAGCTCTAATTTTCTTTATTTATGTTATAGATCCTGAGCCTGGTGTATGCCTCCATTGGAGCTCTAATTTTCTTTATTTATGTTATAGAGCCTGGTGTATGCCTCCATTGGAGCTCTAATTTTCTTTATTTATGTTATAGAGCCTGGTGTATGCCTCCATTGGAGCTCTAATTTTCTTTATTTATGTTATAGAGCCTGGTGTATGCCTCCATTGGAGCTCTAATTTTCTTTATTTATGTTATAGAGCCTGGTGTATGCCTCCATTGGAGCTCTTAATTTTCTTTATTTATGTTATAGATCCTGAGCCTGGTGTATGCCTCCATTGGAGCTCTAATTTTCTTTATTTATGTTATAGATCCTGAGCCTGGTGTATGCCTCCATTGGAGCTCTAATTTTCTTTATTTATGTTATAGATCCTGAGCCTGGTGTATGCCTACATTGGAGCTCTAATTTTCTTTATTTATGTTATAGAGCCTGGTGTATGCCTCCATTGGAGCTCTAATTTTCTTTATTTATGTTATAGATCCTGAGCCTGGTGTATGCCTACATTGGAGCTCTAATTTTCTTTATTTATGTTATAGAGCCTGGTGTATGCCTCCATTGGAGCTCTAATTTTCTTTATTTATGTTATAGATCCTGAGCCTGGTGTATGCCTCCATTGGAGCTCTAATTTTCTTTATTTATGTTATAGAGCCTGGTGTATGCCTCCATTGGAGCTCTAATTTTCTTTATTTATGTTATAGATCCTGAGCCTGGTGTATGCCTCCATTGGAGCTCTAATTTTCTTTATTTATGTTATAGATCCTGAGCCTGTTGTATGCCTCCATTGGAGCTCTAATTTTCTTTATTTATGTTATAGATCCTGAGCCTGGTGTATGCCTCCATTGGAGCTCTAATTTTCTTTATTTATGTTATAGAGCCTGGTGTATGCCTCCATTGGAGCTCTAATTTTCTTTATTTATGTTATAGATCCTGAGCCTGGTGTATGCCTCCATTGGAGCTCTAATTTTCTTTATTTATGTTATAGATCCTGAGCCTGGTGTATGCCTCCATTAGAGCTCTTAATTTTCTTTATTTATGTTATAGATCCTGAGCCTGGTGTATGCCTCCATTGGAGCTCTAATTTTCTTTATTTATGTTATAGATCCTGAGCCTGGTGTATGCCTCCATTGGAGCTCTAATTTTCTTTATTGATGTTATAGAGCCTGGTGTATGCCTCCATTGGAGCTCTAATTTTCTTTATTTATGTTATAGAGCCTGGTGTATGCCTCCATTGGAGCTCTAATTTTCTTTATTTATGTTATAGAGCCTGGTGTATGCCTCCATTGGAGCTCTTAATTTTCTTTATTTATGTTATTGATCCTGAGCCTGGTGTATGCCTCCATTGGAGCTCTAATTTTCTTTATTTATGTTATAGATCCTGAGCCTGGTGTATGCCTCCATTGGAGCTCTAATTTTCTTTATTTATGTTATAGAGCCTGGTGTATGCCTCCATTGGAGCTCTAATTTTCTTTATTTATGTTATAGAGCCTGGTGTATGCCTCCATTGGAGCTCTAATTTTCTTTATTTATGTTATAGAGCCTGGTGTATGCCTCCATTGGAGCTCTAATTTTCTTTATTTATATTATAGAGCCTGGTGTATGCCTCCATTGGAGCTCTTAATTTTCTTTATTTATGTTATAGATCCTGAGCCTGGTGTATGCCTCCATTGGAGCTCTAATTTTCTTTATTTATGTTATAGATCCTGAGCCTGGTGTATGCCTCCATTGGAGCTCTAATTTTCTTTATTTATGTTATAGATCCTGAGCCTGGTGTATGCCTACATTGGAGCTCTAATTTTCTTTATTTATGTTATAGAGCCTGGTGTATGCCTCCATTGGAGCTCTAATTTTCTTTATTTATGTTATAGATCCTGAGCCTGGTGTATGCCTACATTGGAGCTCTAATTTTCTTTATTTATGTTATAGAGCCTGGTGTATGCCTCCATTGGAGCTCTAATTTTCTTTATTTATGTTATAGATCCTGAGCCTGGTGTATGCCTCCATTGGAGCTCTAATTTTCTTTATTTATGTTATAGAGCCTGGTGTATGCCTCCATTGGAGCTCTAATTTTCTTTATTTATGTTATAGATCCTGAGCCTGGTGTATGCCTCCATTGGAGCTCTAATTTTCTTTATTTATGTTATAGATCCTGAGCCTGGTGTATGCCTCCATTGGAGCTCTAATTTTCTTTATTTATGTTATAGATCCTGAGCCTGGTGTATGCCTCCATTGGAGCTCTAATTTTCTTTATTTATGTTATAGAGCCTGGTGTATGCCTCCATTGGAGCTCTAATTTTCTTTATTTATGTTATAGATCCTGAGCCTGGTGTATGCCTCCATTGGAGGTCTAATTTTCTTTATTTATGTTATAGATCCTGAGCCTGGTGTATGCCTCCATTAGAGCTCTTAATTTTCTTTATTTATGTTATAGATCCTGAGCCTGGTGTATGCCTCCATTGGAGCTCTAATTTTCTTTATTTATGTTATAGATCCTGAGCCTGGTGTATGCCTCCATTGGAGCTCTAATTTTCTTTATTTATGTTATAGAGCCTGGTGTATGCCTCCATTGGAGCTCTAATTTTCTTTATTTATGTTATAGAGCCTGGTGTATGCCTCCATTGGAGCTCTAATTTTCTTTATTTATGTTATAGAGCCTGGTGTATGCCTCCATTGGAGCTCTTAATTTTCTTTATTTATGTTATAGATCCTGAGCCTGGTGTATGCCTCCATTGGAGCTCTAATTTTCTTTATTTATGTTATAGATCCTGAGCCTGGTGTATGCCTCCATTGGAGCTCTAATTTTCTTTATTTATGTTATAGAGCCTGGTGTATGCCTCCATTGGAGCTCTAATTTTCTTTATTTATGTTATAGAGCCTGGTGTATGCCTCCATTGGAGCTCTAATTTTCTTTATTTATGTTATAGAGCCTGGTGTATGCCTCCATTGGAGCTCTAATTTTCTTTATTTATGTTATAGAGCCTGGTGTATGCCTCCATTGGAGCTCTTAATTTTCTTTATTTATGTTATAGATCCTGAGCCTGGTGTATGCCTCCATTGGAGCTCTAATTTTCTTTATTTATGTTATAGATCCTGAGCCTGGTGTATGCCTCCATTGGAGCTCTAATTTTCTTTATTTATGTTATAGATCCTGAGCCTGGTGTATGCCTACATTGGAGCTCTAATTTTCTTTATTTATGTTATAGAGCCTGGTGTATGCCTCCATTGGAGCTCTAATTTTCTTTATTTATGTTATAGATCCTGAGCCTGGTGTATGCCTACATTGGAGCTCTAATTTTCTTTATTTATGTTATAGAGCCTGGTGTATGCCTCCATTGGAGCTCTAATTTTCTTTATTTATGTTATAGATCCTGAGCCTGGTGTATGCCTCCATTGGAGCTCTAATTTTCTTTATTTATGTTATAGATCCTGAGCCTGGTGTATGCCTCCATTGGAGCTCTAATTTTCTTTATTTATGTTATAGAGCCTGGTGTATGCCTCCATTGGAGCTCTAATTTTCTTTATTTATGTTATAGATCCTGAGCCTGGTGTATGCCTCCATTGGAGCTCTAATTTTCTTTATTTATGTTATAGATCCTGAGCCTGGTGTATGCCTCCATTGGAGCTCTAATTTTCTTTATTTATGTTATAGAGCCTGGTGTATGCCTCCATTGGAGCTCTAATTTTCTTTATTTATGTTATAGAGCCTGGTGTATGCCTCCATTGGAGCTCTAATTTTCTTTATTTATGTTATAGAGCCTGGTGTATGCCTCCATTGGAGCTCTAATTTTCTTTATTTATGTTATAGAGCCTGGTGTATGCCTCCATTGGAGCTCTTAATTTTCTTTATTTATGTTATAGATCCTGAGCCTGGTGTATGCCTCCATTGGAGCTCTAATTTTCTTTATTTATGTTATAGATCCTGAGCCTGGTGTATGCCTCCATTGGAGCTCTAATTTTCTTTATTTATTTTATTGATCCTGAGCCTGGTGTATGCCTCCATTGGAGCTCTAATTTTCTTTTTTTATGTTATAGATCCTGAGCCTGGTGTATGCCTCCATTGGAGTTCTAATTTTCTTTATTTATGTTATAGATCCTGAGCCTGGTGTATGCCTCCATTGGAGCTCTAATCTTCTCTGCTGTAAGTAATAGTCTTATTTAAAGTATTTTGTCCTTGAAATGCACTAAATGGCTAAAACAGGTAATATTTTGATGAGATGAGATGATGATGTCTGCTTTGTACTAGACTAACAAGCTTAGTTGGATTTTTATAGTCGTGCTAGTGGTAGCTCACTGAACCAGCAGTCTAAGAGTACACATGTTGCTCCACTCGGACACATTATCATGATGAAAATGGCATCAAGCACTCTCTGGTTACTTCGGTTTCCTCTGCTAATATAGTGTTGAAAGTGGCATTAAACACCAATAAAACTGACATAGTATTGAAAGTAGCATTAAACACCAATAAAACTGACATAGTATTGAAAGTGACATTAAACACCAATAAAATGACTTAGTATTGAAAGTGACATTAAACACCAATAAAACTGACATAGTGTTCAAAGTGACATTAAACACCAATAAAACTGACAGTGTTAAAAGTGGCATTAAACACCAATAAAACTGACAGTGTTAAAAGTGGCATTAAACACCAATAAAACTGACATAGTATTGAAAGTGGCATTAAACACCAATAAAATGACATAGTGTTAAAAGTGGCATTAAACACCAATAAAATGACATAGTGTTAAAAGTGGCATTAAAGGCTGATGTAGTTTTGAAAGTGGCATTAAAAGCTGACAAAGTGTTGAAAGTTGCAAAGAAAAAAAAATGTTACAGTGTGGAAAACCAATTTTTTCAAACACTCGCCAAAATGGCGAGTGGACTGAAACAAGTACTCGCCAAAATGAAATAGAGCTCGCCATGTTTGGCGAGTGACATTTTTTTTAAACTCGCCAACAAATACCAAATAAACAATACAGTTATGTTCAACAATTTATTTTGCAGATTTTGACAAGTCATTAACTTGGTCAAGAAGGATCAACACTCTCTTAAGAGCTGCGTTGATATCTTCTTCCTCACTTTCGTTGTCTTCGTCTTCATCAACTGGCTCATCATCAATGTCGCGGTATAAAACATGTATGTCAAACCCGGTTCCGACACATGTTTTCGCGTAGGTTTTCGCTACAAATTTGTTTGAAATATTTCAAAACCAAATTATTTTATTTGCATTAATTTTAAAAGTCATCACATCTATTTGTAATGAAACAATATTTCATTTAATCGTGAAATCGACCATGGCAAAATTATGAGGGGTCGGGATTGTATACTTAATTTTTCTGTTTACAGAAATGAAGTGTCATGGCGGAATGTTTTCTTATCGAGTACAATGATTAATAAAATGTTGGATAAATGACACAATTAACAGAAAATTTAACTGTTTGGGAGCTATGATATTTTAAAGCTGTAAACCAGTTATTGTGGCGAGCGTTTTCAAGTTCCTACTCGCCAGACCGGCGAGTATAAAATGAATCTTACTACCCACCTGAAATTTCCACTCGCGTTTGGCGAGTTGGCGAGCGGTCGTTTCCCACACTGATGTTAGTATGGTTGTTGACCTATATTTTATATTAATGGTGCCCAGTTTTATTGTTTTATTCTACAAGATGATTTTGACTTATTTTTCAGTATATTGTATTTGACACACAGCTAATGTTAGGAGGGAAGCACAAGTACTCTCTCTCTCCAGAAGAATACATCTTTGCAGCCCTTAACCTCTACTTGGACATTGTCAATCTGTTTTTGTTCATTTTAACCATTGTCGGGGCAGCCAGAGACTAACTTATGTGTAGTCGATATTTGAGGCCAGCATAGATGAAAGAGAAGGTCTAAATAAGTATTATGTTTTGTCTGATAATGTTTAAACTATCAAATGAATTTCCATAAAACCTTGCTATGTAATGTTTAATTCTTATGGTAGATAGTGTTTCAATGAAGTGATACAGTAAAAAAAATATAGCAACCTCCACAATATAACTGAAATATTGTTGAAAGTGGCGTTAAACACCATAAACCAAATCTAATCAGAAAAATATTTCTCCAGATATAGAAACTAGCATCAGTCAATGACAGTACTATCTGCGAATTGAAATTAACACATTATTTTTTCAATCATCGTTAATATGAAATTTTTTGATTTTGGTAGAAATGAAAAATTTTCCATCTGATGAGCAGATTTCCTCTTTTTTTTTGTGCCAAATATTTTTAAATAGAATGTGGCAAACTTTGTCAAAACAGCAGGAAAATGAACTTTCCTCTTTTGTTTTTGTCAGTGTGTGTTCATGCCACGATATAGCTGATATAATGCTAATGTTGGAGTTAAACACCAATTAATCAATCTATTTTTATCAGTGATCACTTTCGTCTCTGTTTTTGATCATTTAGGACATCATTCATTGCATGATCAGATTTGATTTGAATAACATAAATATGTTTTCAAAGACAAATAAAATGCATTTAACAATGAATGAAAATGTACAAAAAACAGGAAGAAAATAGGAAATTTTGTAAAAAAAAAATTATCTATCACATATTTCAACGTCAGTGTGTCTTCAAAGTCGAAATTAAGAAATTTTTAGGTACTGAAACTTTAATTTTCAGAAATAAATATTCTAGATAATGGCCTGTGATCACAGATATTTAAATCCATTGTTCGAAAGTTGTGTAAATTTCTTAGTAATAAGAAAGCTATCTATATATAGATTGTGCTTTGCTTTGTGAAATTATTCCTAAAATGCAACATAATATGATTTAATGTTTTTCTGTAAAGATTAGAGTTATTTCCCTTGCTTCATTTTTTTTTTTTTTTTTTCATCTTTCAAAAATTATTTGGGGAGAAATTGTTGATATTATTATATGAATAATTTTGGTGGATAATGTCTAAATGCTTTCTCCAATATTAGGAATGCCATGATATGGCTGAGATATTGCTATGGTTGGCATTGAACACCAATCAATCAAATCAACCAATATTAGGCATGCTAATAGTGTATTTTCCAACTAATAAAGGTTATTCTGTATTTGTTTGACCCAATACATATATATGATACATGTTTACTCTCAAATATACTTTTGATAATAAATTAAATAATTCGTCATTGTCTCAAAAATGCTTTGTACATTAAACAGGTATAAATAGACACCATACAACAAAGTGAACAACTAATGTCAAAATAAATTAACCATAGTTGAAATATATATGCATTTTTTTTTTGTATGTATTCAACCCAAAAGTTTAAAAAATATGAAAAACAAAAAAACACCACACTGTTGATAACAATTCCAAAAACCAATAGCAAAATCATAGAAAGAGGCAAAATGTAGGCACCCTAATTATATACATAATTGTTCTGTTTCTGTGGAAAGGAAATTTGCGGGAAATTCTTATGCAGAAATTTAGTCACCATGGTGATTAAGAACATTATGTAAAGTTAATTAACTGGTAAAACATGCTAAGAATAGCAGAACAAATAGTAGGAAAAAAGTGAACTATTCCATCCATTGAAGATAAAACTGAATTCTTAGAAATTATTGCTTTAACCCTAGCTGCTGTATAAACAAATTCTCTATATCTGGAGGGAAAAAAAATTGTTTTAATAATATTTATTTTCAAAAGAAATCTGATTTATTAAGATATCATGACAAAAATAATTTATTATTAAAAAGTCTTTCCCCAGACATGACAACATGATATTACTTGTACTTAATTCTCTTGATTCTGAAAATTTGAGATGTGTTTTGCCCTAAAACAGGGGTTACTGGTCTGCTCATCCTCCATTTTTCAAGGTCGTCACTACCTCAATGTTGCCATAATATGCTGCTATGTGTAGATGTGTCTTACCCTAAAATAGGGGTTACTGGTCTGCTTCATCCTCCATATGTCATGGCCTTCACCACCTCAGTGTTGCCATTCTCTGCTGCAATGTGTAGATGTATCTTGCCCTAAACCAGGGGTTAATGGTCTGCTCATACTCCATTTTTCAAGGTGTTCACCACCTCAATGTTGCCATACTCTGCTGCATGGTATAGATGTGTCTTGCCCTAAAACAGGGGTTACTGGTCTGATCATCCTCCATTTTTCAAGGTGTTCACCACCTCAATGTTGCCATACTCTGCTGCATGGTATAGATGTGTCTTGCCCTAAAACAGGGGTTACTGGTCTGCTCATCCTCCATTTTTCAAGGTGTTCACCACCTCAGTGTAGCCATACTCTGCTGCATGGTATAGATGTGTCTTTCCCTAAAGCAGGGGTTACTGGTCTGCTCATCCTCTCTTATTCGAAGCCTTCACCACCTCAGTATAGCCATACTATTCTGCATGGTGAAGTGGTGTCTTGCCCTAAAACAGGGGTTACTGGTCTGCTGATCCTCCATTTTTCAAGATCTTCACCACCTTAGTGTTGCCATACTATGCTGCATGATGAAGTGGTGTCTTACCCTAAAACAGGGGTTACTGGTCTGCTGATCCTCCATTTTTCAAGGTATTCACCACCTCAGTGTAGCCATACTATGCTGCATGGTGAAGTGGTGTCTTACCCTAAAACAGGGGTTACTGGTCTGCTGATCCTCCATTTTTCAAGGTGTTCACCACCTCAGTGTAGCCATACTATGCTGCATGGTGAGGTGGTGTCTTACCCTAAAACAGGGGTTACTAGTGACTTTATTGAAGACTGGTCTGCACCTCCTTGAGGCCTTCAACATCTCAATCTTCCCATACTCTCCTGCTTTGTGTAGATGTGTCTTACCCTAAAACAATGGTCACTGCCTGATTTATTACAGTTAAGTTCCATCCTTCAACAATCCTTGTTCCCACATAAAGGATCAAGTATATTTTGTTTTCATTTTTATTCCATGTGGCAATGGTTACTGCCTGACCCATTGAAGAAAGGTTCAAAGGTCTGGTTCTCCTCTCTTTATCAATGCCTCATTTGTCTCAATGTTGCCAGTCCTTGCTGCCCAGTGTAGATGTGTCCTGCCCTAAAACAATAGTTTTGACAGATTCATTGAAGACAGGTAGGTTCCAGCCTTCAGTAGAATCTCTGTCATATCTGTGTTTCTTGTTCTCACATTAGGGATCAAATATGTTTGTCTTCATTTTATTCCCTGTGGCAGTAGTTACTGCCTGATCCTGTAAAGACAGGTAGGTTCCAGCCTTCAATAGAATCTTTGTCATATCTGTGTTTCTTGTTCTCACATTAGGGATCAAATATTTTTGTCTTCCTTAAAATTCCCTGTGGCAGTGGTTACTGCCTGATCCTGTAAAGACAGGTAGGTTCCAGCCTTCACTAGAATCTTTGTCATATCTGTGTTTCTTGTTCTCACATTAGGGATCAAATATGTTTGTCTTCATTTTATTCCCTGTGACAGTGGTTACTGCCTGATCCTGTAAAGACAGGTAGGTTCCAGCCTTCACTAGAATCTCTGTCATATCTGTATGACGTGCTCTTGCATTAGGGATCAAATATGTTTGTCTTCATTTTATTCCCTGTGGCAGTAGTTACTGCCTGATCCTGTGAAGACAGGTAGGTTCCAGCCTTCAATAGAATCTCTGTCATCTCTGTGTATCTTGTTCTCACATTAGGGATCAAATATTTTTGTCTTCCTTAAAATTCCCTGTGGCAGTAGTTACTGCCTGATCCTGTAAAGACAGGTAGGTTCCAGCCTTCAATAGAATCTCTGTCATCTCTGTGTATCTTGTTCTCACATTAGGGATCAAATATGTTTGTCTTCATTTTATTCCCTGTGGCAGTGGTTACTGCCTGATCCTGTAAAGACAGGTAGGTTCCAGCCTTCACTAGAATCTCTGTCATATCTGTATGACTTGCTCTCGCATTAGGGATCAAATATGTTTGTCTTCATTTTATTCCCTGTGGCAGTAGTTACTGCCTGATCCTGTGAAGACAGGTAGGTTCCAGCCTTCACTAGAATCTCTGTCATATCTGTTGCTTGTTCTCACATTAGGGATCAAATATTTTTGTCTTCCTTAAAATTCCCTGTGGCAGTGGTTACTGCCTGATCCTGTAAAGACAGGTAGGTTCCAGCCTTCAATAGAATCTCTGTCATCTCTGTATGACTTGCTCTCGCATTAGGGATCAAATATGTTTGTCTTCATTTTATTCCCTGTGGCAGTGGTTACTGCCTGATCCTGTAAAGACAGGTAGGTTCCAGCCTTCACTAGAATCTCTGTCATATCTGTTGTTTGTTCTCACATTAGGGATCAAATATTTTTGTCTTCCTTAAAATTCCCTGTGGCAGTGGTTACTGCCTGATCCTGTAAAGACAGGTAGGTTCCAGCCTTCACTAGAATCTCTGTCATATCTGTATGACTTGCTCTTGCATTAGGGATCAAATATGTTTGTCTTCATTTTATTCCCTGTGGCAGTGGTTACTGCCTGATCCTGTAAAGACAGGTAGGTTCCAGCCTTCACTAGAATCTCTGTCATATCTGTATGACTTGCTCTTGCATTAGGGATCAAATATGTTTGTCTTCATTTTATTCCCTGTGGCAGTAGTTACTGCCTGATCCTGTGAAGACAGGTAGGTTCCAGCCTTCACTAGAATCTCTGTCATATCTGTTGCTTGTTCTCACATTAGGGATCAAATATTTTTGTCTTCCTTAAAATTCCCTGTGGCAGTGGTTACTGCCTGATCCTGTAAAGACAGGTAGGTTCCAGCCTTCAATAGAATCTCTGTCATCTCTGTATGACTTGCTCTCGCATTAGGGATCAAATATGTTTGTCTTCATTTTATTCCCTGTGGCAGTGGTTACTGCCTGATCCTGTAAAGACAGGTAGGTTCCAGCCTTCACTAGAATCTCTGTCATATCTGTTGTTTGTTCTCACATTAGGGATCAAATATTTTTGTCTTCCTTAAAATTCCCTGTGGCAGTAGTTACTGCCTGATCCTGTAAAGACAGGTAGGTTCCAGCCTTCACTAGAATCTCTGTCATATCTGTATGACTTGCTCTTGCATTAGGGATCAAATATGTTTGTCTTCATTTTATTCCCTGTGGCAGTGGTTACTGCCTGATCCTGTAAAGACAGGTAGGTTCCAGCCTTCACTAGAATCTCTGTCATATCTGTATGACTTGCTCTTGCATTAGGGATCAAATATGTTTGTCTTCATTTTATTCCCTGTGGCAGTGGTTACTGCCTGATCCTGTAAAGACAGGTAGGTTCCAGCCTTCACTAGAATCTCTGTCATATCTTTGTTGCTTGTTCTCACATTAGGGATCAAATATTTTTGTCTTCCTTAAAATTCCCTGTGGCAGTGGTTACTGCCTGATCCTGTAAAGACAGGTAGGTTCCAGCCTTCACTAGAATCTCTGTCATATCTTTGTTGCTTGTTCTCACATTAGGGATCAAATACTGTTGTCTTCCTTAAAATTCCCTGTGGCAGTGGTTACTGTCTGATCCTTTGACAGGTTGGTTCCTCTCTTTGTCAAGGCTTTGGGTATCTCAATGTTGCCATACATTGCTGTCCAGTGAAGATGTGTCATGCCCTAATACAATGATTACTGCCTGATCCATTGAAGATTGGTCACAGCTCCTCACTTTATTATCATATCTGTTGTTTTCATTCCTCCGCATGAGTGATCAAATCTTTTTGCCTGTTTTTTCTCCTCTGTAGCAATGGTTACTACCTCGCCCAATGTACAGCTTAACTATATCAATACCTTTGTTACTTCTAGTCCCTTGCTCTCTGCTCTCAATGGAGGGGAGGGGGGGTATATGAACATAAAATGTTTTAAACCCATAAAACTAGTTAAACCCCATTACTTTTTATTGAAGTGCCAGTACCAAGCCAAAAGAGTGAACAGTCATGTATATTTGTGTTAGGAGTAATGATTTTGGAATTGTTTCGACGTTTTTTGTTTTCATTTTACAACTTAAACCATTAGAGGCAGTTTTTTTTTTCTAAGTTTGTTGTTAGGTTTTGGTTTTCACTCAAAACTAGAAATTCAGAATTTTATGCAAAATTAAAAGTAAACAACATGTTATATAATTGTCCATTAATATTTATTATGCAATACATGTACTAAAATAAGAAAATTGATAAAAAATAAAGTAAAAAAAAAAAATCCATTCATGCTAAAAGAAAAAATAATTTGACAATTAAAGTGATTGAAACTGAGTGAATATTATATGAATAAGGGACAAATTTATAGCTGTCATTATTGTATAATAGTAGTCCCCCTCTTATAAAGTGACCTCTTCAGCAATGAAAAAATGGGCTGAAAAGAAGGGTGGTGTCTCTGGAGGGGGACAATTTAGTAGTAATTTAAGGTGGTACCATACACTTCAGGTAAAATTTGATCTGCTTATTTAATTTTCTTATTTTTTTGGCAGTGTGTTTGAATATATCCACTGCAATAAATATCAAAATTTTAATAAATTCCAACCAACAGACTCAGAGCTATAACTTCACTAGCCACATAGCAGTTTTTCTCTCTGTGGTTTTGATCACCGAGATGCTTGAAATATGCATACAAACATCATATGATCAAAACGTTCAACTGATTTTAAAGAGTTATCTCCCTGTAGTGTTAGGTACCACCTTAAGTGCATCTGAAATCTGGTCTGATAAGAGGAGTACTACTGTATAAGTCATCTTTGGTCCTATATGTAGAATGATCTTAATTTGGTTATCAGATATATCTTGTCAGGTTACTAAAAAAAAAAAAATAAAACCTAGCTTTGTTTTGCCAAAAAAAAAAAAGACTTATGTTACCGGTGTCATATGGTATTTTGACCCCCTGAAAAATCGACCCCGGGGTCAATATACCATATGGTTAACAGAAATATTAATGTGTTATTTTGTTATAGTCAATGTTAGTCATGCTTATTAATTAAAAGGGAGATAACTCATATTTTCAGAAACCAATGCATCATGGAAAGGCAACTGTTGTATACCAGTATGCTAATTGTTGTAACATCATTGGTCAGTGCCTCACCATTTACAGCTTTGTAAACCAGAATGATGACATTTTTGGTGAATTGTCCCAGGATGCACTAGTTTCTGAAATGGAGAATTGTTGCCTCTAAATATGAAAAAATGTAGTCCTATGTTATTGCAATATGTTATTTGGTATTTTTTGCAACACATTTTTACATTTTGCCTCTAAATATGAGAAAAAAAAGTCCTATTTTATTACAATATGTTATTTAGTGATTTTTTGTAAAAAAAAAAAAAAACATTTTTGCATGTATCAGTACTTTTGGGTGAATTTAAAGAAATGTCTTAAAAAATTGTATTTTCTTAATTATAGTTAAGACTTCCATCAAACTTTCGTTTATTGTTTTTTTGTTTTTTTAATATGCAGTAAACCCTCATTATACTGCCAACCTTTTGTACCGAGATATGTTTGTTAATAAACGAGAGCTACAATATATCGAGGGAGAAATTTACAAATAAACTAAACTACATGATTTTTGAAAATTTGGACTTCAGTTTGAACAATATTTATTCAAAGAAAAACATAAATGATGTCTAATATACTTCAATTACAGAATGTGGATTCAGAAACAAGCTGAAAGCTTATGTTAATCCGTCTCCAAAAATTTTGACTTTGAAATTTGATGAAATAAATTAGGGTGGAGGTAATACTGTACATGTATTTGATTTATCTTCAGTTTTATACATGTTTTTATTTTGACAATAACGTAATGTTGATGTGATGTGCTCTAGACACTGTGACAGTCCATATATTTTGTAGTACTGGTACTGATATGACTTCATCCATTTGAATGGATTGCTCAGTCTGTGCTAAAAACCACTTTCACTAGTAAGAATTGATTCAGGCCAGTAAAAATTGGTTCAGGCCAGTAGAAATTGGTTCAGGCCAGTAAAAATTGGTTTGTGCTAGTAAAAATTGGTTCAAGCTAGTAAAAATTGGTTCGGGCTAGTAAAAATTGCATAAAATTTGCTTAACCAAATTTTCTAAAATGCTGTTGGGACTAGTTTGTCAAAATTTTATTGTCACAGACTGATTGATTTATTTTAAAGGAACATTTCAAAGCAATTAATTGATTAACATGTCAAGTTCAACAGCATGTTATTTAAAGGAATTATCTAAGTTTGAATGGAAGATTAATTATAATTTATATCATGTGATGTTATAAACTTTTACTGGCCAACATTGAGGACATTAATTATGTCTGTCTGTGATGTCTGTTAGACAATACATTAGTTCTAGTATCTTAGTAATGATAAATAGTGTAGAGAACTTTAACTATGATAAAAGTAAAATTTGCTTCAGTCTAGGGTTTGTTTCCAAAGTCAAATGTCCAAAAAGTTCATAGCTGAAATATTGCTAAAGTTGGCGTTAAGCACCAACCAATCAATCAATCAACCAAAAAGTTTTATTAGATGTTTGAAACTACATGTATATTGATGTTTTTATGTTCAGTGTTCCCTCAAACTAGTATTGTAACACAGCACATTACTATTGCTTTATGGAATATAAATCATTCTTTGTTTATTTACTAGTCACTTAGTTATTATTGTTGTTTACGCAGGCATATTAAAGTTATTATTGTTGTTTGCGCAGGCATATTAAAGTTATTATTGTTGTTTGCGCAGGCATATTAAAGTTATTATTGTTGTTTACGCAGGCATATTAAAGCACTTGTTAAAAGTTTTATTCCAGGATTTGTCAATTTCATTATGCACACATTTGTTGTTAATAAATATTTTTACATGTCATATGCATTTGTGATTAAAGTTTTTTTGTTTGTTCTGTATTCATGAAGATGAATATCATTATTTAGTGCATTGTAACCAATTTTCAAGAAGAATTTTATTGACAACTATCAGACACATACCGTGTAACATGAGGTACATGACATGAAACAATGAAACAATGTTATGAAATTCAAACGTATTGCCAATCAATGTTCAGTCCAAAGTTTCCAAACTCAAAAAATTGTGTTGAGTCATCAGAAATTTAATACACAGTCAGTCATCCAGGCATTATAGTCGAAAAACTTTGGAGCATGAGTTTCATAAAAATTTTGGAGCATGAGTTTCACAAAAATTTTGGAGTATGAGTTTCATAAAAAAAAATTGAAGCATGAGTTTCATAAAAAAAAATTGGAACATGAGTTTCATAAAAATTTTGGAGCATGAGTTTCATACTCATACTCCAAGGCCTGCTCCTGGTGAGAATCTATCTGTAATATCCATATTTTGTAATTTTTGTATGTATTGTTACTATATATATGTACTGTTGTAGTTAAATATACCTGATTGCATATATCTACATTTTATATAATAATGTCTTATGAGAATGAAGATTGATGGGTAAAAAAGGTTAAAGGTCAAATTGGTATAGGTTAAAAGGTCAAATTTGTATAGGTTAGAATATCTTGTATGTACAAAATCAGTTAAAAGTACATGTACATGTATGCTTAAATTAAAAATAAAATGGGAGACTTGACTTGACTGACTTCTGAAATAAATTAAATTCTTAAATTAATAATACTTTGCACAAAGGATTATATTATTAACCCAAGAAAGTGCTTCTGCTTATTTCTGATGGGATCTTTTAATGTTATAATTATTCTTATTAATAATATTATGGGTATTGAAATCGAAACATGACAGCATAGATAAAAAAATTATTGAAAAAAAATAAATTCAGAAACATTTTTATTTTTGAAATAAAATAAAATGACAATTATTAGTACATGTATATATGAATTCTTAGTAAAAATCCAATTATCAATATTTTTCACATATTTATGAATGAAAAGCAGACACAAAGATTTCATGATATATAAATCCTGATGTGGTATTTCATTGTTGTTATAATATTTCACAATCATTTTCATAAAAACACCACGATATAACTGAAATATTGCTAAGGTTGGTGTTAAATACCAATCAATCAATCAATCAATTATACAATTATGTAGGATGGTATTGAAATTATTGTTAAAATTTATGTTTTTGTTAAAAAAAAATTGATTTTATGCATATAATAATACATGTAGTAGAATGAATAAGTTCTTAACGAGTCAATAAACGGCAACCATTTTTTAATTTATTTTGTGTAATAGGCATGACTGAAGTTAGCAAGGTATTCTGCAATTGTATAGTAAAAATTTTACACAATACAAAATACAAGTGCTTAAAATTAGCTATACTTGTTAAATATGTAAAAATTAACTGTACTTGGTACTCCATGTTAACCATGGTCTATTTTGTTGAAAGCATGGATGAAAGGTCAGATATATAGCTTATTATCAATGCAACTATTGGTAAAGAATATAAATCTACACAAACAATAGTCTCCATCAATTGGTGTAATGTTCTATCAAAAGTCTGGCTTTCACAACTTAATGACTAGTTGATGATGGATTGGGATCATTGTAAATAAAATAAAACATTCCATAATTTTCAGATCAATTGATAAAAAACTGATATAAGTTTTCTAGTGTTGTGAAAAAGTTGGTATCTACCTTTAAGTTTCTTCAATTCCATTATTTTGTAATACAGAGTTATCTTCTCAAATCCATGGAATGTCTCCCTTGTTTCTAGTGTTGTAAAAAAGTTGGGGTCTACTTTTAAGTTTCTTCAATTCCATTATTTTGTAATACAGAGTTATCTTCCCAAATGTGTGGGTTGTCTCCCTTTTAGATGGTTATTTTCTTACAAAATTCAGCAGACATGTTGCAGGTCATCTTTCAATAATATGCATCCCATGTTTCTTTTAGTCATCCTTTCATACCCCAACAACAAAAAACAAATATATTTTTTGAAGAACTTGGAAACTATCCATTGAATGTAATTGTTGGAAAAAATGTTCTGTAAATGGGAAGACAACTATTTATTTTAAAAATTCACACAACTTTTTGATTAGAAAATTCACACAACTTTGTGTTTTAGAAAATTCCCCCACCTCAATATAACTGAAATAGTGTTGAAAGTGGCATTAAACACCATAAAACCATAGAAAACTCACTCAACTTTACATTTAGTCGGTTTAAGAGCACTGTAGGGCTCATGTTGATTTGTTGTCTATGTATATATATATACCGACTAAATAAGATTTACTTACTTACTATTTAGAAAATTCAATTTCAATTTCAAATATTTCATTCAATAAAGTACACATATATTGTACAAAAAAAATCAAAAGAATTACACACCAGCCATATGTAATTGTTCTCCAGCAATAAGTATGAAGATCAGAATACTTCTTATAAAAAAGATAAGGAATACACTGAGGTTGTCCAGATAGACATTATGGGTACAAGTTTTAACAATTGAAATTTGGAAAATAACCATATTTCAACTAAAAGATAAGATTTATTTTAAAGTATTACATGGTTTAATACTTAATTAAGTATTAGCCAATGTTAATAACAATGCTTTAAATTCACAAAGATGTATAATAATAAAGATACTTAAAAGTCAAATTTCTTGGTTTCATGAATAAAATTGTGACCAGCATCAATGATTTCAATATTAGCAACCACCACGATAAAACTGCAATATTGTTGAAAGTGGTGTTAAACACCATAACCCTAACCCTCAATATTAGCATCAACTGATAATTCATTAGTAAGGTTTAAACATTAAGAATATAAGTATATCTTTTTAATTAGAAAACAAACGTCTTTGTTGTATAAAATATGGACATAAATAGAAATAATGAGAATTATCCTCAGTGTCATTCTCACTCTCACACTACATTTAGAATATCAGTAAATCTTTTTAAATAGAAAACAAATGTCTTTGTTGTGTATAATATGGACATACATAGAAATAGTGAAAATTATCCTCGGTGTCGTTCCCACACTTGCACTGTCTGATAGGTGTGTCAGAATTTATGATGGTTCAAATTACTTGCCAAATTTCTTAATTGGCAATGCAATTTAGAAAAATAGGAAACGGGAAAAATGTTTGACCACTATACCGCAAAGAAAAAAACTTCTTCCTTAAAATCTTGGATGAACGATGAATATTAACAGGCACAGAAACAAGCTTTAAAGCTTCAGTCAGTTTTAGAGGTCCTTTTAAATCGTCCATCAGTTTTAACGGGCCTTTAAATTGTCCATCAGTTTTAGCGGGCTTTTAAATCGTCCATCAGTTTTAGCGGACCTTTAAATCGTCAGTCAGTTTTAGCAGGCCTTTAAATCGTCAGTCAGTTTTAGCGGGCCTTTAAATCGTCTATCAGTTTTAGCGGGCCTTGTAATCAAAATATTTTGTCAATTGTGTTAACTAGTCAGTCTTTTGTATTTGATATTATAATGTTATAATTATCATTTCATTACTTCTTTATTTGGAACATATCAATTTGTTAAGCTAAATATAGAACCATCAAAGTTTGTTAAGCTAAATATAGAGCCATCAAAGTTTGTTAAGCTAAATATAGAGCCATCAAAGTTTGTTAAGCTAAATATAGAAGCATCAAAATATTATTTTCATAAATTATCATATTTTTTTTCCAATACAAAATACATGTACAGTCAAACCTGTATCTAAGGGCCATTCAAGGGAACCTGAAAATGTGCCCTTTAGATATAGGTTCAAATTTATGCATTATTCATTAATGGGGAAAATGAGGCTGCCCTTTATAGACAGTGATTTGTTATATAGAGGTGCCCTTTATAGACAGTGATTTGTTATATAGAGGTTTAAGGCAGGTTTGACTACTGGTAAAATATGTTTAAAGCGTATGTGTTAGTTATTTTGTTATTATACATGATATATGTATATATACCATGTTGTTATACAATAAAAAAATTAATCCTGTGACTTAATTATACTGATTTGAAACACCATCAGTGGTATAATGGTTGGCGTGCTCGCCTTGAGTGCGGTAGATTTTGGGTTCAATCCCTGGTTGAATCATACGAAAGACTATGAAATTAGTATTTGTTTCTTCTCCGCAAAGCATGCAACATTAGGGAGAAAGGTAAAGACTGGTTGGCTGGGAATCGGGGTAATGTGTTGGAATGGAACAGAATGTTGTTTCAATGAGCTAGCTCTATAAAGATCCAAGTAGCCATGTTAAGTACAAAGCAAACCTCATCATCATCTCATCACATGTAATTTGTTCTCGCCATGATATAGCTCAAATTGTTCATTTAGCATTAAACAACAATCACTCACTTACCGACAGTGGTCACTTTTGTTTTTCAATTTATTACTGATTTCACCAAAGTTACTTAGTTTAAACATTGATGATCAACAATTCCACCAATATCAACAATAACCTCTCACTAAATACAAGATAGACCAGGACTTAGCAAATCCAGATTCTGGCTTGGGACATAGATTGTTGATTCATTAACCAGATAATGGTATTGATAGATTGTTGATTCATCTTTTACTTTATCAATTTTTCAACTACAGTAAGTAGACATAATTATTTTTAACTTCAAATTTATCCCTATATATTTCATATGGAACCAATTTTTTTTAATTACAGTTAAACCTGCCCATGTGGTCACCTCTATTAATCAGCCACCTGTATTAAATGGTCACCTTTTTCTTCTCCTGTCATAGAACATTTCATTTGAATTGAACCTCTTTTAAGAGGTCACCTGTCTTATGAGGCCATTTTTTCTTTGTCCCAAAGGTGACCTCTTAATACAGGTTTGACTATGCAAACGTCATCTCTTGCCCTATTTTGCTGAAATTGAAGGTTACAAATGATAATTCAGGTCAGGTATAACATTTGCAGTTGTTTTTATGATTAGGTGATATATCTCCTACTGAGAACATGACAGGTCCCACTAGTGGGGCAGGAACTACTTAGCCTTACAGAGTTCCCTCCCATCTTTAGTGTGGTACCCGTTTCTCAAGGTTATATATCTCCTACTGAGGGAACATGACGGGTCCCACTAGTGGAGCAGGAACTACTTAGCCTTGCAGAGTTCCCTCCCCTTTTTAGTGTGGTACCTGTTACAGAGCTCCAGAGTTCCTCCCCCCATCTTTAGTGTGGGCCCTGCTTCTCAAGGTAACATGACGGGTGCCACTAGTGGAGCAGGAACTACTTAGCATTACAGAGCTCCAGAGTTCCCTCCCATCTTTAGTGTGATACCTGTTTCTCAAGGTAACATGACAGGTGCCACTAGTGGAGCAGGAACTACTCAGCCTTACAGAGCTCCAGAGTTCCCGCCCCTCTTTAGTGTGTTACCTGTTTCTCAAGGTAACATGAGAGGTGCCACTAGTGGAGCAGGAACTACTTATCCTTACAGAGCTCCAGAGTTCCCTCCCATCTTTCGTGTGGTACCTGTTGACAGGTCCCACTAGTGGAGCAGGAACTACTTAGCCTTACAGAGCTCCAGAGTTCCCTCCCCTTTTTAGTGTGATACCTGTTGACAGGTCCCACTAGTGGAGCAGGAACTACTTAGCCTTACAGATCTCCAGAGTTTCCTCCCATCTTTAGTGTGGCACCTGCTACTCAATCTTTAGTTACAGAGCTACAGAGTTCCCTCCCCTCTTTAGTGTGGTACCTGTTACTCAATCTTTAGTTACAGAGCTCCAGAGTTTCCTCCCCTCTTTAGTGTGGTACCTGTTACTCAATCTTTAGCTACAGAGCTCCAGAGTTTCCTCCCATCTTTAGTGTGGTACCTGTTACTCAATCTTTAGTTACAGAGCTCCATAGTTCCCTCCCCTCTTTAGTGTGGTACCTGTTACTCAATCTTTAGTTACAGAGCTCCAGAGTTCCCTCCCCTCTTTAGTGTGGTACCTGTTACTCAATCTTTAGTTACAGAGCTCTAGAGTTCCCTCCCCTCTTTAGTGTGGTATCTGTTACTCAATCTTTAGTTACAGAGCTCCAGAGTTCCCTCCCCTCTTTAGTGTGGTACCTGTTACTCAATCTTTATTTACAGAGCTCCAAGAGTTCCCTCCCCTCTTTAGTGTGGTACCTGTTACTCAATCTTTAGTTATAGAGCTCCAGAGTTCCCTCCCTTCTTTAGTGTGGTACCTGTTACTCAATCTTTAGTTACAGAGTTCCATAGTTCCCTCCCCTCTTTAGTGTGGTACCTGTTACTCAATCTTTAGTTACAGAGCTCCAGAGTTCCCTCCCCTCTTTAGTGTGGTACCTGTTAGTCAATCTCTAGTTACAGAGTTCCAGATTTCCCTCCTCTCTTTAGTGTGGTACCTGTTATCAGAGCTCCAGAGTTCCCTCTCCTCTTTAGTGTGGCACCTGTTATCAGAACTCCAGAGTTCCCTCCCCTCTTTAGTGTGGCACCTGTTTCTCAATCTTTAGTTACAGAGCTCCAGAGTTCCCTCCCCTCTTTAGTGTGGTACCTGTTACTCAATCTTTAGTTACAGAGCTCCAGAGTTCCCTCCCCTCTTTAGTGTGGTACCTGTTTCTCAATCTTTAGTTACAGAGCTCCAGAGTTACCTCCCCTCTTTAGTGTTTCTCAATCTTTAGTTACAGAGCTCCAGAGTTACCTCCCCTCTTTAGTGTGGTACCTGTTACTCAATCTTTAGTTACAGAGTTCCATAGTTCCCTCCCCTCTTTAGTGTGGTACCTGTTACTCAATCTTTAGTTACAGAGCTCCAGAGTTCCCTCCCCTCTTTAGTGTGGTACCTGTTAGTCAATCTCTAGTTACAGAGTTCCAGATTTCCCTCCTCTCTTTAGTGTGGTACCTGTTATCAGAGCTCCAGAGTTCCCTCTCCTCTTTAGTGTGGCACCTGTTATCAGAACTCCAGAGTTCCCTCCCCTCTTTAGTGTGGCACCTGTTTCTCAATCTTTAGTTACAGAGCTCCAGAGTTCCCTCCCCTCTTTAGTGTGGTACCTGTTACTCAATCTTTAGTTACAGAGCTCCAGAGTTCCCTCCCCTCTTTAGTGTGGTACCTGTTTCTCAATCTTTAGATACAGAGCTCCAGAGTTACCTCCCCTCTTTAGTGTTTCTCAATCTTTAGTTACAGAGCTCCAGAGTTACCTCCCCTCTTTAGTGTGGTACCTGTTTCTCAATCTTTAGTTACAGAGCTCCAGAGTTACCTCCCCTCTTTAGTGTTTCTCAATCTTTAGTTACAGAGCTCCAGAGTTACCTCCCCTCTTTAGTGTGGTACCTGTTACTCAATCTTTAGTTACAGAGCTCCAGAGTTACCTCCCCTCTTTAGTGTGGTACCTGTTACTCAATCTTTAGTTACAGAGCTCCAGAGTTCCCTCCCCTCTTTAGTGTGGTACCTGTTAGTCAATCTCTAGTTACAGAGTTCCAGATTTCCCTCCTCTCTTTAGTGTGGTACCTGTTATCAGAGCTCCAGAGTTCCCTCTCCTCTTTAGTGTGGCACCTGTTATCAGAACTCCAGAGTTCCCTCCCCTCTTTAGTGTGGCACCTGTTTCTCAATCTTTAGTTACAGAGCTCCAGAGTTCCCTCCCCTCTTTAGTGTGGTACCTGTTACTCAATCTTTAGTTACAGAGCTCCAGAGTTCCCTCCCCTCTTTAGTGTGGTACCTGTTTCTCAATCTTTAGTTACAGAGCTCCAGAGTTACCTCCCCTCTTTAGTGTTTCTCAATCTTTAGTTACAGAGCTCCAGAGTTACCTCCCCTCTTTAGTGTGGTACCTGTTTCTCAATCTTTAGTTACAGAGCTCCAGAGTTACCTCCCCTCTTTAGTGTTTCTCAATCTTTAGTTACAGAGCTCCAGAGTTACCTCCCCTCTTTAGTGTGGTACCTGTTACTCAATCTTTAGTTACAGAGCTCCAGAGTTCCCTCCCCTCTTTAGTGTGGTACCTGTTACTCAATCTTTAGTTACAGAGCTCCAGAGTTCCCTCCCCTCTTTAGTGTGGTACCTGTTACTCAATCTTTAGTTACAGAGCTCCAGAGTTACCTCCCCTCTTTAGTGTTTCTCAATCTTTAGTTTTCAGTGTAGTATTTTGTCAACCATTGTTTGTCTTTTTGACTTTTTATTCATTGTGTCATAAATAATAAAGATCATATCTGATATATATTTTACCAGTGTTAATACAGGGATGAAACGAAGGTTTGAAATGAAAATTCAACAGAATATGTGACCAATAGTAAACAATTTATCTGAAAACGTGTGCCGTTAACTTTTATAAGAAAAACATGCTACATAGTTTAAATACTATATATCTTTGTTTAAATGTACGAGTTTATCAATATTTTAATAGATTTCTGGTTTCTGTTTATTGTTATTGAAGGAACACTTCCTGGTCTAAATCAAAATCTATTCATTCAAAATGGCATAATTAAACCACAAAGACAGGGTGTTTGTTAATATCTTCTTTATTTTCATTAGGTATTATAATTATTTTGATGATAGACTTAATCTCCATTTTATGCAAGTGCGACAGGTCAGTGGTTTTCTCCGGGTACTCAGATTTCCTCCACAAATAAAACTGACCGCCATGATATAGCTGAAATATTGTTGAAAGTGGCAGTAAACACCATAAACCAACCAACCAACCATTTCATGCACAAATCTAGTGTTTATAAAGAAAAAATAATTAACATAGAATCGGAGTAATTAATGTTTGCTCAATATAGTAGAAATCTGATTTTGATAAATGATATGATCAACTTAGAGACTATCTAATTCTCCCCAATGACTAAACAATTAAACCATGACAACTTCAACGCAATGGCTATCTATTCCCCCAATGGAGAAACTATTAAGTCAAGCTAAGGTAATTAACTGTACAAACAGAAGCTAAAAGACAGACACAAAAAAACAGGGCACACAAGACATGGACAAAAAAAAACCCACAACATAATATATGTTGGACACCACTGTGCGTAAACATACACAACTAGCGTAAACGAGCCCCTCTCTACAAACAACAGGAGAAATTAGTCCAAAGAAAGTTCTACTTCACCAAATATACAAAATATGTAATACAAGAAGAGTAATAAAAACGTAGATATCTAAGTGCGCATGATCCATTTCTGTAATAACCTTCATTTGATACGTTCAATGTCAAATGATGTGAAAACAAAATAAGCACAGAAAATACGAACTATATTTGTGAGCCATTTTCGTTTGACTAGGCCCGACTCCTTATCCATAGATAGGCTGGATAATTTGGATGCGGAATCACCTTTCCATGGGTGATTGTAAAACAAGAAACGAAACAGAAACGAAACGAAACGAAACAAGCAGAAACGAAACGAGCCACAACAGAAACGAAACAGGATAAAGCAGAAACGAAACGAAACAAAAAAATCATCGTGACGGTTCACCAGTATGACAAGTGGCTGTGCAAAACAGTTCACGATCTGTGTTTATTTCTCCAAACTGGTAATCTGCCCAGTAGTTCGTGTGTTTCCATTAGAATCTCTAATTTAACTTCACAAATAGATATCGAGTGGAGTAGACTGTGTTGTTTCATGGGCTACTCGGAGATCGCTTCATGGTGTGAGCTTCCACCGTATTGAAGACCATGCGGTGACTTTGTTGACCGTCGTTTCCTGGAGAGGGGATTTGGTATCAATCAAATATATTTCTTCTTTTCTATGAATCTCAGAAATTTACATAGCACACAAGAAGAAGGAAAGTGGTGAGCCTTTTGATATGAAATCCTGATTATTTTTTTCTTCCATAGCCAAATCTTTGCGTAAATTTTAAAGATTTTTCAATCCGCCATTGGCATTTTGTGGATTGTTGTCTCATGTAAAAAAAAGTCGCTTCGTTAATGTTTGTTTCGTTTTTGTTTATTTATTTATTATTCTTTTGGTTTCGTTTCGTTTCTGTTGTGTCTCGTTTGGTTTCGTTTGGTTTCGCTTCCGCTTTATCTTGTTTCGTTTCTGTTGTGTCTCGTTTCGTTTCGTTTCGCTTCGTTTCTGCTTGTTTCGTTTCGTTTCGTTTCTACTTCGTGTCTTGTTTTATAATCACTCCCTTTCCATTGCTTATTAAAAATATGTTTGTTTGTTTATTCCTGGACGATAATGTACTTTCATATGTACTCGTTGCATATTGACATGGGATATTAAATAATATTCTGCGTAATCACGTTCGGCTGTTTTGAATTTTTATTTTTAGATTATATTCGGTGTTCATCATATATGCGGTTTAGTTATTATCATGTACTTTAAATAATTACAAATAATATGATATTTGGAAATTCACAAGACGTGTTGACCTAATAGAGGTACAGTTAGAATCAAATCAGTTTTATCAATGTGCAATCATGTTGTATATTATTATGTAATACAACGATAATACCCGTATGTTATCTTTCGATAACCTTTAAATATTATCAAGCCCCACTCAATGAACTTTTAAAAAGGATATTGCACTTACATGCTACCCGTATTTTGTATTCCGGTTATCCACCATTTTGTATAAATACGATACACATCAGTAGCGATGACTTTGTGAAGTACGTTATAATAATATCATAATGATATGTTTGTATTTTTTTGAAAATTTTGGGAATTTCCACTAAATAGAAGAAAAACGTCAATCCTTTATGTTTGCATCTATTAACAAATTGATATCACAACTTAAAAATCGTCGATCCCAATAAGATTATATTTCAAAAAGCGAAAAGGTGAGAAACAAATATATATTGCAGTTTGTTTCCATGATATATTTTCTATTTTATTTACTTTTAATTAAATACCAGTATTGGCATTTGTAAATCTAAATCATAACTCATTAACACTATATTCGAAAGCTTATTGTGCATTTGAAACCCCCAAAAATGCACATCGGTTTTATATTTAGTTGACAGTAGCCGAACGACCAAATATCGGTAGTGATAACAAATAACAATCGAGACGGTGAAGACGAAGTCAATGGAACTGGGCACCTTATGTAGAAAAATAAATTAATCAGTGGATAAAAAAAAGGTAAAACTTAAGGCTCACTTGAACCTGTATAGCTCACCTGGTTATTCATCGATATTACATGCATATTAAAATGAATTTTGATTACATTTAGCTTAATTTTCAAAAATATCACCACTTTTATAGGAAAAACTGGATAATATGTTAAACAACTCATTACCATATACATACTATTACGATTTTTACTCATCCCAATAAAAGGAATGTTGAAGAAATAGCTTTTTTAAGCAAATTGCTATTATTAGCTGCCATCTTTGATGGGGAGCGGGACTGCCGGACACATTGATGATGTCGAAAGTAGATATTACCATGACTTGGGTGGTTAAACAACATTGAATAAAAAATGTTAAAACAAGATTTAAAACATCGATACGAATTTTATACCTGTGTTATTGCAATAAATTAACAAAGCAGGATTTGCGTGGAAAAATACCCGTGCGAATTCAATATGATTATAAACCCGGATTTAGATAAAAGTGTAGATTAACGTATAAATGACATTATTTTTTATGCAAAAATTCAATAATATATATGTATATAATTATATATGTTTAAAATTTTGTCAAAATTTTCGTCGGAATACTTCGCCCCTTTAAAAGTTAAGAGGTAGCTCCCTATGTCACGTCTAATCTAAAGTATGGGCATCGGTGCTCTTGAAAAGACTTTAAAAAACAAGAAAAATAGGTATATATGTATTTGACTTCACAATTCTGCAATATCTTTTTTCTTTTCACTGGGACTAAAATAAAAATGAAAAAAATACCACACATTTTGATTTAAAAAGATTAATTATAGTTCATCTACTCTTGTATTCCGAATATCGTAAATAAATAACGAGGAACCGAACAACACAGTAATTCACGAATGTTCTCCGGAAGGGTTAAACATTCCTGCTCCACGAGTGACCTACAACTTTTAAACTACACAAACATCATGTGATATGATAATCGTATTAGACACCAGTATACGGAAATAAATGCAAATAACAGTATTAAAACATGAACTCTAAACAAAGTAATTGAGAGGCAAGACGAACATCGTTCATTGTAGTGTACATCACAACGCGGAACTAAGCATGTGAAAACATGGATCTGACAAACCCTACTAATACATGTAATAACCAGGGTCCTCCAGAAGGATAGCCAGTTCCTGTTTCACTAATGACACCCCTCATGTTACTCTTTTAGCTACACATCAGTCTTGAATGAGAAAAGGACGGGATTTGGTTAGGGTTATGGTGTTTAATGCCACTTTCAATACTATTTCAGCTATATCGTGGCGGTCAGTTTTATTGGTGGATGAAACCGGAGTACCCGGACGCTAGTCACTGACCATCTTTATCTCAATATGTTGCATCGAGTACACCTCTCCATGAGCGGGATTCGACCTCACTACTTTAATGGCGATATGCACTGATTTCACAGGTAGTTGTAAATCCACGGCTGCCCCAGTGACTACGACAAATGAAAGAATAGTTTGAAGATACCAAAGAGGTAATCAGAATCCGTAAATCGAAGGAGAGACAACACAATGGTCAAAAGAAAAAAGGAGAAAATTACAAACAACGATCTACAAAACACTACACAGACAACAAACTATCGAGCAGCACGAACCACATTAAGAACCGGCGTGAACTTAGGTGCTCCAGAAAGGTAAGTAGTTCCTGCTTCACTAGGGGCAACCGTCGTGCTACTCTAGTTACACACCTGGTGATAAGTCATAAATGAGGAAAAGACAAAGAAGTCCTCACGACAAGTGGAACATATCGGTGGTCATTTGTGACACATACAATTTTTATCGGTTAAAACCAGGTCATGTTGTTGACTGTAAATCTTGCGAAGTGATGATTTCAACTTAACCATTAGGAACCCTTGGTTCAGTAGCTTCCTTGTTAGCAGCAACACTCTTTCAAGGAAATCATGATAGCAACCATAAGCTCTGGAATATCGAATCAACTGAGAGATATATACTCCATATGCAGGTGCTGCTGGAATGTTGCTACATATAAATTGAAAATTCACAATGGGAAAATTGAAATCATCACTTTTGTAGTACAGATTCGCCCTATCCAGCCCTCATTGTCAATGGCGAGGTCTATGTCAAGATATGAAGCAGACATATCTGCATCTGTGATATCCTTTATTTTAAGCTCAATTGGATAGATGCGATAAAAAAAATCACGAAATTTAGAATTATTAAGTGAAAGGACATTATCTATATAGTGGAACGTGAAATTAAAGGATCGGACTAGTTTCTTTTCTTTTTTCTTGAGAAGCCCTTTATGAAGTTCCTGTATTTTATTAATAAAAAAACTCAGGCATTTTGATGATATCATTTTCAGGAAACTTTTTGATAGAAACAGGGTGGTCTTTTTTAACAAAATAAAATTTGTCCCTTCTTGAGACAAATCACGTTGGTCATTCTTTGTTTTTATTTCAATAAAACTCAATAGGACTAATTCTTTTAATCTATTGTTCGTATGTTTGCTTAAGAGATTAATGTCATAGTTATTTTCTTGTTTAACCAGCAATAACTGAAATGATGGTCATGATCTTATTACGTCGTATATATATAACCATCAGAAGAGTTTGAAGATATCAAAGGGGAAATAAGAATCCGTAGATCAAAGCACAGAAAACACAATGGCCAAAAGAACCAGAAGCTCCCAGGAGCCTGTAATCTCTCACCTGGATCAAAGTTGCTATAAAAAACAACGCAACTACACTGTGGCGGCCATCTTGGTGAGAGAGCGCGACTGCCGGACACAATTTTGGAAAAGGACCATCCAATGACTATTCCATCAAAGTTTGGTTCTAATTAAGCTACTGGTTCCAGACAAGATGGTTTTTATGTGAATTTCCCATAGGGTCCTATGTTAAACTAAGCTCAGCTGTGCAGCCATCTTGGTAAGAGGGCGGAACCACCACACACAATGTTGGAAGAGGACCATCTAATGACTATTTTATCAAAATTTAGTTCTTATTGAGCAAATGGTTTCAGACAAGAAGATTTTTATGGGAATTTCCTATAGGGTCCTATGTTAAATTAAGTTCGGCTGTGGCAGCCATCTTGGTCGGAGGTCTGAAATAACGGACACAATTTTGGAAGGGGACCACCCAAGGATCATTTCAGCAAAGTTTGGTTCAGATTGGCTCAATAGTTTCAGAGGAGAAGATTTTTTAAAATATCCATCCTCCCTTTTTTCTATTCTTAGCTTGGTGGTCATCTTGGTTGGAAGTCAGGATCACCGGACACAAATTTGGAAGGGGGCCATCCAAGGACCATTCCACCAATGTATGGTTGCAATTCGAATAGTGGTTTCTGAGGAGAAGATTTTTATGTGAATTTCCCATAGATACCTATGTTAAGCTAAGTTCGGCTGTGCGGGCCATCTTGGTCGAAGGGCCGAACCGCCGGACACATTTTTGGTAGAGAACCATCCAATGACTATTTCATCAAAATTTAGTTCTTATTGGGCAAATGGTTTCAGACAAGAAGATTTTGATGGGAATTTCCCATAGGGTTCTATGTTAAATTTAGTTCGGCTGTGGCAGCCATCTTGGTCGCAGGTCTGAAATGCCGGACACAATTTTGGAAAGGGACGACCCAAGGATCATTTCAGCAAAGTTTGGTTGAGATTGATTGACTCAGTAGTTTCAGAGGAGAAGATTTTTTTAAATTTAATCCCCCTTTTTCTTATTTTTAACTTGGTGGCCATCTTTGATGGAAGTCAGGATCACAGGACACAATTTTAGAAGGCTGTCATCCAAGGACCATTCCACCAAAGTTTGGTTGCAATTGGAATAGTGGTTTCTGAGAAGATTTTTATGCGAATTTCCCATAGATACCTATGTTAAGCTAAGTTCGGCTGTAGGGCCCATCTTGGTCGAAGGGCCGAACCGCCAGATACATTTTTGCAAGAGAACCATCCAATGACTATTTCATCAAAATTTAGTTCTTATTGAGCAAATGGTTTCAGACAAGAAGATTTTTATGGGAATTTCTCATAGGGTCCTATGTTAAATTAAGTTCGGCTGTGGCGGCCATCTTGGTCGGAGGTCTGAAATGCTGGACACAATTTTGGAAGGGGACCACCCAATGATCATTTCAGCAAAGTTTGGTTGAGATTGGCTTAGTAGTTTCAGAGGAGAAGATTTTTTTTAATTTTCATCCCTCCTTTTTTCTACTTTTAGCTTGATGACCATCTTGGTTGGAAATCGGGATCACCAGACACAATTTTGGAAGGGGGACACCCAAGGAACATTCCACTAAAGTTTGGTTGCAATTGGTCCAGTGGTTTCTGAGGAGAAGATTAAAATGTGAAATGTTGACGTATGGACGACGGACGAAAAGTGATGGCAATAGCTCACATGGCCTAAAGGAGTCCAGGTGAGCTAAAAACGGAATATACGATAAACCACTCCTCGCCATGTAGCTGCAGTTAAATTTTGAGCTCATTTTGACGTATACTTAATCAGCAATTGACAATTGAAGAAATTTCTGTGTTTAGCAAGAGCAGCCATCTTGAATGGAGGGCAGGGCTGTCATACATAATATTGAAAGGGACCCACCCAGGGATCACGTCTGCCAGGTTTGGTTTAATTTGGTTCAGCGGTTTCAGAGGAGAAGATTTAAATGTGATCTTTTAATAAAATATGCCTAATTTGCATAATCGGTATAAAACGGATGACAGAATTTGTTTTTACAGAAAAATCCAGAATATATGTTACGCTACTCCTTGCCATGTAGCTGCAGTTAAAATTTGAGCTAATTTTGAATTATGCTAAAGCAGCAATGAAGAATTGAAGAAATTTCTATTTCTAGTAACAGCAGCCATCTTCAATAGAGGGTGGGGCTGTCGGACACAATTTTGAAAGGGACCCACCCAGGGACCATCCCTGCCAGGTTTGGTTTGATTTGGTTCAGCGGTTTCAGAGAAGATTTAAATGTGATCTTTTATCAAAATATGCATAATTTAAATAATCGGTATAAATCGGCTGAAAGAAAAATTTCACAGAAAAACCCGGACGGACGGACGACGGACGACAGACGACGGATGAAAAGTGATGGCAATAGCTCACATGGCCTAAAGGCCAGGTGAGCTAAAAAAAAAAAAGGACAAAACACTACACAGCAAACTACAGATAGAGCAACACGAATCCCACTAAAAACCAGGGTGAATTCAGGTGTTCCGGAAGGCTAAACAGTTCCGGAACCACTAGTGGTACTCGTCGTGTTACTCTAGCTACAAACCCGTTGATAAATCACGAATGAGGAAAGGACCGGTATGTGCTTACGACAAGTAGAACAGATCTGTGTAGTTGCCTGTCGTTTGAAGAAAATCTAAGATTCACACTAGTAGTACAGGATTTTTCTGAAGGACATTTGCGAAGTTCTAGAGCATACCTAATAAAGATTATTTCAGAATTATATTATTTTATATATATGATCATTATGTGTTAAAGTTTGTCAGTGACTTGCGGCAGGTAGGTGGTTTTCTCCGCGTACTCGGGTTTCCGACACCAATAAAACTGATTGCCACGATATAGCTGAAATATTGTTGAAAGTGGTGTTAAACACCATAAACCTAACCCTAATCATATATATATATATATATATATATATATCAGTGTTTCTTGTAGAAGGAGAATTGGTTTCCTCTTATTTCCAATTAATGACAAAGGATAAAGGATGAAAGATGTGTTATTGCTGAGTATATCTTTTTGACAGTAAAATTGCTGAAAATACTCCATTGAATTGTTAATCTTCGACAAATTTTATTTGCCTACAGTAGGTGCTATTCTTCCATAAAACTTGGGTCTCTTCCCCGGTTTTGTTGAGGTTGTTTTGTCCGTAACTTTGTTCTTTTTATTGTTGTTTTTCCCCCCACTTTTGTGTTGGCTGTTTTATTTTTGTATCCTGGTCGTTCTCCCTTTTCTCCCCTCAGCTGATAAGTACTCTGTGTTCGTCTGTTTGCTTAACAAATGTACTCATTATTTTCTTGTTTATCCAACAGTTATTGAAATAATGATCAAGAACTTATATTTCGCTCCATGTATGTAAATATCAAAATCAGAACGGAAATAATATGAAACCTTTCAGGTGTTTTAAAATTGGTAATAAAATGTTTGCGCAAATCATTTTAGGGTTATATATATCTATAAATTATTCATGAAAACAACTGAAAAGATGGAAAATAATGTATTTATTAAAGTAGAATCATTTTATAACATTAATAACAAAATAGTAGAACAAATTTGAATTTTAAATTTTTGACAGAAACTTAGAACATAGGTATACAACATGTAATAAGTAAAGGTAAATTGGTAAAGTTCGTTATTATAAATTAGAATCAAAATGTAACTTATTTTTGAGTTACAAATAATGCAAGATCAATGTCTAAACACATCTCCTCCTAACGACATATTCGGACACCAATTCTTAAGTGGAAACAACGCCTCCATATGCGGATTCTACAACACCAATACCTCCAGAAGTAGTAGTAGTAACATGCTCTCTTCTGGATTCCACCCTCTGAAAAAATATGTAAACCATTAACATGCTATCTTATAGTCTCAATTATATATTCTTGTTATGCTCAATACTCAAATCCTATAAAGCAAGCAAATGTGGCTTATGTCAAGTCCTAAATATCCATCGGCCTTTGGCATTGTACTACGAGGGTTCCAGATTTGACATAAAGATTGTTTTATTTTGTTGTGTTGATTATTGTGTTGACCACTGATGTTTAGCTTTTGTTTTCAAATAGATCTAAGATATATTCGTGATTTCCCTCTTTGAACACCATTAGTTTTATCAGCGTTTTCTTGATTAGGGGGGAACTTTCACACTGTGAAACCCAAAACTGTCATTAAATAGTGCGATTAAATATCACACGACGTGACTTTGAATATGTTACGCTACTACAGGTGTTCGAACAAGCAGTAATAATGGTGACACATACTTACCAATGATTAAAAAATAAGCTAAATTAAAGATAATACGGTTTACGTGTACGTGTTCCAGTTCCCATACAAAAATAAGAGAGATATTTAACCAATAAGATATGAGTATATCGTTATTGTACAGAGAAACAGGAATTCATACACTATGGTTTTATGAAAACAGTGCATATGTATTATACACACTTTGCAAGACCTTAGGAAATGTTTTCCTTTCATAATTTAAATAGGACTCGGAAAGAAATACGAGCACCCGAATAAATCAAAGACAAAGAAAACTGTTGTTGAGTTAGCAGGCAAATAAGATTAGTTCAATGTTAAACGAATTTGAGAATGACGGGTTGAAGCGTAGAGTATGATTTTTATGTACAAACACATTTAAGGACAAAATCTTTTCTACTCTTTAAATGAAAATAGAATTATGTTGTAATTAAAGCCAATACAATAAAACAAATCTTGTAACAATACCTGCTGGACAGTCGACTGTTTTAACATATAAAACTTCTAAATCTCCACATTCGGCTTTAATATCATCTGGTACATCTGTAGGAACTGTGGCTTCATAGCACTCTTTAGGGGCTGCCTGTAGCAAAAATAATTGTTTCTGTTATCTCAATGAACTATAATCCATTTTCATTTCCTTGATTTATCAGTCGTTGATGTTTTATTATAATAAAGAATACAATGTATAGATATTAAAAGATGTAGACATGTGACTAACTACAATATGAAACACGTAGTACATTAACCTTTCTAAATCAAAGTGTCTTCCCTACTAAATACTTGGTGTTGTACTGTATGAGTGAACATAACGACAATGGAGTCATTAATTTAGATAATTTATTAATAGTTTTGTAATAATTCTATGCTACATAGCACTTGATTGGCCAGAACACTTGACTGTTCAGAGCACTTGACCACGCAGAACACTTCATGCCCAAATACATTTTGTGTGTAGTATGTTTTATATTAAGTTGACTTGAAAATATATAATGGATATACTTGTCATAAATGGAAAAACGTGATGTGACGTGATACTATTCAAACATATTTAAGAAATTATTTACCTCATAAAACTGTACATTGCATGTTCCATTAGTCTTTACAATAGTGTAGTCCTGAAACAAATTAAATTCTAAAATATTAATTAGTCACTGATAAGCTTTATCACAATAACAAAGGTTAAAGCCAATCTATAAAATTACTATACATTTAAATCAATATTATTACTGAAATTTACAGTTCCTAAATAATGTAATTATTAATAAAACTAAGGTTCTCCTCCCTCAGTCAAAAGTGACCTTAACCGATTTTGACTATCCTGTTTCGACCCTTTCATTTTATTGTTCCCAAAACTTTCCAATCTTTTGATTTTGAGCGTATCTGATGAAGGTTATTCAAGGAACGCGTCGTGCATACTAAATTTGATATCTACGTTTTTATTAGAACCCTTTTCATAGAATGTCAATATAATCACTCTTGTTTCTATTAATTTAATATTAATCTTCTTTGTTTACCCTAAAATTAAATGTAACTCTAAATGTCGTCCTGTGTTGCTTCAGATAAAACTAATCCTCTTTTACTGCCATTAAGTGTAACGTTACTGTGTGTATATCACTTGCTATGGAATGCCGTCACAATTTACTGTCATCAAGTGTAACGTTACTGTGTGTACATCACTTGCTATTGAATGCCGTCACAATTTACTGTTATAAAGTGTAACGTTACTGTGTGCATATCACTTGCTATGGAATACCGTCACAATTTACAAAATACGTTCTTCTGGTCTGCATCGTCTTTGATTAATCTTCTATTGTATTCTTACCTTGTCACTGTTCGTTATTTGTTCCTCCAGAATTTTACCATTTGTCTTTATAATGACAATGTCAGTTTTGTCATCAGTAACATCAGTGACGTCATACACATTCCCATCATTGTCTTTAATCGTCTCTTCAGACACCTAACAGTACCAAAAAAAAGGAAAAGTATTGAAAAAAATGATTTAGAGTAAATAATTTAATTTGATGTGAAAAAAACTGCAATCTGATTGACTGATCCGCCTGGATCAACATTGGTTATACTTGATAACCTGGGTTGGTATTGTGACATCGACAGCATATTCATTCGTTAGCGATAAATTAAATTATTTATTTAAGGAATGTGTTCAATGTTTGAACAGGTTATACGATATAACGTGGTTTGGAACAGATTAGCTGTTTATAAACCGCTTCGCGCTTTATTAAGCGTAAACTGCTCCAAACCACGGTATATCATATAATCTGTTCAAAAATTGAGCACATTTCTTAAATAAATAATTAAATTTATTTTCTATTGCTATTGTTATATAATATATAACTTAGCCCATAAAACCGTTGTTGAGATCGTTATTCACACGTGTCTTGTTATTACACATTTGTGTAAGAAGTGATTTACTCCCGTGTGTAATGTTTTTACTTTGTTAATGTTATTACTGTTTTGAGTTAGTTGTCAAAAGTCATGTGTTTATTTACGTTTTGACGTGTCCAGCATAATTTCCACGAGAGCGTGATATTCTGATGTTACTTTATGAAATCTTATGTTTTTTGACATTTGTTCCTTTTTTTAATATTATAGCCTTGCTTTTGAAACAAAGATAACAGTCATACCTAGGAACAGCAGGATTGTCGATAGGGTATTGTCATTGTATTAAAACTTACCTTAATTGCTTGGTGTAGGCTAACACAGAAAATTAGGATGAGAACCAGACTAAAACTTTGAAGCATCTTCATCTAAAAAAGATAAAGAATCATTTTTACAATTTGTGCATAAGTGTTTGGAATTTCAGTAATATGAAATAAATGTATAATATTGCATTCAGTATAATGATACAATGATGCTTAGAACATATGACTGTAAATATTTCACTGTTTTAACCATATAGAGCTATGATGGGAGGTTTGGGTCATTAAAACTAGTTTTACTTCGCCACTTTTCATGAAAGGACATGTACTTGTGTATTAGTGGTATCCATTTTGCCTTTTTCTACGATTTTCTATTAGATTTTGGAACTCTTTCGACCGTGTGGCATTTTTTGTTTTCCATTATCTAGAACTATGTCAGAAAACAAATGGTTTTACCCCCCCCCCCCTCCCCTGTTTCCACAGCACCCCCTCCCCAAGATTCCGTAACACAAACAAAAGAACAGAAAAAACAATGATCTTCTAAATATAGATCATTCCTTGCTTCATGTATCAGTGTATTTCAGTTCAAAGTACAATTTTGTCAATTGACACATCATGTTAGATCATGTAAGACAGATCCGTATGACTTTGTCTTTGTTGAACCTTATTAAAATGAATTCTTCGTTTTAATTATTGGAACAAGACAAATACTTTATAGTATCATTTCCAGTCACTGGTTTCCTATGAAGACTTGTGAATATGTTAAATGTATTCAAGATAATCTTATTTATTTTCAGCATATTTAAACAAACTTGGAGGTAATTTACGTTCTATATTTGATCATAATAATCTCATGTTGGTACATTTGTACACTTTCAATATAAGACACGTTTGAAGATACCAACGAGGTAATCAGAAGCCGGATATCAAAGACGGACATGCACAACAATGGCCAAAAGATAGCAAAGGGGTAATCAGAAGCCGGATATCAAAGACGGACATGCACAACAATGGCCAAAAGATAGCAAAGGGGTAATCAGAAGCCGGATATCAAAGACGGACATGCACAACAATGGCCAAAAGATAGCAAAGGGGTAATCAGAAGCCGGATATCAAAGACGGACATGCAATACAACGGCCAAAAGATACCAAAGGGGTAATCAGAAGCCGGATATCAAAGACAGACATGCACAACAATGGCCAAAAGATACCAAAGAGTTAATCAGAAGCCGGATATCGAAGACGGACATGCAATACAACGGCCAAAAGATACCAAAGGGGTAATCAGAAGCCGGATATCAAAGACGGACATGCACAACAATGGCCAAAAGATAGCAAAGGGGTAATCAGAAGCCGGATATCAAAGACGGACATGCACAACAATGGCCAAAAGATACCAAAGAGGTAATCAGAAGCCGGATATCAAAGACGGACATGCAATACAATGGCCAACAAATACCAAAGGAGTAATCAGAAGCCGGATATCAAAGACGGACATGCACAACAATGGCCAAAAGATAGCAAAGGGGTAATCAGAAGCCAGATATCAAAGACGGACATGCACAACAATGGCCAAAAGATAGCAAAGGGGTAATCAGAAGCCAGATATCAAAGACGGACATGCACAACAATGGCCAAAAGATAGCAAAGGGGTAATCAGAAGCCGGATATCAAAGACGGACATGCACAACAATGGCCAAAAGATAGCAAAGGGGTAATCAGAAGCCAGATATCAAAGACGGACATGCAATACAATGGCCAACAAATACCAAAGAGGTAATCAGAAGCCGGATATCAAAGACGGACATGCAATACAATGGCCAAAAGATACCAAAGGGGTAATCAGAAGCCGGATATCAAAGACGGACATGCAATACAATGGCCAAAAGATACCAAAGGGGTAATCAGAAGCCGGATTTCAAAGACAGACATCCAATACAATGTCCAAAAGTAAAAGGATGAAAGAACAAAAACGATCTACAAAATATGACGCTGAAAACTAAAAAAGTCAACCATCAAAGCATTTAATACTTCACTTTGACTGTATTACAAAAAATCATCACTGAAATAGCTGTACTTTCAATTTTTGCCATAGTGTCAGATATCACATGGTCAGATATAATTTCTCCCTGTTCCTTTCCAAGTTTTTCTTTATTTTTGTTTTTACTAATAAGAAAATGAAAGTATTCTGTTAAGCATGATTTTTTTCAATAACGTTCTTTAACCTACTAACCTTGTTTTCCTCTGATTTCTTCTTCTGTATACAGAACATACATTGGACCATTCCTTATATAGTCAGACACTTTTTCTTCCTGATTATAAATTGTCCAATCAGCGATTAGTAAACAGAGTACTAAAATTTTTCCCCAAAGCAAATTGTTTTTACTGCGTATTTGGAATCAGTTTGCATTCTATAAATATGCAAAATACTTTTCTTAAAATATAAAATATAGAAATCTGATATCCTTGAGTGATTATGATTACAGTATTATGAAATTACTTTGAAAAATATCCGGCATCCTTAACTTTGTCGATGAATAATTTATGTACTTTTAAAGAAACATTGGAAAAGTTACGAAATATCTTGGTACTGTTGAATATAGTCTTATTAATGAACGGTTGGTACGAAAGCAGTACGAGAGGTATAAACATTGTGAATTGGTCACTTAGTATTGTTTAATATGTGTAAATAAGGTAGCTGTAACTAATTCTTGGACTAGATAAATGCCATTATCAAAAGTGATAGAAGCCTTATTCGTCAATGCTAATATTTAGCTAACTATTGTTGGCTCATTGAGGCAGACTTATTTTTCTGAAATAATAGACCAATATACGATTTCAGCTAGCAGATTCAGCTAGTAGATCCTACTAGTAATTAAATCAGTACATCTATATTTCATTCAATATTTTAATACGATTTTTAGTTTTTTCTATCAAATACTAACCACATTCAATAAGTTGAATAATTGGTATAAAAAGTATTTATAGGTTAATAAAAAGAGCTTAAAGACGCCAAAGTGGCAATCAGAATCCGCATATCGAAGAAGAACAAACAACACAATGGCCAAAGGAAAAAATACAAAAGGACAAACAACTATCTACAAAACATACATATAAAACCAAAGATCGAGAAACACTAACGCCACTAAAAATCGGGGATGAACTCAGGTGCTCCGTAAGGTTAAGCAGTTCCTGCTCCACTAGAGGCAACCGTCGTGTAATAACCTATTTTCAATTTGGAATCAATATTTGATTTAACACATTAGTGACCTGTTTACTCTGGTCATACACGAAAGTCATTCATGTATTTCGATGTTAATGACTTATTGATTTTAAATCTGTTGGAAGTATCAGTTATGTTTGTTTGTCGTAAGAGAAATAGTCTTTAACTAACATATTCAACACTCTTAGCTATTAATCATATATGTTTATGTGGTCGTTGATTTTTTTTAGATAATGTGTGGTCTTTTTGAGTAGAAGCGAATCTAGAGGGTTTTTTGTTGTTGTTTGCTAATATATATATTGTCTTTAGAGATCCAAATATCAGAGTGGGAGGAAGGAGGTGATATCTCATTTGGGAGGAGGGAAGTGGTATCTCATTTGGGAGGAGGGAAGTGGTATCTCATTTGGGAGGAGGGAGGTGGTATCTCATTTGTGAGAAGGGAGATGGTATCTCATTTCCCCGGATTACCCCGCCACATTTTTCTACAAAATATTTTACAGAAAACTAAAGATCGAGCAACAAGACCCCCCCTAAAAACCGGGGAGAACTCGGGTGCTCCTGAATGGTAGCAGTTCCTGCTCCACATGTGACACCCCTTGCGTTAACTGTACGGTTTGCAAATTATATTTCCCCATTCCTGATTTGATTCTAAAATTATACGCCTTTAGACGTTGTTTATTATATAGTAATGAGTCCCGTTCCCTGTGAGAGCAACAAAAAGAACAAAGGCTTTGAATATAATTTTTTTTAAATTTGTAGCTATTTGAACCTTGTTACTATTCAGAGGATAATTGTATGGCAAATAAACAATTCACAAGTTGCTAAAACGTTAAAATTTGACAAGATTTTAAAGCAAATTCCTTGAACTTTGCGTGAAAGTAGACCATTTTGTCAGCCGTAAAGGGAAATAACTTCTGTAAAGCATGTAAGAAGAGTTTGAAGATACCAAAGGAGTAATCAGCATCCATATATCGAAGAACAGACAACACAATGGCCAAAAGACAAAGTACAAAAGGACAAACAACGATCTACAAAACATACACATAAAGCTAAAGATCGAGTAACACGAACCCCACTAAAAATCGGGGATGAACTCAGGTGCTCCACAAGGGTAAGCAGTTCCTGCTCCACTACTGACACCCGCCATGTTATTCTAGTCACACACCCGGTGATAAGTCATGAACGAGGAAAGGACCGGGAAGTGTTTACGACAAGTGCAACATATCCGTGTTCATTTGTGACACAGATATTCCATAACGGTCCATGGCGACCGTAAAATGTTCGAAGTGATGACTACAACTTAACCAAGATGAACCCTTGGCTTAGTAGCTTCCTTGTTAGCAGCAACCCTCTAATTTTAGAAACAGAGTCGATAATGTGCAAATGGTCTATTGATCGGGAATTTCTTTGTAATTAATGTTCTAAAGCATGAATGTTTAATTGTAATTTGCATTGGAATTACAACTTGCACGGATCAACTTGTTTCTTCAGTATTAAAATCGAAGTACTCGAATAAAGTTTGTAAGTGACTTGCGACAGGTCGATGGTTTTCTCTGGGTACTTCGGTTTCCTCCACCAATAAAACTGACGGCCACGATATAGCTGAAATATTGTTGAAAGTGGCGTTAAGCATAAAAAATATAACCCAAACTTTAATTCAGAATAGGTCTTCCAATACAAATATCAGTTCTTAAAGACCTAGTTTTCCAACTATACAATGTGTTGACCTTTTAGTTAGATCAGCTTCAGTCAGTCTAAAATTTGCTTATTGTTTGCAGGAAACACGAATTGATATTTGTATTTGATTCTTTTTTGGAAAAAGAATAGCTGTCTGGTGATCCATTGCTAATTGATCATATGAAATGAATTTAAGAGGTCTAATTTACTATTCCTACCACCTTACTACTCCTAAACACACGGAAGATTTAAATAGAAAGTTTCTGAATTATTTAATTTTACTTCTAAATATGGGCTAAAAAATCTTATGCATGGAACATAATTGTAAAAAGTATTATTTTATCCTTGGTGATTCTTTCTGATTGTTTTTTTATCAAATTTTATGTAAAAGGTTTAGCTTACATTTTTCCTCACCTTATTTCTTTGAAACAATTGGAAGATTTTAAAAGAATGTTATTGTTTAATTTAATTTAACTGAATATGGTCAATTAAATCTTACACATGGGACAAGAATATGCAAAATAGAACATTATAAAAATAGTCTATTGTGAACTGTATATAGCAAATACCTTAATAATTATTTTCCTTTGTTAAAAGGATAGTAATATTTCATCATCACTATGCTAAATGAAAAATAGTTTAGCTTGTATGATTTTTAAATGGGAAAAATTAACAATTTTTGCAATTATTTTGAGGCAGCTTGAAAAATGGGAAAATTATCAGAAGACATCTTACCGGAAAGCAATGGTCGTTCTATAGTGTTGAAAACAAACTATTTCTGATTTCAAAATATAATAAAACAATTGATAAAGTCTTTAGAGGAAAAAAATATTAATAATCATAAGTAATTGTCCCATACATGTACGTACAGATTTTTTGACAGCCTTATCTTAGAATACATTTTTTCAATCAAAATGATGGAAACCATCCTTGATCAGTTGGAATCTTGTAGATATGATGTTTGTGTTCAAAAATATTAAAAATTGGAATGATTAAAGGTGTTTCATTTTTCACCCTCAGTGGCCACTAAAAGTGCAACCTTAGCTTGCAGTAGTATATTTAAGTGTTAAAACACCATGGTACTGGCATTGTCATTGTGTGTGAATAAGTAGCAAACAAAACAGTTAAACTGTTATTGGTCACCTTGAAATAACTGATACCAATTAAAGTGGACTATAGAAGCAGGTTATCATTGTAGAAGATTTATTATAATTGTAAAATACTAACTTGGTTTAATCAGCGGTATTATTTTTAATAAAGACCATAGATATGTGTAAATAAACATGCACTCAACAGAAAGTCAACCTGAAATGAACCATAAAGATTGCTGATTTAATATTCTCTTAAACTCAAGGATGTAATATGTATCTTCAAAGAACTCAAGAACGAACAGGGAAACACCCTTTATAGTTTATTCTTCACGCCAATTAGATATAATTAATTTTATGCTTAGTTTGTCCCAGAAACTAAAAGTACAGGGATCATGCGAATGACACGAGTAAGCAGACATCCTGGTGAATTATCCCCTTTTTTATATTAATAGTCAGATATAATATACCTTTACGTTAATGTTTCGCTTTGACTATTTTAATTGATATCTGAAATACTAATTACAAACTTTATGAATAGTATAGATATAATTATAACACAAGGAAAACAGCAAAATGGTGAAACAAATGATAAAAAGTGAACGAAAGGGTAGCATTAAAATACTTAGTCTGGGGTTATCATAAAAGATCGTCCAACTACTGACTAGTCATTAAAATACTTAAAGTCTGGGGTTATCATAAAAGATCGTCCAACTACTGACTAGTCATTAACATACTTAAAGTCTAGGGTTATCATAAAAGATCGTCCAACTACTGACTAGTCATTAACATACATATTGATATTTAAAATGTTGGAAGCGCAATAACATAAGGACTTGGATTAGGCTTATGGTATTTAACTCCATTTCAACAATGTTTCAGTTATTTTGCGTCGGTCAATTTTCTGGCTGGGGGAAACCGGAGTACCAAGAGAAAACCACCGACCTGCCACAAGCCACTGACTAATTTTATCACATAAAGCTCGATCGAGTACACATCGCCATGAGCTGGACTCGAATTAAGACATTAGTGGTGATAAGCACTAATTGCATAAGTTGCTGTAAATCCAACTACCATACGATCACGATGACCCCCGCAACAACGTAGAGCATTGGCACGCCACACCGATCTCAACATTACAGAAATAAAAGGGGATAAAAACAATTGTTTATTAATCTTTATTTTCGGTAGAAATATTTATTAATTCTGATTCTCATTATACTAACCAAGATGGAATAGCTGTGTGATAATGACCACAGATATGTTCCATTCGTCGTAGTCACAATCACCTCCTTTCCTCCTTCATGACTAATGCGCATGTACCAAGAGTAACATGACAGGTGTCAGTAATGGTACAGGAACTGGTTATCCTTCCGGAAGACATGTGTTAGACCCTGGTTACCGCATGTATTAGTAGGTTTCGAGTCGCTCGTTTTGTCAGATACATGTATTCACGTTTTTTGTTCTGTGTTGTGATGTACGCTACGATTTTCGCGTATAAACGATATTCGGTTCGTCTTGCCTTCCATTTATCTTGTAGGGAGTTCATGTTTTAATAATGTTATTTGTATTTATTCATGTATACTGGTGTCCAACACGATTTCCATTTCATATGATGTCTGTGTCGTTGAAAAGCTACAGGACTGGCCAGGTGTCACTGTCGGAGCAGGTGATGTTTGTGTTGTTTAAAAGCTACAGGACTGACCAGGTGTCACTGTCGGAGCAGGTGATGTTTGTGTCGTTTAAAAGCTACAGGACTGGCCAGGTGCCACTGTCGGTGCAGGTGATGCTTGTGTCGTTTAAAAGCTATAGGACTGACCAGGTGTCGGAGCAGGAATTACTAATCATTCCGGAGCACAACTTTGAATTACTGCTTTGTTCGGTTACTCGTGGTTTATTTTAGATATTCGAAATGCAAGAGTAGTAAAACTATAATTACTCTTTTTATATCAGGATGTGTGGATATTTTAAATTGATTCTAAATGGAAAAACTTACAAGAATAGTTGTAAATATAACATAATTGTTCCGTCAAATACATGTATACCTATCTTTTCTGGTTTTTAAAAATCTTTTCCAGTGCATCGACCCCAATACTTGTGATTAGAGGCGACGTAGGGAATTTCCCTTTAACCTTTCAAGGAGAGCTAAGCTTTTAAGCGAGAAATTGTTAGAAAATAAGAAAAATATATATTATCGAATCTTTTTCTTTCGGTCATTTCATTGCACGGCCTTTTTCTGATTACCTCTTTGGTATCTTCAATCATTTCTTACTGTAATCTGACCATTAATCCGAGTAACACGACATGTGTCGCGTGGGAACTGTTTACCATTCTGGAGCACCTGCGCTCATCCCCGAATATTCGTAGGTTTTGTATTGCTTCTCTTTATTTACTGTGCTTGTTCACGTTGGTTATTGTTTGTTTTTGTCTTTTTTTTGACCATATCTGATATATATTTTACCAGTGTTAATACAGGGATGAAACGAAGGCTTGAAATGAAAATTCAACAGAATATGTGACCGATGGTAAACAATTTATCTGAAAACTTTAATAAGAAAAACATGCTACATAGTTTAAATACTATATATCTTTGTTATAAACGTACGGGTCTAAGCTTTATATGTGTCATTAATTTATTAAAATTAATGTACTAGCTGACATTTCAGAAGTTGGGATTAAATTTCTAAAATATGTAAGTCTTAGATGGTAATAATACACTAAGACACCTTTGGCTAGTTATTTTATCGATTATTATAAGTTCTGGTCAGTGTTATTTTAGAAATTACCTAAATCACTGCCGAATACTGTATAATGATTCATAATTAATAAGTGTCAATTGCGGTAAAATTCAACTCGTAAAGTTCAGGCACCTCAATCACAATTTTACGTATATAAATTGATTTCACATGTTCAGGGAGTAAAGAGCTTGTAAATAAGGGTAATAACAAAATTACCGAACTCCGAGCAATCTTACAAAGGGAAAGTCAAAACTAATAAGTATATAAAAAAACATAAGTTCAGTTACCTATTCATTAATTTTAACGGTTCCATGACACCGTTATCGGTGTGTTTTCTCAAGAATTCCATAGTGACAGGTGCTTGTTCATTTAAAAGGTTTACCGTATTTTGATAGTAACTTGAATATATTAGAACATAACCTACTTTTTCGACCAATCAAATTTCGAGAAGTGACCCATTAAGTGCCACGCTTAATTATTAAGTTTTTCAAAGTGACGCAGGGGTTCGGAAGGCCAGCATCCAACAGGGTTATTTTTTATGTATTAAGAATAGTTATTGTTACTTGATTGTAAATATGCTGGAGATGGACAACTACACAACAAAACAAGAGCACAGGGGAACACCTTATAAACTTATCACAGGATAAAAGGACATGTAGGTTACCTTAGTCCGTCGATAACAATATATTTGCTTAAATGTACGAGTCTATCAATATTTTAATAGATTTCTGGTTTCTGTTCATCGTTATTGAAGGAACACTTCCTGGTCTAAATCAAAATTTATTCATTCAAAATGGCATAATTAAACCACAAAGACAGGGTGTTTGTTAATATCTTCTTTATTTTCATTAGTATTATAATTATTTTGATGATAGACTTAATCTCCATTTTATGCAAGTACGACAGGTCAGTGGTTTTCTTCGGGTACTCCGATTTCCTCCACAAATAAAACTGACCGCCATGATATAAGTGATATATTGTTGAAAGTGGCAGTAAGCATCATAAACCATGCAACCAATCAATCATTTCATGCAACAATCTAGTGTTTATAAAGAAAAAATAATTAACATAGAATCGGAGTAATTAATGTTTGCTTAATATACTAGAAATCTGATTTTGATAAATGATATGATCAACTTAGAGACTATCTGATTATCCACAATGCCCAAACAATTAAACCACGACAACTTCAACGCAATGGCTATCTGTTCCCCCAATGGAGAAACTATTAAGTCAAGCTAAGGTAATCATACTGGATACCTAAACTGTACAAGCAGAAGCTAAAAGACAGACACAAAGAAACAGGGCACACAAGACATAGACAAAAACAAAAAACAAAAACACAACATAATATATGTTGGACACCACTATGCGTAAACAAACACAACTAATGTAAACGAGGCACGAACCCCCCCCCCCCCCCCCCCTCATCCACAAACAACAGGAGAAATTAGTCCAAAGATAGTTCAACTGCACCAAATATACAAAATATGTAATACAAGAAGAGTAATTAAAACGTAGATATCTAAGTGCGCATGATCTATTTCTGTAATAACCTTCATTTGATACGTTCACTGTCAAATGATGTGAAAACAAAATAAGTACAGATAATACGAACTATATTTGTGAACCATTTTCGTTTGACTAGGTCCGATTCCTTATCCATAGATAGGCTGGATAATTTGGATGCGGAATCACCTTTCCATGGGTGATTGTAAAGCAAGAAACGAAACAGAAACGAAACGAAACGAAACAAGCAGAAACGAAACGAGCCACAACAGAAACGAAACAGGATAAAGCAGAAACGAAACGAAACGAAACAAAAAAATCATCATGACGGTTCACCAGTATGACAAGTGGCTGTGCAAAACAGTTCACGATCTGTGTTTATTTCTCCAAACTGGTAATCTGTCCAGTAGTTCGTGTGTTTCCGTTAGAATCTCTAATTTAACTTCACAAATAGATATCGAGTGGAGTAGACTGTGTTGTTTCATGGGCTACTCGGAGATCGCTTCATGGTGTGAGTTTCCACCGTATTGAAGACCATGCAGTGACTTTGTTGACCGTCGCTTCCTGGAGAGGGGATTTGGTATCAATCAAATATATTTCTTCTTTTCTATGAATCTCAGAAATTTACATAGCACACAAGAAGCAGGAAAGTGGTGAGCTTTTTGATATGAAATCCTGATTATTTTTTTCTTCCATAGCCAAATCTTTCCGTAAATTTTAAAGATTTTTCAATCCGCCATTGGCATTTTGTGGATTGTTGTCTCATGTAAAAAAAAGTCGTTTCGTTAATGTTTGTTTCGTTTTTTTTTTATTTATTTATTATTCTTTTGGTTTCGTTTGGTTTCTGTTGTGTCTCGTTTCGTTTCGTTTGGTTTCGTTTCCGCTTTATCTTGTCTCGTTTCTGTTGTGTCTCGTTTCGTTTCGTTTCGTTTCGTTTCTGCTTGTTTCGTTTCGTTTCGTTTCTGCTTCGTTTCTTGCTTTACAATCACTCCCTTTCCATTGCTTATTAAAAATATATTTGTTTGTTTATTCCTGGACGAACATGTACTCTCATATGTACTCGTTGCATACTGACATGGGATATTAAATAATATTCTGCGTAATCACGTTCGGCTGTTTTGAATTTTTATTTTTAGATTATATTCGGTGTTCATCATATATGCGGTTTAGTTATTATCATGTACTTTAAATAATTACAAATAATATGATATTTGGAAATTCACAAGACGTGTTGACCTAATAGAGGTACAGTTAGAATCAAATCAGTTTTATCAATGTGCAATCATGTTGTATATTATTATGTAATACGACGATAATACCCGTATGTTAACTTTCGATAACCTTTAAATATTATCAAGCCCCCGTCAATGAACTTTTAAAAAGGATATTGCACTTACATGCTACCCGTATTTTGTATCCCGGTTATCCACCATTTTGTATAAATACGATACACATCAGTAGCGATGACTTTGAGAAGTACGTTATAATAATATCATAATGATATGTTTGTATTTTTTTGAAAATTTTGGGAATTTCCACTAAATAAAAGAAAAACGTTAATCCTTTATGTTTGCATCTATTAGCAAATTGATATCACAACTTAAAAATCGTCGATCCCAATAAAATTATATTTCAAAAAGCGAAAAGGTGAGAAACAAATATATATTGCAGTTTGTTTCCATGATATATTTTCTATTTTATTTACTTTTTATTAAATACCAGTATTGGCATTTGTAAATCTAAATCATAACTCATTAACACTATATTCGAAAGCTTATTGTGCATTTGAAACCCCCAAAAATGCACATCGGTTTTATATTTAGTTGACAGTAGCCGAACGACCAAATATCGGTAGTGATAACAAATAACAATCGAGACGGTGAAGACGAAGTCAATGTAACTGGGCTCCTTATGTAGAAAAATAAATTAGTCAGTGGATAAAAAAAAGCAAAAATTAAGGCTCACTTGAACCTGTATAGCTCACCTGGTTATTCATCGATATTAGATGTATATTAAAATGAATTTTGATTACATTTAGCTTAATTTTCAAAAATATCACCACTTTTATAGGAAAAACTGGATAATATGTTAAACAACTCATTACCATATACATACTATTACGATTTTTACTCATCCAATAAAAGGAATGTTGAAGAAATAGCTATTTCAAGCAAATTGCTATTATTAGCTGCCATCTTTGATGGGGAGCGGGACTGCCGGACACATTGATGATGTCGAAAGTAGATATTACCATGACTTGGGTGGTTAAACAGCATTGAATAAAAAATGTTAAAACAAGATTTAAAACATCGATACGAATTTTATACCTGTGTTATTGCAATAAATTAACAAAGCAGGATTTGCGTGGAAAAATACCCGTGCGAATTCAATATGATTATAAACCCGATTTAGATAAAAGTGTAGATTAACGTATAAATGACGGAAAATGTAATTTTCATTGAGGGGGAAGGGGGGTATTTTTTTTATCCCAGAGCAAGAACATTATATTTTATGCAAAAATTCAATAATATATATGTATATAATTATATATGTTTAAAATTTTCGTCGGAATACTTCGCCCCTTTAAAAGTTAAGAGGTAGCTCCCTATGTCACGTCTATTCTAAAGTATGGGCATCGGTGCTCTTGAAAAGACTTTTAAAAACAAGAAAAATAGGTATATATGTATTTGACTCCACGATTCTGCAATATCTTTTTTCTTTTCACTGGGACTAAAATAAAAATGAAAAAAATACCACACATTTTGATTTAAAAAGATTAATTATAGTTCATCTACTCTTGTATTCCGAATATCGTAAATAAATAACGAGGAACCGAACAGCACAGTAATTCACGAATGTTCTCCGGAAGGGTTAAGCAGTCCTGCTCCACGAGTGACCTACAACTTTTAAACTACACAAACATCATGTGATATGATAATCGTATTAGACACCAGTATACGGAAATAAATGCAAATAACAGTATTAAAACATGAACTCCCAACAAAGTAATTGAGAGGCAAGACGAACATCGTTCATTGTAGTGTACATCACAACGCGTACCTAATCATGTGAAAACATGGATCTGACAAACCCTACTAATACATGTAATAACCAGGGTCCTCCAGAAGGATAGCCAGTTCCTGTTTCACTAATGACACCCCTCATGTTACTCTTTTAGCTACACATCAGTCTTGAATGAGAAAAGGACGGGATTTGGTTAGGGTTATGGTGTTTAATGCCACTTTCAATACTATTTCAGCTATATCGTGGCGGTCAGTTTTATTGGTGGATGAAACCGGAGTACCCGGACGCTAGTCACTGACCATCTTTATCTCAATATGTTGCATCGAGTACACCTCTCCATGAGCGGGATTCGAACTCACTACTTTAATGGCGATATGCACTGATTGCACAGGCAGTTGTAAATCCACGGCTGCCCCAGTGACTACGACAAATGAAAGAATAGTTTGAAGATACCAAAGAGGTAATCAGAATCCGTAAATCGAAGGAGAGACAACACAATGGTCAAAAGAAAAAAAGGAGGAAATTACAAACAACGATCTACAAAACACTACACAGACAACAAACTATCGAGCAGCACGAACCACATTAAGAACCGGGGTGAACTTAGGTGCTCCAGAAAGGTAAGTAGTACCTGCTTCAACAGGGGCACCCGTCGTGCTACTTTAGTTACACACCTGGTGATAAGTCATAAATGAGGAAAAGACAAAGAAGTCCTCACGACAAGTGGAACATATCGGTGGTCATTTGTGACACATACAATTTTTATCGGTTAAAACCAGGTCATGTTGTTGACCGTAAATCTTGCGAAGTGATGATTTCAACTTAACCATTAGGAACCCTTGGTTCAGTAGCTTCCTTGTTAGCAGCAACACTCTATCAAGGAAATCATGATAGCAACCATAAGCTCTGGAATATCGAATCAACTGAGAGATATATACTCCATATGCAGGTGCTGCTGGAATGTTGCTACATATAAATTGAAAATTCACAATGGGAAAATTGAAATCATCACTTTTGTAGTACAGATTCGCCCTATCCAGCCCTCATTGTCAATGGCGAGGTCTATGTCAAGATATGAAGCAGACATATCTGCATCTGTGATATCCTTTATTTCAAGCTCAATTGGATAGATACGATAAAAAAAATCACGAAATTTAGAATTATTAAGTGAAAGGACATTATCTATATAGTGGAACGTGAAATTAAAGGATCGGACTAGTTTCTTTTCTTTTTACTTGAGAAGCCCTTTATGAAGTTCCTGTATTTTGTTAATAAAAAAACTCAGGCATTTTGATGATATCATTTTCAGGAAACTTTTTGATAGAAACAGGGTGGTCTTTTTTAACAAAATAAAATTTGTCCCTTCTTGAGGCAAATCACGTTGGTCATTCTTTGTTTTTATTTCAATAAAACTCAATAGGACTAATTCTTTTAATCTATTGTTCGTATGTTTGCTTAAGAGATTAATGTCATAGTTATTTTCTTGTTTAACCAGCAATAACTGAAATGATGGTCATGATCTTATTACGTCGTATATATATAACCATCAGAAGAGTTTGAAGATACCAAAGGGGAAATAAGAATCCGTAGATCAAAGCACAGAAAACACAATGGCCAAAAGAACCAGAAGCTCGCAGGAGCCTGTAATCTCTCACCTGGATCAAAGCTGCTTTAAAAAACAACGCAACTACACTGTGGCGGCCATCTTGGTGAGAGAGCGCGACTGCCGGACACAATTTTGGAAAAGGACCATCCAATGACTATTCCATCAAAGTTTGGTTCTAATTAAGCTACTGGTTCCAGACAAGATGGTTTTTATGTGAATTTCCCATAGGGTCCTATGTTAAACTAAGCTCAGCTGTGCAGCCATCTTGGTCAGAGGGCGGAACCACCACACACAATGTTGGAAGAGGACCATCTAATGACTATTTTATCAAAATTTAGTTCTTATTGAGCAAATGGTTTCAGACAAGAAGATTTTTATGGGAATTTCCTATAGGGTCCTATGTTAAATTAAGTTCGGCTGTGGCAGCCATCTTGGTCGGAGGTCTGAAATGCTGGACACAATTTTGGAAGGGGACCACCCAAGGATCATTTCAGCAAAGTTTGGTTGAGATTGCCTTAGTAGTTTCAGAGGAGAAGATTTTTTTAAATTTTCATCCCTCCTTTTTCTACTTTTAGCTTGGTGACCATCTTGGTTGGAAATCGGGATCACCAGACACAATTTTGGAAGGGGGACAACCAAGGAACATTCCACTAAAGTTTGGTTGCAATTGGTCCAGTGGTTTCTGAGGAGAAGATTAAAATGTGAAATGTTGACGTATGGACGACGGACGAAAAGTGATGGCAATAGCTCACATGGCCTAAAGGAGTCCAGGTGAGCTAAAAACGGAATATACGATAAACCACTCCTCGCCATGTAGCTGCAGTTAAATTTTGAGCTCATTTTGACGTATACTAAATCAGCAATTGACAATTGAAGAAATTTCTGTGTTTAGCAAGAGCAGCCATCTTGAATGGAGGGCAGGGCTGTCATACATAATATTGAAAGGGACCCACCCAGGGATCACGTCTGCCAGGTTTGGTTTAATTTGGTTCAGCGGTTTCAGAGGAGAAGATTTAAATGTGATCTTTTATCAAAATATGCCTAATTTGCATAATCGGTATAAATCGGATGACAGAATTTGTTTTTACAGAAAAACCCAGAATATAGGTTACGCTACTCCTTGCCATGTAGCTGCAGTTAAAATTTGAGCTAATTTTGAATTATGCTAAAGCAGCAATGAAGAATTGAAGAAATTTCTATTTTTAGTAACAGCAGCCATCTTGAATAGAGGGTGGGGCTGTCGGACACAATTTTGAAAGGGACCCACCCAGGGACCATCCCTGCCAGGTTTGGTTTGATTTGGTTCAGCGGTTTCAGAGAAGATTTAAATGTGATCTTTTATCAAAATATGTTTAATTTACATAATCGGTATAAATCGGCTGAAAGAAAAATTTCACAGAAAAACCCGGAATGTATGTTAAACTACTCCTTCCCACGTAGCTGCAGTTAAAATTTCATCCCCCTTTTATCTATTTTTAGCTTGGTGGCCATCTTGGTTGGAAATCGGGATCACCGGACACGATTTTGGAAGGGGGTCATCCAAGGACCATTCCACCAAAGATTGGTTGCAATTGGCCGAGTGGTTTCTGAGGAGAAGCTTAAAATGTGAAATGTTGACGGACGGACGACGGACGACAGACGACGGATGAAAAGTGATGGCAATAGCTCACATGGCCTAAAGGCCAGGTGAGCTAAAAAAAAAAAAAAGGACAAAACACTACACAGCAAACTAGAGATAGAGCAACACGAATCCCACTAAAAACCAGGGTGAATTCAGGTGTTCCGGAAGGCTAAACAGTTCCGGAACCACTAGTGGTACTCGTCGTGTTACTCTAACTACAAACCCGTTGATAAATCACGAATGAGGAAAGGACCGGTATGTGCTTACGACAAGTAGAACAGATATGTGTAGTTGCCTGTCGTTTGAAGAAAATCTAAGATTCACACTAGTAGTACAGGATTTTTCTGAAGGACATTTGCGAAGTTCTAGAGCATACCTAATAAAGATTATTTCAGAATTATATTATTTTATATATATAATCATTATGTGTTAAAATTTGTCAGACTTGCGGCAGGTAGGTGGTTTTCTCCGCGTTTCCGACACCAATAAAACTGATCGCCACGATATAGCTGAAATATTGTTGAAAGTGGTGTTAGACACCATAAACCTAACCCTAATCATATATATATATATATATATATATATATATATCAGTGTTTCTTTTAGAAGGAGAATTGGTTTCCTCTTGTTTCCAATTAATGACAAAGGATAAAGGATGAAAGATGTGTTATTGCTGAGTATATCTTTTTGACAGTAAAATTGCTGAAAATACTCCATTGAATTGTTAATCTTCGACAAATTCTATTTGCCTACAGTAGGTGCTATTCTTCCATAAAACTTGGGTCTCTTCCCCGGTTTTGTTGAGGTTGTTTTGTCCGTAACTTTGTTCTTTTTATTGTTGTTTTTCCCCCCACTTTTGTGTTGGCTGTTTTATTTTTGTATCCTGGTCGTTCTCCCTTTTCTCCCCTCAGCTGATAAGTACTCTGTGTTCGTCTGTTTGCTTAACAAATGTACTCATTATTTTCTTGTTTATCCAACAGTTATTGAAATAATGATCAAGAACTTATATTTCGCTCCATGTATGTAAATATCAAAATCAGAACGGAAATAATATGAAACCTTTCAGGTGTTTTAAAATTGGTAATAAAATGTTTGCGCAAATCATTTTAGGGTTATATATATCTATACATTATTCATGAAAACAACTGAAAAGATGGAAAATAATGTATTTATTAAAGTAGAATCATTTTATAACATTAATAACAAAATAGTAGAACAAATTTGAATTTTAAATTTTTGACAGAAACTTAGAACATAGGTATACAACATGTAATAAGTAAAGGTAAATTGGTAAAGTTCGTTATTATAAATTAGAATCAAAATGTAACTTATTTTTGAGTTACAAATAATGCAAGATCAATGTCTAAACACATCTCCTCCTAACGACATATTCGGACACCAATTCTTAAGTGGAAACAACGCCTCCATATGCGGATTCTACAACACCAATACCTCCAGAAGTAGTAGTAGTAACATGCTCTCTTCTGGATTCCACCCTCTGAAAAAATATGTAAACCATTAACATGCTATCTTATAGTCTCAATTATATATTCTTGTTATGCTCAATACTCAAATCCTATAAAGCAAGCAAATGTGGCTTATGTCAAGTCCTAAATATCCATCGGCCTTTGGCATTGTACTACGAGGGTTCCAGATTTGACATAACGATAGTTTTATTTTGTTGTGTTGATTATTGTGTTGACCACTGATGTTTAGCTTTTGTTTTCAAATAGATCTAAGATATATTCGTGATTTCCCTCTTTGAACACCATTAGTTTTATCAGCGTTTTCTTGATTAGGGGGGAACTTTCACACTGTGAAACCCAAAACTGTCATTAAATAGTGCGATTAAATATCACACGACGTGACTTTGAATATGTTACGCTACTACAGGTGTTCGAACAAGCAGTAATAATGGTGACACATACTTACCAATGATTAAAAAATAAGCTAAATTAAAGATAATACGGTTTACGTGTACGTGTTCCAGTTCCCATACAAAAATGAGAGAGATATTTAACCAATAAGATATGAGTATATCGTTATTGTACAGAGAAACAGGAATTCATACACTATGGTTTTATGAAAACAGTGCATATGTATTATACACACTTTGCAAGACCTTAGGAAATGTTTTCCTTTCATAATTTAAATAGGACTCGGAAAGAAATACGAGCACCCGAATAAATCAAAGACAAAGAAAACTGTTGTTGAGTTAGCAGGCAAATAAGATTAGTTCAATGTTAAACGAATTTGAGAATGACGGGTTGAAGCGTAGAGTATGATTTTTATGTACAAACACATTTAAGGACAAAATCTTTTCTACTCTTTAAATGAAAATAGAATTATGTTGTAATTAAAGCCAATACAATAAAACAAATCTTGTAACAATACCTGCTGGACAGTCGACTGTTTTAACATATAAAACTTCTAAATCTCCACATTCGGCTTTAATATCATCTGGTACATCTGTAGGAACTGTGGCTTCATAGCACTCTTTAGGGGCTGCCTGTAGCAAAAATAATTGTTTCTGTTATCTCAATGAACTATAATCCATTTTCATTTCCTTGATTTATCAGTCGTTGATGTTTTATTATAATAAAGAATACAATGTATAGATATTAAAAGATGTAGACATGTGACTAACTACAATATGAAACACGTAGTACATTAACCTTTCTAAATCAAAGTGTCTTCCCTACTAAATACTTGGTGTTGTACTGTATGAGTGAACATAACGACAATGGAGTCATTAATTTAGATAATTTATTAATAGTTTTGTAATAATTCTATGCTACATAGCATTTGATTGGCCAGAACACTTGACTGTTCAGAGCACTTGACCACGCAGAACACTTCATGCCCAAATACATTTTGTGTGTAGTATGTTTTATATTAAGTTGACTTGAAAATATATAATGGATATACTTGTCATAAATGGAAAAACGTGATGTGACGTGATACTATTCAAACATATTTAAGAAATTATTTACCTCATAAAACTGTACATTGCATGTTCCATTAGTCTTTACAATAGTGTAGTCCTGAAACAAATTAAATTCTAAAATATTAATTAGTCACTGATAAGCTTTATCACAATAACAAAGGTTAAAGCCAATCTATAAAATTACTATACATTTAAATCAATATTATTACTGAAATTTACAGTTCCTAAATAATGTAATTATTAATAAAACTAAGGTTCTCCTCCCTCAGTCAAAAGTGACCTTAACCGATGTTGGCTATCCTGTTTCGACCCTTTCATTTTATTGTTCCCAAAACTTTCCAATCTTTTGATTTTGAGCGTATCTGATGAAGGTTATTCAAGGAACGCGTCGTGCATACTAAATTTGATATCTACGTTTTTATTAGAACCCTTTTCATAGAATGTCAATATAATCACTCTTGTTTCTATTAATTTAATATTAATCTTCTTTGTTTACCCTAAAATTAAATGTAACTCTAAATGTCGTCCTGTGTTGCTTCAGATAAAACTAATCCTCTTTTACTGCCATTAAGTGTAACGTTACTGTGTGTATATCACTTGCTATGGAATGCCGTCACAATTTACTGTCATCAAGTGTAACGTTACTGTGTGTACATCACTTGCTATTGAATGCCGTCACAATTTACTGTTATAAAGTGTAACGTTACTGTGTGCATATCACTTGCTATGGAATACCGTCACAATTTACAAAATACGTTCTTCTGGTCTGCATCGTCTTTGATTAATCTTCTATTGTATTCTTACCTTGTCACTGTTCGTTATTTGTTCCTCCAGAATTTTACCATTTGTCTTTATAATGACAATGTCAGTTTTGTCATCAGTAACATCAGTGACGTCATACACATTCCCATCATTGTCTTTAATCGTCTCTTCAGACACCTAACAGTACCAAAAAAAAGGAAAAGTATTGAAAAAAATGATTTAGAGTAAATAATTTAATTTGATGTGAAAAAAACTGCAATCTGATTGACTGATCCGCCTGGATCAACATTGGTTATACTTGATAACCTGGGTTGGTATTGTGACATCGACAGCATATTCATTCGTTAGCGATAAATTAAATTATTTATTTAAGGAATGTGTTCAATGTTTGAACAGGTTATACGATATAACGTGGTTTGGAACAGATTAGCTGTTTATAAACCGCTTCGCGCTTTATTAAGCGTAAACTGCTCCAAACCACGGTATATCATATAATCTGTTCAAAAATTGAGCACATTTCTTAAATAAATAATTAAATTTATTTTCTATTGCTATTGTTATATAATATATAACTTAGCCCATAAAACCGTTGTTGAGATCGTTATTCACACGTGTCTTGTTATTACACATTTGTGTAATGTTTTTACTTTGTTAATGTTATTACTGTTTTGAGTTAGTTGTCAAAAGTCATGTGTTTATTTACGTTTTGACGTGTCCAGCATAATTTCCACGAGAGCGTGATATTCTGATGTTACTTTATGAAATCTTATGTTTTTTGACATTTGTTCCTTTTTTTAATATTATAGCCTTGCTTTTGAAACAAAGATAACAGTCATACCTAGGAACAGCAGGATTGTCGATAGGGTATTGTCATTGTATTAAAACTTACCTTAATTGCTTGGTGTAGGCTAACACAGAAAATTAGGATGAGAACCAGACTAAAACTTTGAAGCATCTTCATCTAAAAAAGATAAAGAATCATTTTTACAATTTGTGCATAAGTGTTTGGAATTTCAGTAATATGAAATAAATGTATAATATTTCATTCAGTATAATGATACAATGATGCTTAGAACATATGACTGTAAATATTTCACTGTTTTAACCATATAGAGCTATGATGGGAGGTTTGGGTCATTAAAACTAGTTTTACTTCGCCACTTTTCATGAAAGGACATGTACTTGTGTATTAGTGGTATCCATTTTGCCTTTTTCTACGATTTTCTATTAGATTTTGGAACTCTTTCGACCGTGTGGCATTTTTTGTTTTCCATTATCTAGAACTATGTCAGAAAACAAATGGTTTTAACCCCCCCCCCCCCCCCCCCCTGTTTCCACAGCACCCCCTCCCCAAGATTCCGTAACACAAACAAAAGAACAGAAAAAACAATGATCTTCTAAATATAGATCATTCCTTGCTTCATGTATCAGTGTATTTCAGTTCAAAGTACAATTTTGTCAATTGACACATCATGTTAGATCATGTAAGACAGATCCGTATGACTTTGTCTTTGTTGAACCTTATTAAAATGAATTCTTCGTTTTAATTATTGGAACAAGACAAATACTTTATAGTATCATTTCCAGTCACTGGTTTCCTATGAAGACTTGTGAATATGTTAAATGTATTCAAGATAATCTTATTTATTTTCAGCATATTTAAACAAACTTGGAGGTAATTTACGTTCTATATTTGATCATAATAATCTCATGTTGGTACATTTGTACACTTTCAATATAAGACACGTTTGAAGATACCAAAGGAGTAATCAGAAGCCGGATATCAAAGACGGACATGCACAACAATGGCCAAAAGATAGCAAAGGGGTAATCAGAAGCCGGATATCAAAGACAGACATGCACAACAATGGCCAAAAGATACCAAAGAGGTAATCAGAAGCCGGATATCAAAGACGGACATGCACAACAATGGCCAAAAGATAGCAAAGAGGTAATCAGAAGCCGGATATCAAAGACGGACATGCACAACAATGGCCAAAAGATAGCAAAGAGGTAATCAGAAGCCGGATATCAAAGACGGACATGCACAACAATGGCCAAAAGATAGCAAAGGGGTAATCAGAAGCCGGATATCAAAGACGGACATGCACAACAATGGCCAAAAGATACCAAAGAGGTAATCAGAAGCCGGATATCAAAGACGGACATGCACAACAATGGCCAAAAGATAGCAAAGGGGTAATCAGAAGCCAGATATCAAAGACGGACATGCACAACAATGGCCAACAAATACCAAAGGGGTAATCAGAAGCCGGATATCAAAGACGGACATGCACAACAATGGCCAAAAGATACCAAAGGGGTAATCAGAAGCCGGATATCAAAGACGGACATGCACAACAATGGCCAAAAGATAGCAAAGGGGTAATCAGAAGCCGGATATCAAAGACGGACATGCACAACAATGGCCAAAAGATAGCAAAGAGGTAATCAGAAGCCGGATATCAAAGACGGACATGCACAACAATGGCCAAAAGATACCAAAGAGGTAATCAGAAGCCGGATATCAAAGACGGACATGCACAACAATGGCCAAAAGATAGCAAAGAGGTAATCAGAAGCCGGATATCAAAGACGGACATGCACAACAATGGCCAAAAGATAGCAAAGAGGTAATCAGAAGCCGGATATCAAAGACGGACATGCACAACAATGGCCAAAAGATAGCAAAGGGGTAATCAGAAGCCGGATATCAAAGACGGACATGCACAACAATGGCCAAAAGATACCAAAGAGGTAATCAGAAGCCGGATATCAAAGACGGACATGCACAACAATGGCCAAAAGATAGCAAAGGGGTAATCAGAAGCCAGATATCAAAGACGGACATGCACAACAATGGCCAACAAATACCAAAGGGGTAATCAGAAGCCGGATATCAAAGACGGACATGCACAACAATGGCCAAAAGATACCAAAGGGGTAATCAGAAGCCGGATATCAAAGACGGACATGCACAACAATGGCCAAAAGATACCAAAGGGGTAATCAGAAGCCAGATATCAAAGACGGACATGCAATACAATGGCCAACAAATACCAAAGGGGTAATCAGAAGCCGGATATCAAAGACGGACATGCAATACAATGGCCAAAAGATACCAAAGGGGTAATCAGAAGCCAGATATCAAAGACGGACATGCACAACAATGGCCAAAAGATAGCAAAGGGGTAATCAGAAGCCAGATATCAAAGACGGACATGCACAACAATGGCCAAAAGATAGCAAAGGGGTAATCAGAAGCCGGATATCAAAGACGGACATGCACAACAATGGCCAAAAGATAGCAAAGGGGTAATCAGAAGCCGGATATCAAAGACGGACATGCACAACAATGGCCAAAAGATAGCAAAGGGGTAATCAGAAGCCGGATATCAAAGACGGACATGCACTACAATGGCCAACAAATACCAAAGGGGTAATCAGAAGCCGGATATCAAAGACGGACATGCACTACAATGGCCAAAAGATAGCAAAGGGGTAATCAGAAGCCAGATATCAAAGACGAACATGCAATACAATGGCCAACAAATACCAAAGGGGTAATCAGAAGCCGGATATCAAAGACGACATGCAATACAATGGCCAAAAGATACCAAAGGGGTAATCAGAAGCCGGATATCAAAGACGGACATTCAATACAATGGCCAAAAGATACCAAAGGGGTAATCAGAAGCCGGATTTCAAAGAAGGACATCCAATACAATGGCCAAAAGTAAAAGGATAAAAGGACAAAAACGATCTACAAAATATGACGCTGAAAACTAAAAAAGTCTACCATCAAAGCATTTAATACTTCACTTTGACTGTATTACAAAAAATCATCACTGAAATAGCTGTACTTTCAATTTTTGCCATAGTGTCAGATATCACATGGTCAGATATAATTTCTCCCTGTTCCTTTCCAAGTTTTTCTTTATTTTTGTTTTTACTAATAAGAAAATGAAAGTATTCTGTTAAGCATGATTTTTTTCAATAACGTTCTTTAACCTACTAACCTTGTTTTCCTCTGATTTCTTCTTCTGTATACAGAACATACATTGGACCATTCCTTATATAGTCAGACACTTTTTCTTCCTCATTATAAATTGTCCAATCAGCGATTAGTAAACAGAGTACTAAAATTTTTCCCCAAAACAAATTGTTTTTACTGCGTATTTTGAATAAGTTTGCATTCTATAAATATGCAAAATACTTTTCTTAAAATATAAAATATAGAAATCTGATATTCTTGAGTGATTATGATTACAGTATTATGAAATTACTTAGAAAAATATCCGGCATCCTTAACTTTGTCGATGAATAATTTATGTACTTTTAAAGAAACATTGGAAAAGTTGCGAAATATCTTGGTACTGTTGAATATAGTCTTATTAATGAACGGTTGGTACGAAAGCAGTACGAGAGGTATAAACATTGTGAATTGGTCACTTAGTATTGTTTAATATGTGTAAATAAGGTAGCTGTAACTAATTCTTGGACTAGATAAATGCCATTATCAAAAGTGATAGAAGCCTTATTCGTCAATGCTAATATTTAGCTAACTATTGTTGGCTCATTGAGGCAGACTTACTTTTCTGAAATTATAGACCAATATACGATTTCATCTAGCAGATTCAGCTAGTAGATCCTACTAGTAATTAAATCAGTACATCTATATTTCATTCAATATTTTAATACGATTTTTAGGTTTTTCTATCAAATACTAACCACATTCAATAAGTTGAATAATTGGTATAAAAAGTATTTATAGGTTAATAAGAAGAGCTTAAAGACGCCAAAGTGGCAATCAGAATCCGCATATCGAAGAAGAACAAACAACACAATGGCCAAAGGAAAAAATACAAAAGGACAAACAACTATCTACAAAACATACATATAAAACCAAAGATCGAGAAACACTAACGCCACTAAAAACCGGGGATGAACTCAGGTGCTCCGTAAGGTTAAGCAGTTCCTGCTCCACTAGAGGCAACCGTCGTGTAATAACCTATTTTCAATTTGGAATCAATATTTGATTTAACACATTAGTGACCTGTTTACTCTGGTCATACACGAAAGTAATTCATGTATTTTGATGTTAATGACTTATTGATTTTAAATCTGTTGGAAGTATCAGTTATGTTTGTTTGTCGTAAGAGAAATAGTCTTTAACTAACATATTCAACACTCTTAGCTATTAATCATATATGTTTATGTGGTCGTTCATTTTTTTTAGATAATGTGTGGTCTTTTTGAGTAGAAGCGAATCTAGAGGGTTTTTTGTTGTTGTTTGCTTATATATATATTGTCTTTAGAGATCCAAATATCAGAGTGGGAGGAAGGAGGTGATATCTCATTTGGGAGGAGGGAAGTGGTATCTCATTTGGGAGGAGGGAGGTGGTATCTCATTTGTGAGAAGGGAGATGGTATCTCATTTCCCCGGATTACCCCGCCACATTTTTCTACAAAATATTTTACAGAAAACTAAAGATCGAGCAACAAGAACCCCCCTAAAAACCGGGGAGAACTCGGGTGCTCCGGAATGGTAGCAGTTCCTGCTCCACATGTGGCACCCGTTGCGTTAACTGTACGGTTTGCAAATTATATTTGCCCATTCCTGATTTGATTCTAAAATTCTACGCCTTTAGACGTTGTTTATTATATAGTATTTATTTCCCTTGTGAAGGTCATAATGAGTCCCGTTCCTTTAGACGTTGTTTATTATATAGTATTTATTTCCCTTGTGGAGGTCATAATGAGTCCCGTTCCTTTAGACGTTGTTTATTATATAGTATTTATTTCCCTTGTGGAGGTCATAATGAGTCCCGTTCCTTTAGACGTTGTTTATTATATAGTATTTATTTCCCTTGTGGAGGTCATAATGAGTCCCGTTCCTTTAGACGTTGTTTATTATATAGTATTTATTTCCCTTGTGAAGGTCATAATGAGTCCCGTTCCTTTAGACGTTGTTTATTATATAGTATTTATTTCCCTTGTGAAGGTCATAATGAGTCCCGTTCCTTTAGACGTTGTTTATTATATAGTATTTATTTCCCTTGTGAAGGTCATAATGAGTCCCGTTCCTTTAGACGTTGTTTATTATATAGTATTTATTTCCCTTGTGAAGGTCATAATGAGTCCCGTTCCTTTAGACGTTGTTTATTATATAGTATTTATTTCCCTTGTGAAGGTCATAATGAGTCCCGTTCCTTTAGACGTTGTTTATTATATAGTATTTATTTCCCTTGTGAAGGTCATAATGAGTCCCGTTCCTTTAGACGTTGTTTATTATATAGTATTTAATTCCCTTGTGGAGGTCATAATGAGTCCCGTTCCTTTAGACGTTGTTTATTATATAGTATTTATTTCCCTTGTGGAGGTCATAATGAGTCCCGTTCCTTTAGACGTTGTTTATTATATAGTATTTATTTCCCTTGTGAAGGTCATAATGAGTCCCGTTCCTTTAGACGTTGTTTATTATATAGTATTTATTTCCCTTGTGAAGGTCATAATGAGTCCCGTTCCTTTAGACGTTGTTTATTATATAGTATTTATTTCCCTTGTGAAGGTCATAATGAGTCCCGTTCCTTTAGACGTTGTTTATTATATAGTATTTATTTCCCTTGTGAAGGTCATAATGAGTCCCGTTCTTTTAGACGTTGTTTATTATATAGTATTTATTTCCCTTGTGAAGGTCATAATGAGTCCCGTTCCTTTAGACGTTGTTTATTATATAGTATTTATTTCCCTTGTGAAGGTCATAATGAGTCCCGTTCCTTTAGACGTTGTTTATTATATAGTATTTATTTCCCTTGTGAAGGTCATAATGAGTCCCGTTCCTTTAGACGTTGTTTATTATATAGTATTTATTTCCCTTGTGAAGGTCATAATGAGTCCCGTTCCTTTAGACGTTGTTTATTATATAGTATTTATTTCCCTTGTGGAGGTCATAATGAGTCCCGTTCCTTTAGACGTTGTTTATTATATAGTATTTATTTCCCTTGTGAAGGTCATAATGAGTCCCGTTCCTTTAGACGTTGTTTATTATATAGTATTTATTTCCCTTGTGAAGGTCATAATGAGTCCCGTTCCTTTAGACGTTGTTTATTTTATAGTATTTATTTCCCTTGTGAAGGTCATAATGAGTCCCGTTCCTTTAGACGTTGTTTATTATATAGTATTTATTTCCCTTGTGAAGGTCATAATGAGTCCCGTTCCTTTAGACGTTGTTTATTATATAGTATGTATTTCCCTTGTGAAGGTCATAATGAGTCCCGTTCCCTGTGAGAGCAACAAAAAGAACAAAGACTTTGAATATAATTTTTTTTTAAATTTGTAGCTATTTGAACCTTGTTACTATTCAGAGGATAATTGTATAGCAAATAAACAATTCACAAGTTGCTAAAACGTTAAAATTTGACAAGATTTTAAAGCAAATTCCTTGAACTTTGCGTGAAAGTAGACCATTTTGTCAGCCGTAAAGGGAAATAACTTCTGTAAAACGTGTAAGAAGAGTTCGAAGATACCAAAGGAGCAATCAGCATCCATATATCGAAGAACAGACAACACAATGGCCAAAAGACAAAGTACAAAAGGACAAACAACGATCTACAAAACATACACATAAAACTAAAGATCGAGTAACACGAACCCCACTAAAAATCGGGGATGAACTCAGGTGCTCCACAAGGGTAAGCAGTTCCTGCTCCACTACTGACACCCGCCATGTTATTCTAGTCACACACCCGGTGATAAGTCATGAACGAGGAAAGGACCGGGAACTGTTTACGACAAGTGCAACATATCCGTGTTCATTTGTGACACAGATATTCCATAACGTCCATGGCGACCGTAAAATGTTCGAAGTGATGACTACAACTTAACCAAGATGAACCCTTGGCTTAGTAGCTTCCTTGTTAGCAGCAACCCTCTAATTTTAGAAACAGAGTCGATAATGTGCAAATGGTCTATTGATCGGGAACTCCTTTGTAATTAATGTTCTAAAGCATGAATGTTTAATTGTAATTTGCATTGGAATTACAACTTGCACGGATCAACTTGTTTCTTCAGTATTAAAATCGAAGTACTCGGATAAAGTTTGTAAGTGGCTTGCGACAGGTCGATGGTTTTTTCTGGGTACTTCGGTTTCCTCCACCAATAAAACTGACGGCCACGATATAACTGAAATATTGTTGAAAGTGGCGTTAAACATAAAAAATATAACCCAAACTTTAATTCAGAATAGGTCTTCCAATACAAATATCAGTTCTTAAAGACCTAGTTTTCCAACTATACAATGTGTTGACCTTTTAGTTAGATCAGCTTCAGTCAGTCTAAAATTTGTTTATTGTTTGCAGGAAACACGAATTGATATTTGTATTTGATTCTTTTTTGGAAAAAGAATAGCTGTCTAGTGATCCATTGCTAATTGATCATATGAAATGAATTCAAGAGGTCTAATTTACTATTCCTACCATCTTACTACTCCTAAACACACGGAAGATTTAAATAGAAAGTTTCTGAATTATTTAATTTTACTTCTAAATATGGGCTAAAAAATCTTATGCATGGAACATAATTGTAAAAAGTATTATTTTATCCTTGGTGATTCTTTCTGATTGTTTTTATATCAAATTTTATGTAAAAGGTTTAGCTTACATTTTTCCTCACCTTATTTCTTTGAAACAATTGGAAGATTTTAAAAGAATGTTATTGTTTAATTTAATTTAACTGAATATGGTCAATTAAATCTTACACATGGGACAAGAATATGCAAAATAGAACATTACAAAAATAGTCTATTGTGAATTGTATATAGCAAATATCTTAATAATTATTTTCCTTTGTTAAAAGGATAGTAATATTTCATCATCACTATGCTAAATGGAAAATAGTTTAGCTTGTGTGATTTTTAAAGGGGAAAAATGAACAATTTTTGCAATTGTTTTGAGGCAGCTTGAAAAATGGGAAAATTATCAGAAGACATCTTACCGGAAAGCAATGGTCGTTCTATAGTGTTGAAAGCAAACTATTTCTGATTTCAAAATATAATAAAACAATTGATAAAATCTTTAGAGGAAAAAAATATTAATAATCATAAGTAATTGTCCCATACATGTACGTACAGATTTTTTGACAGCCTTATCTTAGAATACATTTTTTTCAATCAAAATGATGGAAACCATCCTTGATCAGTTGGAATCTTGTAGATATGATGTTTGTGTTCAAAAATAATTAAAATTGGAATGATTAAAGGTGTTTCATTTTTCACCCTCAGTGGCCACTAAAAGTGCAACCTTAGCTTGCAGTAGTATATTTAAGTGTTAAAATACCATGGTACTGGCATTGTCATTGTGTGTGAATAAGTAGCAAACAAAACAGTTAAACTGTTATTGGTCACCTTGAAATAACTGATACCAATTAAAGTGGACTATAGAAGCAGGTTATCATTGTAGAAGATTTATTATAATTGTGAAATACTAACTTGGTTTAATCAGCGGTATTATTTTTAATAAAGACCATAGATATGTGTAAATAAACATGCACTCAACAGAAAGTCAACCTGAAATGAACCATAAAGATTGCTGATTTAATATTCTCTTAAGCTCAAGGATGTAATATGTATCTTCAAAGAACTCAAGAACGAACAGGGAAACACCCTTTATAGTTCAGTCTTCACGCCAATTAGATATAATTAATTTTATGCTTAGTTTGTCCCGGAAACTAAAAGTACAGGTATCATGCGAATGACACGAGTAAGGAGACATCCTGGTGAATAATCCCCCCTTTTTTTTTATTAATAGTCAGATATAATATACCTTTACGCTAATGTTTCACTTTGACTATTTTAATTGATATCTGAAATACTAATTACAAACTTTATGAATAGTATAGATATAATTATAACACAAGGAAAACAGCAAAATGGTGAAACAAATGATAAAAAGTGAAAGAAGGGGTAGCAATAAAATACTTAGTCTGGGGTTATCATAAAAGATCGTCCAACTACTGACTAGTCATTAACATACTTAGTCTGGGGTTATCATAAAAGATCGTCCAACTACTGACTAGTCATTAACATACTTAGTCTGGGGTTATCATAAAAGATCGTCCAACTACTGACTAGTCATTAACATACTTAAAGTCTAGGGTTATCATAAAAGATCGTCCAACTACTGACTAGTCATTAACATACTTAGTCTGGGGTTATCATAAAAGATCGTCCAACTACTGACTAGTCATTAACATACTTAGTCTGGGGTTATCATAAAAGATCGTCCAACTACTGACTAGTCATTAACATACTTAAAGTCTAGGGTTATCATAAAAGATCGTCCAACTACTGACTAGTCATTAACATACTTAAAGTCTAGGGTTATCATAAAAGATCGTCCAACTACTGACTAGTCATTAACATACTTAAAGTCTAGGGTTATCATAAAAGATCGTCCAACTACTGACTAGTCATTAACATACATATTGATATTTAAAATGTTGGAAGCGCAATAACATAAGGACTTGGATTAGGTTTATGGTATTTAACTCCATTTCAACAATGTTTCAGTTATTTTGCGTCGGTCAATTTTCTGGCTGGGGGAAATCGGAGTACCAAGAGAAAACCACCGACCTGCCACAAGCCACTGACTAATTTTATCACATAAAGCTCGATCGAGTACACCTCGCCATGAGCTGGACTCGAATTAAGACATTAGTGGTGATAAGCACTGATTGCATAAGTTGTTGTAAATCAAACTACCATACGATCACGATGACCCCCGCAACAACGTAGAGCATTGGCACGCCACACTGATCTCAACATTACAGAAATAAAAGGGGATAAAAACAATTGTTTATTAATCTTTATTTTCGGTAGAAATATTTATTAATTGTGATTCTCATTATACTAACCAAGATGGAATAGCTGTGTGATAATGACCACGGATATGTTCCATTCGTCGTTGTCACAATCACCTCATTTCCTCCTTCATGACTAATGTGCATGTACCAAGAGTAACATGACAGGTGTCAGTAGTGGTACAGGAACTGGTTATCCTTCCGGAAGACATGTGTTAGACCCTGGTTACCGCATGTATTAGTAGGTTTCGAGTCGCTCGTTTTGTCAGATACATGTATTCACGTTTTTTGTTCTGTGTTGTGATGTACGCTACGATTTTCGCGTATAAACGATATTCGGTTCGTCTTGCCTTCCATTTATCTTGTAGGGAGTTCATGTTTTAATAATGTTATTTGTATTTATTCATGTATACTGGTGTCCAACACGATTTCCATTTCATATGATGTCTGTGTCGTTGAAAAGCTACAGGACTGGCCAGGTGTCACTGTCGGAGCAGGTGATGCTTGTGTCGTTTAAAAGCTACAGGACTGGCCAGGTGTCACTGTCGGAGCAGGTGATGTTTGTGTCGTTTAAAAGCTACAGGACTGGCCAGGTGTCACTGTCGGTGCAGGTGATGCTTGTGTCGTTTAAAAGCTACAGGACTGGCCTGGTGCCACTGTCGGTGCAGGTGATGTTTGTGTCGTTTAAAAGCTACAGGACTGGCCATGTGTCACTGTCGGTGCAGGTGATGCTTGTGTCGTTTAAAAGCTATAGGACTGACCAGGTGTCGGAGCAGGAATTACTAATCATTCCGGAGCACAACTTTGAATTACTGCTTTGTTCGGTTACTCGTGGTTTATTTTAGATATTCGAAATGCAAGAGTAGTAAAACTATAATTACTCTTTTTATATCAGGATGTGTGGAAATTTTTTATTTTAAATTGATTCTAAATGGAAAAACCTACAAGAATAGTTGTAAATATAACATAATTGTTCTGTATAATACATGTATACCTATCTTTTCTGGCTTTTTAAAATCTTTTCCAGTGCATCGACCCCAATACTTGTGATTAGAGGCGACTTAGGGAATTTCCCTTTAACCTTTTAAGGAGAGCTAAGCTATTAAACGAGAAATTGTTAGAAAATAAGAAAAATATATATTATCGAATCTTTTTCTTTCGGTCATTTCATTGCACGGCCTTTTTCTGATTACCTCTTTGGTATCTTCAATCATTTCTTACTGTAATCTGACCATTAATCCGAGTAACACGACATGTGCCGCGTGGGAACTGTTTACCATTCTGGAGCACCTGCACTCATCCCCGAATATTCGTAGGTTCTGTGTTGCTTCTCTTTATTTACTGTGCTTGTTCACGTTGGTTATTGTTTGTTTTTGTCTTTTTTTGACAATATCTGATATATATTTTACCAGTGTTAATACAGGGATGAAAATTCAACAGAATATGTGACCGATGGTAAACAATTTATCTGAAAACTTTAATAAGAAAAACATGCTACATAGTTTAAATACTATATATCTTTGTTATAAACGTACGGGTCTAAGCTTTATATGTGTCATTAATTTATTAAAATTAATGTACTAGCTGACATTTCAGAAGTTGGGATTAAATTTCTAAAATATGTAATTCTTAGATGGTAATAATACACTAAGACACCTTTGGCTAGTTATTTTATCGATTATTATAAGTTCTGGTCAGTGTTATTTTAGAAATTACCTAAATCACTGACGAATACTGTATTATGATTCATAATTAATAAGTGTCAATTGCGGTAAAATTCAACTCGTAATGTTCAGGCACCTCGATCACGATTTTACGTATTTAAATTGATTTCACATGTTCAGGGAGTAAAGAGATTGTAAATAAGGGTAATAACAAAATTACCGAACTCCGAGCAATCTTACAAAGGGAAAGTCAAAACTAATAAGTATATAAAAAAACATAAGTTCAGTTACCTATTCATTAATTTTAACGGTTCCATGACACCGTTATCGATGTGTTTTCTCAAGAATTCCATAGTTTGTTCATTTAAAAGGCTTACCGTATTTTGATAGTAACTTGAAATAAAAAATTACCTACTTTTTCGACCAATCAAATTTCGAGAAGTGACCCATTAAGTGCCACACTTAATTATTAAGTTTTTCAAAGTGATGCAGCTGAAATAGACGTCAGGTGACTGCTTTGATTGACAACTGCTGCTAAAAAAATTAAACATTATGTACTTTCGAGACAACTTTAATATTACAAATATCTGGTGGTCAAAACAATATTCAATGAGCTTTACCAAGCATTAAACATGAAAAAAATAATGAAAAAAAATCCATTAAGAAAATATAAATTTCCATGTCCATTTTTAATATCACCTATATAATAGTATCTAAATCGTAAAAATAGCTCGATAGCAAAATGGCACAACTTGGTAAATAAATCAATATAGAGAGAAAGAAATAGTAGATTTATGATTATTTGATACCAAAAATTTTGTTGAGAAGTGTATGAAATTTTTTTGCAAAAAAGAGGGGTAATGTAGGTCATGACCCCATGTACCTGTGCTTTAACGATCACAATTTTCCTTATGTTGTCAGGCACTTCAATTTTAAATATTCCTTCGGCTTCGCACACACGCGTTTCATTTTTAATGCAGCTGTTGTGTGGAGAGGTCAAGTAGTGAGACAAAGATATATTTTCGCTTTCGTCATTCAACACGTCCTCCATCATGCGTGGTAAAATCCGTGCCGCGCACTTTCCAGCAAACGTCTACGGTGTGAGGTAAGAAATGTCTGGAACATTGAACCAATGAAAAAGTAGGTTACATTCTAAGTCAGTTAGAGTATATTAAGTGAAATTTTATTGGTTAAGAAGGGGGTCGCATCGCTTCGCTCGCTCCGCCCCTTCTTAACCATTAAAATTTCACTTAATATACTCTAACTATAACTAAGAGTAAATTAGGTTGTTGAATATTGAAATATACATGTAATAAGTATTTTTATTAAGTGGCGCTTAGGGACTATTTTCCGTTAAAATGACGTCACACAAAAACGCTATAGCTAGGTTCTTCGATAGGGAATTTTATTGTTTTATTATTAACTTTCACTATTTTACTGAAGAAACGGCAAACTTTCGCCGATTTATAAAACTAGATGCATATTCTATGCCGTGAGCCAGGAATATAATTGTTAGTAATAAGTGATAAGCGATTTTCAGTTCTGTGAGCCACGCAATGGTTTTGCCGGAGGGTATAAATACAGCGTCGATTTGACGTTTCGGCATCTCTAATCTGACTTTCGTCAAGAACGCATCACACAGATAAACCATAACTGAGTCTAATTTACCAGGTACAAGATGCATTTCGATACAGAATTAACGTTCTCTGAGCCAAATATATTAATAACTCCATTACTATTAAGTAACATTTTGGAATAAGATTATTTGAGTCAAAGTCGATATCAAGGAGCTGATAATATGTTACAAATATTTACAATTCTACTAGCAAGAGGTCACCATGTTTATCTAACTGACTAGGAACCAGTCCAATGTTTACAAACTTCCAGCATTTAAGATACGATATCCCGCCACATTAACAACCTTATACAGAACTTTATTATATAGCAGCATTTATATTATTAACATTAAAGCGATAACAATGCTAAATTATTTTACAATCTATCTAGTAGGGTTTCGGTAGGCCAGCATCCAACAGGGTTATTTTTTATGTATTAAGAATAGTCATTGTTACCCTGGATTGAATCAAATAAATGGAATGCAGAATCTGAACATAATAAATATATTTTCATGTATACGCTTGATTGTAAATATGCTGGAGCTGGACAACTACACAACAAAACAAGAGCACAGGGGAACACCTTATAAACTTATCACAGGATAAAAGGACATGTAGGTTACCTTAGTCCGTCGATAACAATATATTTGCTTAAATGTACGAGTCTATCAATATTTTAATAGATTTCTGGTTTCTGTTCATCGTTATTGAAGGAACACTTCCTGGTCTAAATCAAAATTTATTCATTCAAAATGGCATAATTAAACCACAAAGACAGGGTGTTTGTTAATATCTTCTTTATTTTCATTAGTATTATAATTATTTTGATGATAGATTTAATCTTCATTTTATGCAAGTGCGACAGGTCAGTGGTTTTCTCCGGGTACTCCGATTTCCTCCACAAATAAAACTGACCGCCATGAAATAGCTGATATATTGTTGAAAGTGGCAGTAAACATCATAAACCAAGCAACCAATCAATCATTTCATGCAACAATCTAGTGTTTATAAAGAAAAAATAATTAACATAGAATCGGAGTAATTAATGTTTGCTTAATATACTAGAAATCTGATTTTGATAAATGATATGATCAACTTAGAGACTATCTAATTATCCACAATGACCAAACAATTACACCACGACAACTTCAACGCAATGGCTATCTGTTCCCTCAATGGAGAAACTATTAAGTCAAGCTAAGGTAATTATACTGGATACCTAAACTGTACAAGCAGAAGCTAAAAGACAGACACAAAGAAACAGGGCACACAAGACATAGACAAAAAAACAACAAAAACACAACATAATATATGTTGGACACCACTATGCGTAAGCAAACACAACTAACGTAAACGAGGCACGACCCCCCCTCCCCTCCCCCTCTCCCCAAACAACAGGAGAAATTAGTCCAAAGATAGTTCTACTGCACCAAATATACAAAATATGTAATACAAGAAGAGTAATAAAGCAGAAACGAAACGAAACGAAACAAAAAAATCATCATGACGATTCACCAGTATGACAAGTGGCTGTGCAAAACAGTTCACGATCTGTGTTTATTTCTCCAAACTGGTAATCTGCCCAGTAGTCCGTGTGTTTCCATTAGAATCTCTAATTTAACTTCACAAATAGATATCGAGTGGAGTAGACTGTGTTGTTTCATGGGCTACTCGGAGATCGCTTTATGGTGTGAGTTTCCACCGTATTGAAGACCATGCGGTGACTTTGTTGACCGTCGCTTCCTGGAGGGGATTTGGTATCAATCAAATATATTTCTTCTTTTCTATGAATCTCAGAAATTTACATAGCACACAAGAAGCAGGAAAGTGATGAGCCTTTTGATATGAAATCCTGATTATTGTTTTCTTCCATAGCCAAATCTTTCCGTAAATTTTAAAGATTTTTCAATCCGCCATTGGCATTTTGTGGATTGTTGTCTCATGTAAAAAAAAGTCGTTTCGTTAATGTTTGCTTCGTTTTTTTCATTTATTTATTATTCTTTTGGTTTCGTTTCGTTTCTGTTGTGTCTCGTTTGATTTCGTTTCCGCTTTATCTTGTTTCGTTTCTGTTGTGTCTCGTTTCGTTTCGTTTCGTTTCGTTTCTGCTTGTTTCGTTTCGTTTCGTTTCTGCTTCGTTTCTTGTTTTACAATCACTCCCTTTCCATTGCTTATTAAAAATATATTTGTTTGTTATTCCTGGACGAAAATGTACTCTCATAATTACTCGTTGCATACTGACATGGGATATTAAATAATATTCTGCGTAATCACGTTCGGCTGTTTTGAATTTTTATTTTTAGATTATATTCGGTGTTCATCATATATGCGGTTTAGTTATTATCATATACTTTAAATAATTACAAATAATATGATATTTGGAAATTCACAAGACGTGTTGACCTAATAGAGGTACAGTTTAGAATCAAATCAGTTTTATCAATGTGCAATCATGTTGTATATTATTATGTAATACGACGATAATACCCGTATGTTAACTTTCGATAACCTTTAAATATTATCAAGCCCCCGTCAATGAACTTTTACAAAGGATATTGCACTTACATGCTACTCGTATTTTGTATCCCGGTTATCCACCAATTTGTATAAATACGATACATATCAGTAACGATGACTTTGTGAAGTACGTTATAATAATATCATAATGATATGTTTGTATTTTTTTGAAAATTTAGGGAATTTCCACTAAATAAAAGAAAAACGTTAATCCTTTATGTTTGCATCTATTAGCAAATTGATATCACAACTTAAAAATCGTCGATCCCAATAAAATTATATTTCAAAAAGCGAAAAGGTGAGAAACAAATATATATTGCAGTTTGTTTCCATGATATATTTTCTATTTTATTTACTCTTAATTAAATACCAGTATTGGCATTTGTAAATCTAAATCATAACTCATTAACACTATATTCGAAAGCTTATTGTGCATTTGAAACCCCCAAAAATGCACATCGGTTTTATATTTAGTTGACAGTAGCCGAACGACCAAATATAGGTAGTGATAAACAAATAACAATCGAGACGGTGAAGACGAAGTCAATGGAACTTGCACCTTATGTAGAAAAATAAATTAGTCAGTGGATAAAAAAAAAGCAAAACTTAAGGCTCACTTGAACCTGTATAGCTCACCTGGTTATTCATCGATATTACATGTATATTAAAATGAATTTTGAATACATTTAGCTTAATTTTCAAAAATATCACCACTTTTATAGGATAAACTGGATAATATGTTAAACAACTCATTACCATATACATATTATTACGATTTTTCCTCATCCCAATAAAAGGAATGTTGAAGAAATAGCTATTTTAAGCAAATTGCTATTATTAGCTGCCATCTTTGATGGGGAGCGGGACTGCCGGACACATTGATGATGTCGAAAGTAGATATTACCATGACTTGGGTGGTTAAACAGCATTGAATAAAAAATGTTAAAACAAGATTTAAAACATCGATACGAATTTTATACCTGTGTTATTGCAATAAATTAACAAAGCAGGATTTGCGTGGAAAAATACCCGTGCGAATTCAATATGATTATAAACCCGGATTTAGATAAAAGTGTAGATTAACGTATAAATGACGGAAAATGTAATTTTCATTGAGGGGGAAGGGAGGTATTTTTTTTATCCCAGAGTTAGAACATTATATTTTATGCAAAAATTCAATAATATATATGTATATAATTATATATGTTTAAAATTTTGTCAAAATTTTCGTCGGAATACTTCGCCCCTTTAAAAGTTAAGAGGTAGCTCCCTATGTCACGTCTATTCTAAAGTATGGGCATCGGTGCTCTTGAAAAGACTTTAAAAAACAAGAAAAATAGGTATATATGTATTTGACTTCACAATTCTGCAATATCTTTTTTCTTTTCACTGGGACTAAAATAAAAATGAAAAAAATACCACACATTTTGATTTAAAAAGATTAATTATAGTTCATCTATTCTTGTATTCCGAATATCGTAAATAAATAAGGAGGAACCGAACAACACAGTAATTCACGAATGTTCTCCGGAAGGGTTAAACATTCCTGCTCCACGAGTGACCTACAACTTTTAAACTACACAAACATCATGTGATATGATAATCGTATTAGACACCAGTATACGGAAATAAATGCAAATAACAGTATTAAAACATGAACTCCCAACAAAGTAATTGAGAGGCAAGACGAACATCGTTCATTGTAGTGTACATCACAACGCGGAACTAAGCATGTGAAAACATGGATCTGACAAACCCTACCAATACATGTAATAACCAGGGTCCTCCAGAAGGATAGCCAGTTCCTGTTTCACTAATGACACCCCTCATGTTACTCTTTTAGCTACACATCAGTCTTGAATGAGAAAAGGACGGGATTTGGTTAGGGTTATGGTGTTTAATGCCACTTTCAATACTATTTCAGCTATATCGTGGCGGTCAGTTTTATTGGTGGATGAAACCGGAGTACCCGGACGCTAGTCACTGACCATCTTTATCTCAATATGTTGCATCGAGTACACCTCTCCATGAGCGGGATTCGAACTCACTACTTTAATGGCGATATGCACTGATTGCACAGGCAGTTGTAAATCCACGGCTGCCCCAGTGACTACGACAAATGAAAGAATAGTTTGAAGATACCAAAGAGGTAATCAGAATCCGTAAATCGAAGGAGAGACAACACAATGGTCAAAAGAAAAAAAGGAGGAAATTACAAACAACGATCTACAAAACACTACACAGACAACAAACTATCGAGCAGCACGAACCACATTAAGAACCGGGGTGAACTTAGGTGCTCCAGAAAGGTAAGTAGTACCTGCTTCAACAGGGGCAACCGTCGTGCTACTTTAGTTACACACCTGGTGATAAGTCATAAATGAGGAAAAGACAAAGAAGTCCTCACGACAAGTGGAACATATCGGTGGTCATTTGTGACACATACAATTTTTATCGGTTAAAACCAGGTCATGTTGTTGACCGTAAATCTTGCGAAGTGATGATTTCAACTTAACCATTAGGAACCCTTGGTTCAGTAACTTCCTTGTTAGCAGCAACACTATCAAGGAAATCATGATAGCAACCATAAGCTCTGGAATATCGAATCAACTGAGAGATATATACTCCATATGCAGGTGCTGCTGGAATGTTGCTACATATAAATTGAAAATTCACAATGGGAAAATTGAAATCATCACTTTTGTAGTACAGATTCGCCCTATCCAGCCCTCATTGTCAATGGCGAGGTCTATGTCAAGATATGAAGCAGACATATCTGCATCTGTGATATCCTTTATTTCAAGCTCAATTGGATAGATGCGATAAAAAAAATCACGAAATTTAGAATTATTAAGTGAAAGGACATTATCTATATAGTGGAACGTGAAATTAAAGGATCGGACTAGTTTCTTTTCTTTTTACTTGAGAAGCCCTTTATGAAGTTCCTGTATTTTGTTAATAAAAAAACTCAGGCATTTTGATGATATCATTTTCAGGAAACTTTTTGATAGAAACAGGGTGGTCTTTTTTAACAAAATAAAATTTGTCCCTTCTTGAGGCAAATCACGTTGGTCATTCTTTGTTTTTATTTCAATGAAACTCAATAGGACTAATTCTTTTAATCTATTGTTCGTATGTTTGCTTAAGAGATTAATGTCATAGTTATTTTCTTGTTTAACCAGCAATAACTGAAATGATGGTCATGATCTTATTACGTCGTATATATATAACCATCAGAAGAGTTTGAAGATACCAAAGGGGAAATAAGAATCCGTAGATCAAAGCACAGAAAACACAATGGCCAAAAGAACCAGAAGCTCGCAGGAGCCTGTAATCTCTCACCTGGATCAAAGCTGCTTTAAAAAACAACGCAACTACACTGTGGCGGCCATCTTGGTGAGAGAGCGCGACTGCCGGACACAATTTTGGAAAAGGACCATCCAATGACTATTCCATCAAAGTTTGGTTCTAATTAAGCTACTGGTTCCAGACAAGATGGTTTTTATGTGAATTTCCCATAGGGTCCTATGTTAAACTAAGCTCAGCTGTGCAGCCATCTTGGTCAGAGGGCGGAACCACCACACACAATGTTGGAAGAGGACCATCTAATGACTATTTTATCAAAATTTAGTTCTTATTGAGCAAATGGTTTCAGACAAGAAGATTTTTATGGGAATTTCCTATAGGGTCCTATGTTAAATTAAGTTCGGCTGTGGCAGCCATCTTGGTCGGAGGTCTGAAATGCTGGACACAATTTTGGAAGGGGACCACCCAAGGATCATTTCAGCAAAGTTTGGTTGAGATTGCCTTAGTAGTTTCAGAGGAGAAGATTTTTTTTAATTTTCATCCCTCCTTTTTCTACTTTTAGCTTGGTGACCATCTTGGTTGGAAATCGGGATCACCAGACACAATTTTGGAAGGGGGACAACCAAGGAACATTCCACTAAAGTTTGGTTGCAATTGGTCCAGTGGTTTCTGAGGAGAAGATTAAAATGTGAAATGTTGACGTATGGACGACGGACGAAAAGTGATGGCAATAGCTCACATGGCCTAAAGGAGTCCAGGTGAGCTAAAAACGGAATATACGATAAACCACTCCTCGCCATGTAGCTGCAGTTAAATTTTGAGCTCATTTTGACGTATACTAAATCAGCAATTGACAATTGAAGAAATTTCTGTGTTTAGCAAGAGCAGCCATCTTGAATGGAGGGCAGGGCTGTCATACATAATATTGAAAGGGACCCACCCAGGGATCACGTCTGCCAGGTTTGGTTTAATTTGGTTCAGCGGTTTCAGAGGAGAAGATTTAAATGTGATCTTTTATCAAAATATGCCTAATTTGCATAATCGGTATAAATCGGATGACAGAATTTGTTTTTACAGAAAAACCCAGAATATAGGTTACGCTACTCCTTGCCATGTAGCTGCAGTTAAAATTTGAGCTAATTTTGAATTATGCTAAAGCAGCAATGAAGAATTGAAGAAATTTCTATTTTTAGTAACAGCAGCCATCTTGAATAGAGGGTGGGGCTGTCGGACACAATTTTGAAAGGGACCCACCCAGGGACCATCCCTGCCAGGTTTGGTTTGATTTGGTTCAGCGGTTTCAGAGAAGATTTAAATGTAATCTTTTATCAAAATATGTTTAATTTACATAATCGGTATAAATCGGCTGAAAGAAAAATTTCACAGAAAAACCCGGAATGTATGTTAAACTACTCCTTCCCACGTAGCTGCAGTTAAAATTTCATCCCCCTTTTATCTATTTTTAGCTTGGTGGCCATCTTGGATGGAAATCGGGATCACCGGACACAATTTTGGAAGGGGGCCATCCAAGGACCATTCCACCAAAGATTGGTTGCAATTGGCCGAGTGGTTTCTGAGGAGAAGATTAAAATGTGAAATGTTGACGGACGGACGACGGACGACAGACGACGGATGAAAAGTGATGGCAATAGCTCACATGGCCTAAAGGCCAGGTGAGCTAAAAAAAAAAAAAGGACAAAACACTACACAGCAAACTAGAGATAGAGCAACACGAATCCCACTAAAAACCAGGGTGAATTCAGGTGTTCCGGAAGGCTAAACAGTTCCGGAACCACTAGTGGTACTCGTCGTGTTACTCTAGCTACAAACCCGTTGATAAATCACGAATGAGGAAAGGACCGGTATGTGCTTACGACAAGTAGAACAGATATGTGTAGTTGCCTGTCGTTTGAAGAAAATCTAAGATTCACACTAGTAGTACAGGATTTTTCTGAAGGACATTTGCGAAGTTCTAGAGCATACCTAATAAAGATTATTTCAGAATTATATTATTTTATATATATAATCATTATGTGTTAAAATTTGTCAGACTTGCGGCAGGTAGGTGGTTTTCTCCGGGTTTCCGACACCAATAAAACTGATCGCCACGATATAGCTGAAATATTGTTGAAAGTGGTGTTAGACACCATAAACCTAACCCTAATCATATATATATATATATATATATATATATATATATATATATATATATATATATATATATCAGTGTTTCTTTTAGAAGGAGAATTGGTTTCCTCTTGTTTCCAATTAATGACAAAGGATAAAGGATGAAAGATGTGTTATTGCTGAGTATATCTTTTTGACAGTAAAATTGCTGAAAATACTCCATTGAATCGTTAATCTTCGACAAATTCTATTTGCCTACAGTAGGTGCTATTCTTCCATAAAACTTGGGTCTCTTCTCCGGTTGTGTTGAGGTTGTTTTGTCCGTAACTTTGTTCTTTTTATTGTTGTTTTTCCCCCCACTTTTGTGTTGGCTGTTTTATTTTTGTATCCTGGTCGTTCTCCCTTTTCTCCCCTCAGCTGATAAGTACTCTGTGTTCGTCTGTTTGCTTAACAAATGTACTCATTATTTTCTTGTTTAATCAACAGTTATTGAAATAATGATCAAGAACTTATATTTCGCTCCATGTATGTAAATATCAAAATCAGAACGGAAATAATATGAAACCTTTCAGGTGTTTTAAAATTGGTAATAAAATGTTTGCGCAAATCATTTTAGGGTTATATATATCTATAAATTATTCATGAAAACAACTGAAAAGATGGAAAATAATGTATTTATTAAAGTAGAATCATTTTATAACATTAATAACAAAATAGTAGAACAAATTTGAATTTTAAATTTTTGACAGAAACTTAGAACATAGGTATACAACATGTAATAAGTAAAGGTAAATTGGTAAAGTTCGTTATTATAAATTAGAATCAAAATGTAACTTATTTTTGAGTTACAAATAATGCAAGATCAATGTCTAAACACATCTCCTCCTAACGACATATTCGGACACCAATTCTTAAGTGGAAACAACGCCTCCATATGCGGATTCTACAACACCAATACCTCCAGAAGTAGTAGTAGTAACATGCTCTCTTCTGGATTCCACCCTCTGAAAAAATATGTAAACCATTAACATGCTATCTTATAGTCTCAATTATATATTCTTGTTATGCTCAATACTCAAATCCTATAAAGCAAGCAAATGTGGCTTATGTCAAGTCCTAAATATCCATCGGCCTTTGGCATTGTACTACGAGGGTTCCAGATTTGACATAAAGATTGTTTTATTTTGTTGTGTTGATTATTGTGTTGACCACTGATGTTTAGCTTTTGTTTTCAAATAGATCTAAGATATATTCGTGATTTCCCTCTTTGAACACCATTAGTTTTATCAGCGTTTTCTTGATTAGGGGGGAACTTTCACACTGTGAAACACAAAACTGTCATTAAATAGTGCGATTAAATATCACACGACGTGACTTTGAATATGTTACGCTACTACAGGTGTTCGAACAAGCAGTAATAATGGTGACACATACTTACCAATGATTAAAAAATAAGCTAAATTAAAGATAATACGGTTTACGTGTACGTGTTCCAGTTCCCATACAAAAATGAGAGAGATATTTAACCAATAAGATATGAGTATATCGTTATTGTACAGAGAAACAGGAATTCATACACTATGGTTTTATGAAAACAGTGCATATGTATTATACACACTTTGCAAGACCTTAGGAAATGTTTTCCTTTCATAATTTAAATAGGACTCGGAAAGAAATACGAGCACCCGAATAAATCAAAGACAAAGAAAACTGTTGTTGAGTTAGCAGGCAAATAAGATTAGTTCAATGTTAAACGAATTTGAGAATGACGGGTTGAAGCGTAGAGTATGATTTTTATGTACAAACACATTTAAGGACAAAATCTTTTCTACTCTTTAAATGAAAATAGAATTATGTTGTAATTAAAGCCAATACAATAAAACAAATCTTGTAACAATACCTGCTGGACAGTCGACTGTTTTAACATATAAAACTTCTAAATCTCCACATTCGGCTTTAATATCATCTGGTACATCTGTAGGAACTGTGGCTTCATAGCACTCTTTAGGGGCTGCCTGTAGCAAAAATAATTGTTTCTGTTATCTCAATGAACTATAATCCATTTTCATTTCCTTGATTTATCAGTCGTTGATGTTTTATTATAATAAAGAATACAATGTATAGATATTGAAAGATGTAGACATGTGACTAACTACAATATGAAACACGTAGTACATTAACCTTTCTAAATCAAAGTGTCTTCCCTACTAAATACTTGGTGTTGTACTGTATGAGTGAACATAACGACAATGGAGTCATTAATTTAGATAATTTATTAATAGTTTTGTAATAATTCTATGCTACATAGCACTTGATTGGCCAGAACACTTGACTGTTCAGAGCACTTGACCACGCAGAACACTTCATGCCCAAATACATTTTGTGTGTAGTATGTTTTATATTAAGTTGACTTGAAAATATATAATGGATATACTTGTCATAAATGGAAAAACGTGATGTGACGTGATACTATTCAAACATATTTAAGAAATTATTTACCTCATAAAACTGTACATTGCATGTTCCATTAGTCTTTACAATAGTGTAGTCCTGAAACAAATTAAATTCTAAAATATTAATTAGTCACTGATAAGCTTTATCACAATAACAAAGGTTAAAGCCAATCTATAAAATTACTATACATTTAAATCAATATTATTACTGAAATTTACAGTTCCTAAATAATGTAATTATTAATAAAACTAAGGTTCTCCTTCCTCAGTCAAAAGTGACCTTAACCGATTTTGGCTATCCTGTTTCGACCCTTTCATTTTATTGTTCCCAAAACTTTCCAATCTTTTGATTTTGAGCGTATCTGATGAAGGTTATTCAAGGAACGCGTCGTGCATACTAAATTTGATATCTACGTTTTTATTAGAACCCTTTTCATAGAATGTCAATATAATCACTCTTGTTTCTATTAATTTAATATTAATCTTCTTTGTTTACCCTAAAATTAAATGTAACTCTAAATGTCGTCCTGTGTTGCTTCAGATAAAACTAATCCTCTTTTACTGCCATTAAGTGTAACGTTACTGTGTGTATATCACTTGCTATGGAATGCCGTCACAATTTACTGTCATCAAGTGTAACGTTACTGTGTGTACATCACTTGCTATTGAATGCCGTCACAATTTACTGTTATAAAGTGTAACGTTACTGTGTGCATATCACTTGCTATGGAATACCGTCACAATTTACAAAATACGTTCTTCTGGTCTGCATCGTCTTTGATTAATCTTCTATTGTATTCTTACCTTGTCACTGTTCGTTATTTGTTCCTCCAGAATTTTACCATTTGTCTTTATAATGACAATGTCAGTTTTGTCATCAGTAACATCAGTGACGTCATACACATTCCCATCATTGTCTTTAATCGTCTCTTCAGACACCTAACAGTACCAAAAAAAAGGAAAAGTATTGAAAAAAATGATTTAGAGTAAATAATTTAATTTGATGTGAAAAAAACTGCAATCTGATTGACTTATCCGCCTGGATCAACATTGGTTATACTTGATAACCTGGGTTGGTATTGTGACATCGACAGCATATTCATTCGTTAGCGATAAATTAAATTATTTATTTAAGGAATGTGTTCAATGTTTGAACAGGTTATACGATATAACGTGGTTTGGAACAGATTAGCTGTTTATAAACCGCTTCGCGCTTTATTAAGCGTAAACTGCTCCAAATCACGGTATATCATATAATCTGTTCAAAAATTGAGCACATTTCTTAAATAAATAATTAAATTTATTTTCTATTGCTATTGTTATATAATATATAACTTAGCCCATAAAACCGTTGTTGAGATCGTTATTCACACGTGTCTTGTTATTACACATTTGTGTAAGAAGTGATTTACTCCCGTGTGTAATGTTTTTACTTTGTTAATGTTATTACTGTTTTGAGTTAGTTGTCAAAAGTCATGTGTTTATTTACGTTTTGATGTGTCCAGCATAATTTCCACGAGAGCGTGATATTCTGATGTTACTTTATGAAATCTTATGTTTTTTGACATTTGTTCCTTTTTTTAATATTATAGCCTTGCTTTTGAAACAAAGATAACAGTCATACCTAGGAACAGCAGGATTGTCGATAGGGTATTGTCATTGTATTAAAACTTACCTTAATTGCTTGGTGTAGGCTAACACAGAAAATTAGGATGAGAACCAGACTAAAACTTTGAAGCATCTTCATCTAAAAAAGATAAAGAATCATTTTTACAATTTGTGCATAAGTGTTTGGAATTTCAGTAATATGAAATAAATGTATAATATTTCATTCAGTATAATGATACAATGATGCTTAGAACATATGACTGTAAATATTTCACTGTTTTAACCATATAGAGCTATGATGGGAGGTTTGGGTCATTAAAACTAGTTTTACTTCGCCACTTTTCATGAAAGGACATGTACTTGTGTATTAGTGGTATCCATTTTGCCTTTTTCTACGATTTTCTATTAGATTTTGGAACTCTTTCGACCGTGTGGCATTTTTTGTTTTCCATTATCTAGAACTATGTCAGAAAACAAATGGTTTTAACCCCACCCCCCCCCCCCCCCTGTTTCCACAGCACCCCCTCCCCAAGATTCCGTAACACAAACAAAAGAACAGAAAAAACAATGATCTTCTAAATATAGATCATTCCTTGCTTCATGTATCAGTGTATTTCAGTTCAAAGTACAATTTTGTCAATTGACACATCATGTTAGATCATGTAAGACAGATCCGTATGACTTTGTCTTTGTTGAACCTTATTAAAATGAATTCTTCGTTTTAATTATTGGAACAAGACAAATACTTTATAGTATCATTTCCAGTCACTGGTTTCCTATGAAGACTTGTGAATATGTTAAATGTATTCAAGATAATCTTATTTATTTTCAGCATATTTAAACAAACTTGGAGGTAATTTACGTTCTATATTTGATCATAATAATCTCATGTTGGTACATTTGTACACTTTCAATATAAGACACGTTTGAAGATACCAACGAGGTAATCAGAAGCCGGATATCAAAGACGGACATGCACAACAATGGCCAAAAGATAGCAAAGGGGTAATCAGAAGCCGGATATCAAAGACAGACATGCACAACAATGGCCAAAAGATAGCAAAGGGGTAATCAGAAGCCGGATATCAAAGACGGACATGCACAACAATGGCCAAAAGATAGCAAAGGGGTAATCAGAAGCCGGATATCAAAGACGGACATGCACAACAATGGCCAAAAGATAGCAAAGGGGTAATCAGAAGCCGGATATCAAAGACGGACATGCACAACAATGGCCAAAAGATACCAAAGAGGTAATCAGAAGCCGGATATCAAAGACAGACATGCACAACAATGGCCAAAAGATAGCAAAGGGGTAATCAGAAGCCGGATATCAAAGACAGACATGCACAACAATGGCCAAAAGATACCAAAGAGGTAATCAGAAGCCGGATATCAAAGACAGACATGCACAACAATGGCCAAAAGATACCAAAGAGGTAATCAGAAGCCGGATATCAAAGACAGACATGCACAACAATGGCCAAAAGATACCAAAGAGGTAATCAGAAGCCGGATATCAAAGACAGACATGCACAACAATGGCCAAAAGATACCAAAGAGGTAATCAGAAGCCGGATATCAAAGACAGACATGCACAACAATGGCCAAAAGATACCAAAGAGGTAATCAGAAGCCGGATATCAAAGACAGACATGCACAACAATGGCCAAAAGATACCAAAGAGGTAATCAGAAGCCGGATATCAAAGACAGACATGCACAACAATGGCCAAAAGATACCAAAGAGGTAATCAGAAGCCGGATATCAAAGACAGACATGCACAACAATGGCCAAAAGATACCAAAGAGGTAATCAGAAGCCGGATATCAAAGACAGACATGCACAACAATGGCCAAAAGATACCAAAGAGGTAATCAGAAGCCGGATATCAAAGACAGACATGCACAACAATGGCCAAAAGATACCAAAGAGGTAATCAGAAGCCGGATATCAAAGACAGACATGCACAACAATGGCCAAAAGATACCAAAGAGGTAATCAGAAGCCGGATATCAAAGACAGACATGCACAACAATGGCCAAAAGATACCAAAGAGGTAATCAGAAGCCGGATATCAAAGACAGACATGCACAACAATGGCCAAAAGATACCAAAGAGGTAATCAGAAGCCGGATATCAAAGACAGACATGCACAACAATGGCCAAAAGATACCAAAGAGGTAATCAGAAGCCGGATATCAAAGACAGACATGCACAACAATGGCCAAAAGATACCAAAGAGGTAATCAGAAGCCGGATATCAAAGACAGACATGCACAACAATGGCCAAAAGATACCAAAGAGGTAATCAGAAGCCGGATATCAAAGACAGACATGCACAACAATGGCCAAAAGATACCAAAGAGGTAATCAGAAGCCGGATATCAAAGACAGACATGCACAACAATGGCCAAAAGATACCAAAGAGGTAATCAGAAGCCGGATATCAAAGACAGACATGCACAACAATGGCCAAAAGATACCAAAGAGGTAATCAGAAGCCGGATATCAAAGACAGACATGCACAACAATGGCCAAAAGATACCAAAGAGGTAATCAGAAGCCGGATATCAAAGACAGACATGCACAACAATGGCCAAAAGATACCAAAGAGGTAATCAGAAGCCGGATATCAAAGACAGACATGCACAACAATGGCCAAAAGATAGCAAAGGGGTAATCAGAAGCCGGATATCAAAGACAGACATGCACAACAATGGCCAAAAGATAGCAAAGGGGTAATCAGAAGCCGGATATCAAAGACAGACATGCACAACAATGGCCAAAAGATAGCAAAGGAGTAATCAGAAGCCGGATATCAAAGACAGACATGCACAACAATGGCCAAAAGATACCAAAGAGGTAATCAGAAGCCGGATATCAAAGACAGACATGCACAACAATGGCCAAAAGATAGCAAAGGGGTAATCAGAAGCCGGATATCAAAGACAGACATGCACAACAATGGCCAAAAGATAGCAAAGGGGTAATCAGAAGCCGGATATCAAAGACAGACATGCACAACAATGGCCAAAAGATACCAAAGGGGTAATCAGAAGCCGGATATCAAAGACAGACATGCACAACAATGGCCAAAAGATAGCAAAGGGGTAATCAGAAGCCGGATATCAAAGACGGACATGCACAACAATGGCCAAAAGATACCAAAGGGGTAATCAGAAGCCGGATATCAAAGACAGACATGCACAACAATGGCCAAAAGATAGCAAAGGGGTAATCAGAAGCCGGATATCAAAGACAGACATGCACAACAATGGCCAAAAGATAGCAAAGGGGTAATCAGAAGCCGGATATCAAAGACAGACATGCACAACAATGGCCAAAAGATACCAAAGGGGTAATCAGAAGCCGGATATCAAAGACAGACATGCACAACAATGGCCAAAAGATAGCAAAGAGGTAATCAGAAGCCGGATATCAAAGACGGACATGCACAACAATGGCCAAAAGATAGCAAAGGGGTAATCAGAAGCCGGATATCAAAGACGGACATGCACAACAATGGCCAAAAGATAGCAAAGGGGTAATCAGAAGCCGGATATCAAAGACGGACATGCAATACAATGGCCAAAAGATAGCAAAGGGGTAATCAGAAGCCGGATATCAAAGACAGACATGCACAACAATGGCCAAAAGATACCAAAGGGGTAATCAGAAGCCGGATATCAAAGACAGACATGCACAACAATGGCCAAAAGATACCAAAGGGGTAATCAGAAGCCGGATATCAAAGACAGACATGCACAACAATGGCCAAAAGATAGCAAAGGGGTAATCAGAAGCCGGATATCAAAGACAGACATGCACAACAATGGCCAAAAGATACCAAAGGGGTAATCAGAAGCCGGATATCAAAGACAGACATGCACAACAATGGCCAAAAGATAGCAAAGGGGTAATCAGAAGCCGGATATCAAAGACAGACATGCACAACAATGGCCAAAAGATACCAAAGGGGTAATCAGAAGCCGGATATCAAAGACAGACATGCACAACAATGGCCAAAAGATAGCAAAGGGGTAATCAGAAGCCGGATATCAAAGACGGACATGCACAACAATGGCCAAAAGATAGCAAAGGGGTAATCAGAAGCCGGATATCAAAGACGGACATGCACAACAATGGCCAAAAGATAGCAAAGGGGTAATCAGAAGCCGGATATCAAAGACGGACATGCAATACAATGGCCAAAAGATAGCAAAGGGGTAATCAGAAGCCGGATATCAAAGACGGACATGCACAACAATGGCCAAAAGATACCAAAGGGGTAATCAGAAGCCGGATATCAAAGACGGACATGCAATACAACGGCCAAAAGATAGCAAAGGGGTAATCAGAAGCCGGATATCAAAGATGGACATGCACTACAATGGCCAAAAGATAGCAAAGGGGTAATCAGAAGCCGGATATCAAAGATGGACATGCACAACAATGGCCAAAAGATAGCAAAGGGGTAATCAGAAGCCGGATATCAAAGATGGACATGCACAACAATGGCCAAAAGATAGCAAAGGGGTAATCAGAAGCCAGATATCAAAGACGGACATGCAATACAATGGCCAACAAATACCAAAGAGGTAATCAGAAGCCGGATATCAAAGACGGACATGCAATACAATGGCCAAAAGATACCAAAGGGGTAATCAGAAGCCGGATATCAAAGACGGACATGCAATACAATGGCCAAAAGATACCAAAGGGGTAATCAGAAGCCGGATTTCAAAGACAGACATCCAATACAATGTCCAAAAGTAAAAGGATGAAAGGACAAAAACGATCTACAAAATATGACGCTGAAAACTAAAAAAGTCAACCATCAAAGCATTTAATACTTCACTTTGACTGTATTACAAAAAATCATCACTGAAATAGCTGTACTTTCAATTTTTGCCATAGTGTCAGATATCACATGGTCAGATATAATTTCTCCCTGTTCCTTTCCAAGTTTTTCTTTATTTTTGTTTTTACTAATAAGAAAATGAAAGTATTCTGTTAAGCATGATTTTTTTCAATAACGTTCTTTAACCTACTAACCTTGTTTTCCTCTGATTTCTTCTTCTGTATACAGAACATACATTGGACCATTCCTTATATAGTCAGACACTTTTTCTTCCTGATTATAAATTGTCCAATCAGCGATTAGTAAACAGAGTACTAAAATTTTCCCCCAAAACAAATTGTTTTTACTGCGTATTTGGAATCAGTTTGCATTCTATAAATATGCAAAATACTTTTCTTAAAATATAAAATATAGAAATCTGATATCCTTGAGTGATTATGATTACAGTATTATGAAATTACTTTGAAAAATATCCGGCATCCTTAACTTTGTCGATGAATAATTTATGTACTTTTAAAGAAACATTGGAAAAGTTGCGAAATATCTTGGTACTGTTGAATATAGTCTTATTAATGAACGGTTGGTACGAAAGCAGTACGAGAGGTATAAACATTGTGAATTGGTCACTTAGTATTGTTTAATATGTGTAAATAAGGTAGCTGTAACTAATTCTTGGACTAGATAAATGCCATTATCAAAAGTGATAGAAGCCTTATTCGTCAATGCTAATATTTAGCTAACTATTGTTGGCTCATTGAGGCAGACTTATTTTTCTGAAATTATAGACCAATATACGATTTCAGCTAGCAGATTCAGCTAGTAGATCCTACTAGTAATTAAATCAGTACATCTATATTTCATTCAATATTTTAATACGATTTTTAGGTTTTTCTATCAAATACTAACCACATTCAATAAGTTGAATAATTGGTATAAAAAGTATTCATAGGTTAATAAAAAGAGCTTAAAGACGCCAAAGTGGCAATCAGAATCCGCATATCGAAGAAGAACAAACAACACAATGGCCAAAGGAAAAAATACAAAAGGACAAACAACTATCTACAAAACATACATATAAAACCAAAGATCGAGAAACACTAACGCCACTAAAAATCGGGGATGAACTCAGGTGCTCCGTAAGGTTAAGCAGTTCCTGCTCCACTAGAGGCAACCGTCGTGTAATAACCTATTTTCAATTTGGAATCAATATTTGATTTAACACATTAGTGACCTGTTTACTCTGGTCATACACGAAAGTCATTCATGTATTTCGATGTTAATGACTTATTGATTTTAAATCTGTTGGAAGTATCAGTTATGTTTGTTTGTCGTAAGAGAAATAGTCTTTAACTAACATATTCAACACTCTTAGCTATTAATCATATATGTTTATGTGGTCGTTGATTTTTTTTTAGATAATGTGTGGTCTTTTTGAGTAGAAGCGAATCTAGAGGGTTTTTTGTTGTTGTTTGCTTATATATATATTGTCTTTAGAGATCCAAATATCAGAGTGGGAGGAAGGAGGTGATATCTCATTTGGGAGGAGGGAAGTGGTATCTCATTTGGGAGGAGGGAAGTGGTATCTCATTTGGGAGGAGGGAGGTGGTATCTCATTTGTGAGAAGGGAGATGGTATCTCATTTCCCCGGATTACCCCGCCACATTTTTCTACAAAATATTTTACAGAAAACTAAAGATCGAGCAACAAGAACCCCCCTAAAAACCGGGGAGAACTCGGGTGCTCCTGAATGGTAGCAGTTCCTGCTCCACATGTGACACCCCTTGCGTTAACTGTACGGTTTGCAAATTATATTTCCCCATTCCTGATTTGATTCTAAAATTATACGCCTTTAGACGTTGTTTATTATATAGTATTTATTTCCCTTGTGGAGGTCATAATGAGTCCCGTTCCCTGTGAGAGCAACAAAAAGAACAAAGGCTTTGAATTTAATTTTTTTTAAATTTGTAGTTATTTGAACCTTGTTACTATTCAGAGGATAATTGTATGGCAAATAAACAATTCACAAGTTGCTAAAACGTTAAAATTTGACAAGATTTTAAAGCAAATTCCTTGAACTTTGCGTGAAAGTAGACCATTTTGTCAGCCGTAAAGGGAAATAACTTCTGTTAAGCATGTAAGAAGAGTTTGAAGATACCAAAGGAGTAATCAGCATCCATATATCGAAGAACAGACAACACAATGGCCAAAAGACAAAGTACAAAAGGACAAACAACGATCTACAAAACATACACATAAGACCGGGAAGTGTTTACGACAAGTGCAACATATCCGTGTTCATTTGTGACACAGATATTCCATAACGGTTCATGGCGACCGTAAAATGTTCGAAGTGATGACTACAACTTAACCAAGATGAACCCTTGACTTAGTAGCTTCCTTGTTAGCAGCAACCCTCTAATTTTAGAAACAGAGTCGATAATGTGCAAATGGTCTATTGATCGGGAATTCCTTTGTAATTAATGTTCTAAAGCATGGATGTTTAATTGTAATTTGCATTGGAATTACAACTTGCACGGATCAACTTGTTTCTTCAGTATTAAAATCGAAGTACTCGGATAAAGTTTGTAAGTGACTTGCGACAGGTCGATGGTTTCCTCCACTAATAAAACTGACGGCCACGATATAGCTGAAATATTGTTGAAAGTGGCGTTAAGCATAAAAAATATAACCCAAACTTTAATTCAGAATAGGTCTTCCAATACAAATATCAGTTCTTAAAGACCTAGTTTTCCAACTATACAATGTGTTGACCTTTTAGTTAGATCAGCTTCAGTCAGTCTAAAATTTGTTTATTGTTTGCAGGAAACACGAATTGATATTTGTATTTGATTCTTTTTTGGAAAAAGAATAGCTGTCTAGTGATCCATTGCTAATTCATCATATGAAATGAATTCAAGAGCTCTAATTTACTATTCCTACCACCTTACTACTCCTAAACACACGGAAGATTTAAATAGAAAGTTTCTGAATTATTTAATTTTACTTCTAAATATGGGCTAAAAAATCTTATGCATGGAACATAATTGTAAAAAGTATTATTTTATCCTTGGTGATTCTTTCTGATTGTTTTTATATCAAATTTTATGTAAAAGGTTTAGCTTACATTTTTCCTCACCTTATTTCTTTGAAACAATTGGAAGATTTTAAAAGAATATTATTGTTTAATTTAATTTAACTGAATATGGTCAATTAAATCTTACACATGGGACAAGAATATGCAAAATAGAACATTATAAAAATAGTCTATTGTGAATTGTATATAGCAAATATCTTAATAATTATTTTCCTTTGTTAAAAGGATAGTAATATTTCATCATCACTATGCTAAATGAAAAATAGTTTAGCTTGTGTGATTTTTAAAGGGGAAAAATGAACAATTTTTGCAATTGTTTTGAGGCAGCTTGAAAAATGGGAAAATTATCAGAAGACATCTTACCGGAAAGCAATGGTCGTTCTATAGTGTTGAAAGCAAACTATTTCTGATTTCAAAATATAATAAAACAATTGATAAAGTCTTTAGAGGAAAAAAATATTAATAATCATAAGTAATTGTCCCATACATGTACGTACAGATTTTTTCACAGCCTTATCTTAGAATACATTTTTTTCAATCAAAATGATGGAAACCATCCTTGATCAGTTGGAATCTTGCAGATATGATGTTTGTGTTCAAGAATAATTAAAATTGGAATGATTAAAAGTGTTTCATTTTTCACCCTCAGTGGCCACTAAAAGTGCAACCTTAGCTTGCAGTAGTATATTTAAGTGTTAAAATACCATGGTACTGGCATTGTCATTGTGTGTGAATAAGTAGCAAACAAAACAGTTAAACTGTTATTGGTCACCTTGAAATAACTGATACCAATTAAAGTGGACTATAGAAGCAGGTTATCATTGTAGAAGATTTATTATAATTGTGAAATACTAACTTGGTTTAATCAGCGGTATTATTTTTAATAAAGACCATAGATATGTGTAAATGAACATGCACTCAACAGAAAGTCAACCTGAAATGAACCATAAAGATTGCTGATTTAATATTCTCTTAAGCTCAAGGATGTAATATGTATCTTCAAAGAACTCAAGAACGAACAGGGAAACACCTTTTATAGTTTAGTCTTCACGCCAATTAGATATAATTAATTTTATGCTTAGTTTGTCCCGGAAACTAAAAGTACAGGTATCATGCGAATGACACGAGTAAGGAGATATCCTGGTGAATAATCCCCCCCCCTTTTTTTTTATTGATAGTCAGATATAATATACCTTTACGCTAATGTTTCGCTTTGACTATTTTAATTGATATCTGAAATACTAATTACAAACTTTATGAATAGTATAGCTATAATTATAACACAAGGAAAACAGCAAAATGGTGAAACAAATGATAAAAAGTGAAAGAAGGGGTAGCAATAAAATACTTAAAGTCTGGGGTTATCATACAAGATCGTTCAACTACTGACTAGTCATTAACATACTTAAAGTCTGGGGTTATCATAAAATATCGTCCAACTACTGACTAGTCATTAACATACTTAGTCTGGGGTTATCATAAAAGATCGTCCAACTACTGACTAGTCATTAACATACTTAGTCTGGGGTTATCATAAAAGATCGTCCAACTACTGACTAGTCATTAACATACTTAGTCTGGGGTTATCATACAAGATCGTTCAACTACTGACTAGTCATTAACATACTTAGTCTGGGGTTATCATAAAAGATCGTCCAACTACTGACTAGTCATTAACATACTTAGTCTGGGGTTATCATAAAAGATCGTCCAACTACTGACTAGTCATTAACATACTTAGTCTGGGGTTATCATAAAAGATCGTCCAACTACTGACTAGTCATTAACATACTTAGTCTGGGGTTATCATAAAAGATCGTCCAACTACTGACTAGTCATTAACATACTTAGTCTGGGGTTATCATAAAAGATCGTCCAACTACTGACTAGTCATTAACATACTTAGTCTGGGGTTATCATAAAAGATCGTCCAACTACTGACTAGTCATTAACATACTTAGTCTGGGGTTATCATAAAAGATCGTCCAACTACTGACTAGTCATTAACATACTTAGTCTGGGGTTATCATAAAAGATCGTCCAACTACTGACTAGTCATTAACATACTTAGTCTGGGGTTATCATAAAAGATCGTCCAACTACTGACTAGTCATTAACATACTTAGTCTGGGGTTATCATAAAAGATCGTCCAACTACTGACTAGTCATTAAAATACTTAAAGTCTAGGGTTATCATAAAAGATCGTTCAACTACTGACTAGTCATTAAAATACATAAAGTCTAGGGTTATCATAAAAGATCGTTCAACTACTGACTAGTCATTAGCATACATATTGATATTTAAAATGTTGGAAGCTCAATAACATAATGACTTGGATTAGGTTTATGGTATTTAACTCCATTTCAACAATGTTTCAGTTATTTTGCGTCGGTCAATTTTCTGGATGGGAGAAACCGGAGTACCAAGAGAAAACCACCGACCTGCCACAAGCCACTGACTAATTTTATCACATACAGCTCGATCGAGTACACCTCGCCATGAGCTGGACTCGAATTAAGACATTAGTGGTGATAAGCACTGATTGCATAAGTTGTTGTAAATCAAACTACCATACGATCACGATGACCCCCGCAACAACGTAGAGCATTGGCACGCCACACTGATCTCAACATTACAGAAATAAAAGGGGATAAAAGCAATTGTTTATTAATATTTATTTTCGGTAGAAATATTTATTAATTGTGATTCTCATTATACTAACCAAGATGGAATAGCTGTGTGATAATGACCACGGATATGTTCCATTCGTCGTTGTCACAATCACCTCATTTCCTCCTTCATGACTAATGTGCATGTACCAAGAGTAACATGACAGGTGTCAGTAGTGGTACAGGAACTGGTTATCCTTCCGGAAGACATGTGTTAGACCCTGGTTACCGCATGTATTAGTAGGTTTCGAGTCGCTCGTTTTGTCAGATACATGTATTCACATTTTTTGTTCTGTGTTGTGATGTACGCTACGATTTTCGCGTATAAACGATATTCGGTTCGTCCTGCCTTCCATTTATCTTGTAGGGAGTTCATGTTTTAATAATGTTATTTGTATTTATTCATGCATACTGGTGTCCAACACGATTTCCATTTCATATGATGTTTGTTGCGTTGAAAAGCTAGAGGACTGGCCAGGTGTCACTGTCGGAGCAGGTGATGCTTGTGTCGTTTAAAACCTACAGAACTGGCCAGGTGTCACTGTCGGAGCAGGTGATGTTTGTTTCGTTTAAAGGCTACAGAACTGGCCAGGTGTCACTGTCGGTGCAGGTGATGCTTGTGTCGTTTAAAAGCTACAGGACTGGCCTGGTGCCACTGTCGGTGCAGGTGATGTTTGTGTCGTTTAAAAGCTACAGCACTGGCCAGGTGTCACTGTCGGTGCAGGTGATGCTTGTGTCGTTTAAAAGCTATAGGACTGGCCAGGTGTCGGAGCAGGAATTACTAATCATTCCGGAGCACAACTCTGAAATACGGCGTTGTTCGGTTACTCGTGGTTTATTTTAGATATTCGAAATGCAAGAGTAGTAAAACTATAATTACTCTTTTTATATCAGGATGTGTGGAAATTTTTTATTTTAAATTGATTCTAAATGGAAAAACCTACAAGAATAGTTGTAAATATAACATAATTGTTTTGTCAAATACATGTATACCTATCTTTTCTGGCTTTTTAAAATCTTTTCCAGTGCATCGACCCCAATACTTGTGATTAGAGGCGACTTAGGGAATTTCCCTTTAACCTTTTAAGGAGAGCTAAGCTATTAAACGAGAAATTGTTAGAAAATAAGAAAAATATATATTATCGACTCTTTTTCTTTCGGTCATTTCATTGCACGGCCTTTTTCTGATTACCTCTTTGGTATCTTCAATCATTTCTTACTGTAATCTGACCATTAATCCGAGTAACACGACATGTGTCGCGTGGGAACTGTTTACCATTCTGGAGCACCTGCGCTCATCCCCAAATATTCGTAGGTTTTGTGTTGCTTCTCTTTATTTACTGTGCTTGTTCACGTTGGTTATTGTTTGTTTTTGTCTTTTTTTTGACCATATCTGATATATATTTTACCAGTGTTAATACAGGGATGAAACGAAGGCTTGAAATGAAAATTCAACAGAATATGTGACCGATGGTAAACAATTTATCTGAAAACTTTAATAAGAAAAACATGCTACATAGTTTAAATACTATATATCTTTGTTATAAACGTACGGGTCTAAGCTTTATATGTGTCATTAATTTATTAAAATTAATGTACTAGCTGACATTTCAGAAGTTGGGATTAAATTTCTAAAATATGTAAGTCTTAGATGGTAATAATACACTAAGACACCTTTGGCTAGTTATTTTATCGATTATTATAAGTTCTGGTCAGTGTTAATTTAGAAATTACCTAAATCACTGCCGAATACTGTATTATGATTCATAATTAATAAGTGTCAATTGCGGTAAAATTCAACTCGTAATGTTCAGGCACCTCGATCACGATTTTACGTATTTAAATTGATTTCACATGTTCAGGGAGTAAAGAGATTGTAAATAAGGGTAATAACAAAATTACCGAACTCCGAGCAATCTTACAAAGGGAAAGTCAAAACTAATAAGTATATAAAAAAACATAAGTTCAGTTACCTATTCATTAATTTTAACGGTTCCATGACACCGTTATCGATGTGTTTTCTCAAGAATTCCATAGTTTGTTCATTTAAAAGGCTTACCGTATTTTGATAGTAACTTGAAATAAAAAATAACCTACTTTTTCGACCAATCAAATTTCGAGAAGTGACCCATTAAGTGCCACACTTAATTATTAAGTTTTTCAAAGTGATGCAGCTGAAATAGACGTCAGGTGACTGCTTTGATTGACAACTGCTGCTAAAAAAATTAAACATTATGTACTTTCGAGACAACTTTAATATTACAAATATCTGGTGGTCAAAACAATATTCAATGAGCTTTACCAAGCATTAAACATGAAAAAAATAATGAAAAAAAATCCATTAAGAAAATATAAATTTCCATGTCCATTTTTAATATCACCTATATAATAGTATCTAAATCGTAAAAATAGCTCGATAGCAAAATGGCACAACTTGGTAAATAAATCAACATAGAGAGAAAGAAATAGTAGATTTATGATTATTTGATACCAAAAATTTTGTTGAGAAGTGTATGAATTTTTTTTGCAAAAAAGAGGGGTAATGTAGGTCATGACCCCATGTACCTGTGCTTTAACGATCACAATTTTCCTTATGTTGTCAGGCACTTCAATTTTAAATATTCCTTCGGCTTCGCACACACGCGTTTCATTTTTAATGCAGCTGTTGTGTGGAGAGGTCAAGTAGTGAGACAAAGATATATTTTCGCTTTCGTCATTCAACACGTCCTCCATCATGCGTGGTAAAATCCGTGCCGCGCACTTTCCAGCAAACGTCTACGGTGTGAGGTAAGAAATGTCTGGAACATTGAACCAATGAAAAAGTAGGTTACATTCTAAGTCAGTTAGAGTATATTAAGTGAAATTTTATTGGTTAAGAAGGGGGTCGCATCGCTTCGCTCGCTCCGCCCCTTCTTAACCATTAAAATTTCACTTAATATACTTTAACTATAACTAAGAGTAAATTAGGTTGTTGAATATTGAAATATACATGTAATAAGTATTTTTATTAAGTGGCGCTTAGGGACTATTTTCCGTTAAAATGACGTCACACAAAAACGCTATAGCTAGGTTCTTCGATAGGGAATTTTATTGTTTTATTATTAACTTTCACTATTTTACTGAAGAAACGGCAAACTTTCGCCGATTTATAAAACTAGATGCATATTCTATGCCGTGAGCCAGGAATATAATTGTTAGTAATAAGTGATAAGCGATTTTCAGTTCTGTGAGCCGCGCAATGGTTTTGCCGGAGGGTATAAATACAGCGTCGATTTGACGTTTCGGCATCTCTAATCTGACTGTCGTCAAGAACGCATCACACAGATAAACCATAACTGAGTCTAATTTACCAGGTACAAGATGCATTTCGATACAGAATTAACGTTCTCTGAGCCAAATATATTAATAACTCCATTACTATTAAGTAACATTTTGGAATAAGATTATTTGAGTCAAAGTCGATATCAAGGAGCTGATAATCTGTTACAAATATTTACAATTCTACTAGCAAGAGGTCACCATGTTTATCTAACTGACTAGGAACCAGTCCAATGTTTACAAACTTCCAGCATTTAAGATACGATATTCCGCCACATTAACAACCTTATACAGAACTTTATTATATAGCAGCATTTATATTATTAACATTAAAGCGATAACAATGCTAAATTATTTTACAATCTATCTAGTAGGGTTTCGGTAGGCCAGCATCCAACAGGGTTATTTTTTATGTATTAAGAATAGTCATTGTTACCCTGGATTGAATCAAATAAATGGAATGCAGAATCTGAACATAATAAATATATTTTCATGTATACGCTTGATTGTAAATATGCTGGAGCTGGACAACTACACAACAAAACAAGAGCACAGGGGAACACCTTATAAACTTATCACAGGATAAAAGGACATGTAGGTTACCTTAGTCCGTCGATAACAATATATTTGCTTAAATGTACGAGTCTATCAATATTTTAATAGATTTCTGGTTTCTGTTCATCGTTATTGAAGGAACACTTCCTGGTCTAAATCAAAATTTATTCATTCAAAATGGCATAATTAAACAACAAAGACAGGGTGTTTGTTAATATCTTCTTTATTTTCATTAGTATTATAATTATTTTGATGATAGATTTAATCTTCATTTTATGCAAGTGCGACAGGTCAGTGGTTTTCTCCGGGTACTCCGATTTCCTCCACAAATAAAACTGACCGCCATGAAATAGCTGATATATTGTTGAAAGTGGCAGTAAACATCATAAACCAAGCAACCAATCAATCATTTCATGCAACAATCTAGTGTTTATAAAGAAAAAATAATTAACATAGAATCGGAGTAATTAATGTTTGCTTAATATACTAGAAATCTGATTTTGATAAATGATATGATCAACTTAGAGACTATCTAATTATCCACAATGACCAAACAATTACACCACGACAACTTCAACGCAATGGCTATCTGTTCCCTCAATGGAGAAACTATTAAGTCAAGCTAAGGTAATCATACTGGATACCTAAACTGTACAAGCAGAAGCTAAAAGACAGACACAAAGAAACAGGGCACACAAGACATAGACAAAAAAACAACAAAAACACAACATAATATATGTTGGACACCACTATGCGTAAACAAACACAACTAACGTAAACGAGGCACGACCCCCCTCCCCTCCCCCTCTCCACAAACAACAGGAGAAATTAGTCCAAAGATAGTTCTACTGCACCAAATATACAAAATATGTAATACAAGAAGAGTAATAAAGCAGAAACGAAACGAAACGAAACAAAAAAATCATCATGACGATTCACCAGTATGACAAGTGGCTGTGCAAAACAGTTCACGATCTGTGTTTATTTCTCCAAACTGGTAATCTGCCCAGTAGTCCGTGTGTTTCCATTAGAATCTCTAATTTAACTTCACAAATAGATATCGAGTGGAGTAGACTGTGTTGTTTCATGGGCTACTCGGAGATCGCTTCATGGTGTGAGTTTCCACCGTATTGAAGACCATGCGGTGACTTTGTTGACCGTCGCTTCCTGGAGGGGATTTGGTATCAATCAAATATATTTCTTCTTTTCTATGAATCTCAGAAATTTACATAGCACACAAGAAGCAGGAAAGTGATGAGCCTTTTGATATGAAATCCTGATTATTGTTTTCTTCCATAGCCAAATCTTTCCGTAAATTTTAAAGATTTTTCAATCCGCCATTGGCATTTTGTGGATTGTTGTCTCATGTAAAAAAAAAGTCGTTTCGTTAATGTTTGCTTCGTTTTTTTCATTTATTTATTATTCTTTTGGTTTTGTTTCGTTTCTGTTGTGTCTCGTTTGATTTCGTTTCCGCTTTATCTTGTTTCGTTTCTGTTGTGTCTCGTTTCGTTTCGTTTCGTTTCGTTTCTGCTTGTTTCGTTTCGTTTCGTTTCTGCTTCGTTTCTTGTTTTACAATCACTCCCTTTCCATTGCTTATTAAAAATATATTTGTTTGTTAATCCTGGACGAAAATGTACTCTCATAATTACTCGTTGCATACTGACATGGGATATTAAATAATATTCTGCGTAATCACGTTCGGCTGTTTTGAAATTTTATTTTTAGATTATATTCGGTGTTCATCATATATGCGGTTTAGTTATTATCATATACTTTAAATAATTACAAATAATATGATATTTGGAAATTCACAAGACGTGTTGACCTAATAGAGGTACAGTTTAGAATCAAATCAGTTTTATCAATGTGCAATCATGTTGTATATTATTATGTAATACGACGATAATACCCGTATGTTAACTTTCGATAACCTTTAAATATTATCAAGCCCCCGTCAATGAACTTTTACAAAGGATATTGCACTTACATGCTACTCGTATTTTGTATCCCGGTTATCCACCAATTTGTATAAATACGATACATATCAGTAACGATGACTTTGTGAATTACGTTATAATAATATCATAATGATATGTTTGTATTTTTTTGAAAATTTAGGGAATTTCCACTAAATAAAAGAAAAACGTTAATCCTTTATGTTTGCATCTATTAGCAAATTGATATCACAACTTAAAAATCGTCGATCCCAATAAAATTATATTTCAAAAAGCGAAAAGGTGAGAAACAAATATATATTGCAGTTTGTTTCCATGATATATTTTCTATTTTATTTACTTTTAATTAAATACCAGTATTGGCATTTGTAAATCTAAATCATAACTCATTAACACTATATTCGAAAGCTTATTGTGCATTTGAAACCCCCAAAAATGCACATCGGTTTTATATTTAGTTGACAGTAGCCGAACGACCAAATATCGGTAGTGATAAACAAATAACAATCGAGACGGTGAAGACGAAGTCAATGGAACTTGCACCTTATGTAGAAAAATAAATTAGTCAGTGGATAAAAAAAAAGCAAAACTTAAGGCTCACTTGAACCTGTATAGCTCACCTGGTTATTCATCGATATTACATGTATATTAAAATGAATCTTGAATACATTTAGCTTAATTTTCAAAAATATCACCCCTTTTATAGGATAAACTGGATAATATGTTAAACAACTCATTACCATATACATATTATTACGATTTTTCCTCATCCCAATAAAAGGAATGTTGAAGAAATAGCTATTTTAAGCAAATTGCTATTATTAGCTGCCATCTTTGATGGGGAGCGGGACTGCCGGACACATTGATGATGTCGAAAGTAGATATTACCATGACTTGGGTGGTTAAACAGCATTGAATAAAAAATGTTAAAACAAGATTTAAAACATCGATACGAATTTTATACCTGTGTTATTGCAATAAATTAACAAAGCAGGATTTGCGTGGAAAAATACCCGTGCGAATTCAATATGATTATAAACCCGGATTTAGATAAAAGTGTAGATTAACGTATAAATGACGGAAAATGTAATTTTCATTGAGGGGGAAGGGAGGTATTTTTTTTATCCCAGAGTTAGAACATTATATTTTATGCAAAAATTCAATAATATATATGTATATAATTATATATGTTTAAAATTTTGTCAAAATTTTTGTCGGAATACTTCGCCCCTTTAAAAGTTAAGAGGTAGCTCCCTATGTCACGTCTATTCTAAAGTATGGGCATCGGTGCTCTTGAAAAGACTTTAAAAAACAAGAAAAATAGGTATATATGTATTTGACTTCACAATTCTGCAATATCTTTTTTCTTTTCACTGGGACTAAAATAAAAATGAAAAAAATACCACACATTTTGATTTAAAAAGATTAATTATAGTTCATCTATTCTTGTATTCCGAATATCGTAAATAAATAACGAGGAACCGAACAACACAGTAATTCACGAATGTTCTCCGGAAGGGTTAAACATTCCTGCTCCACGAGTGACCTACAACTTTTAAACTACACAAACATTATGTGATATGATAATCGTATTAGACACCAGTATACGGAAATAAATGCAAATAACAGTATTAAAACATGAACTCCCAACAAAGTAATTGAGAGGCAAGACGAACATCGTTCATTGTAGTGTACATCACAACGCGGAACTAAGCATGTGAAAACATGGATCTGACAAACCCTACCAATACATGTAATAACCAGGGTCCTCCAGAAGGATAGCCAGTTCCTGTTTCACTAATGACACCCCTCATGTTACTCTTTTAGCTACACATCAGTCTTGAATGAGAAAAGGACGGGATTTGGTTAGGGTTATGGTGTTTAATGCCACTTTCAATACTATTTCAGCTATATCGTGGCGGTCAGTTTTATTGGTGGATGAAACCGGAGTACCCGGACGCTAGTCACTGACCATCTTTATCTCAATATGTTGCATCGAGTACACCTCTCCATGAGCGGGATTCCAACTCACTACTTTAATGGCGATATGCACTGATTGCACAGGCAGTTGTAAATCCACGGCTGCCCCAGTGACTACGACAAATGAAAGAATAGTTTGAAGATACCAAAGAGGTAATCAGAATCCGTAAATCGAAGGAGAGACAACACAATGGTCAAAAGAAAAAAAGGAGGAAATTACAAACAACGATCTACAAAACACTACACAGACAACAAACTATCGAGCAGCACGAACCACATTAAGAACCGGGGTGAACTTAGGTGCTCAAGAAAGGTAAGTAGTACCTGCTTCTACAGGGGCACCCGTCGTGCTACTTTAGTTACACACCTGGTGATAAGTCATAAATGAGGAAAAGACAAAGAAGTCCTCACGACAAGTGGAACATATCGGTGGTCATTTGTGACACATACAATTTTTATCGGTTAAAACCAGGTCATATTGTTGACCGTAAATCTTGCGAAGTGATGATTTCAACTTAACCATTAGGAACCCTTGGTTCAGTAGCTTCCTTGTTAGCAGCAACACTCTATCAAGGAAATCATGATAGCAACCATTAGCTCTGGAATATCGAATCAACTGAGAGATATATACTCCATATGCAGGTGCTGCTGGAATGTTGCTACATATAAATTGAAAATTCACAATGGGAAAATTGAAATCATCACTTTTGTAGTACAGATTCACCCTATCCAGCCCTCATTGTCAATGGCGAGGTCTATGTCAAGATATGAAGCAGACATATCTGCATCTGTGATATCCTTTATTTCAAGCTCAATTGGATAGATACGATAAAAAAAATCACGAAATTTAGAATTATTAAGTGAAAGGACATTATCTATATAGTGGAACGTGAAATTAAAGGATCGGACTAGTTTCTTTTCTTTTTACTTGAGAAGCCCTTTATGAAGTTCCTGTATTTTGTTAATAAAAAAACTCAGGCATTTTGATGATATCATTTTCAGGAAACTTTTTGATAGAAACAGGGTGGTCTTTTTTAACAAAATAAAATTTGTCCCTTCTTGAGGCAAATCACGTTGGTCATTCTTTGTTTTTATTTCAATAAAACTCAATAGGACTAATTCTTTTAATCTATTGTTCGTATGTTTGCTTAAGAGATTAATGTCATAGTTATTTTCTTGTTTAACCAGCAATAACTGAAATGATGGTCATGATCTTATTACGTCGTATATATATAACCATCAGAAGAGTTTGAAGATACCAAAGGGGAAATAAGAATCCGTAGATCAAAGCACAGAAAACACAATGGCCAAAAGAACCAGAAGCTCGCAGGAGCCTGTAATCTCTCACCTGGATCAAAGCTGCTTTAAAAAACAACGCAACTACACTGTGGCGGCCATCTTGGTGAGAGAGCGCGACTGCCGGACACAATTTTGGAAAAGGACCATCCAATGACTATTCCATCAAAGTTTGGTTCTAATTAAGCTACTGGTTCCAGACAAGATGGTTTTTATGTGAATTTCCCATAGGGTCCTATGTTAAACTAAGCTCAGCTGTGCAGCCATCTTGGTCAGAGGGCGGAACCACCACACACAATGTTGGAAGAGGACCATCTAATGACTATTTTATCAAAATTTTGTTCTTATTGAGCAAATGGTTTCAGACAAGAAGATTTTTATGGGAATTTCCTATAGGGTCCTATGTTAAATTAAGTTCGGCTGTGGCAGCCATCTTGGTCGGAGGTCTGAAATGCTGGACACAATTTTGGAAGGGGACCACCCAAGGATCATTTCAGCAAAGTTTGGTTGAGATTGCCTTAGTAGTTTCAGAGGAGAAGATTTTTTTTAATTTTCATCCCTCCTTTTTCTACTTTTAGCTTGGTGACCATCTTGGTTGGAAATCGGGATCACCAGACACAATTTTGGAAGGGGGACAACCAAGGAACATTCCACTAAAGTTTGGTTGCAATTGGTCCAGTGGTTTCTGAGGAGAAGATTAAAATGTGAAATGTTGACGTATGGACGACGGACGAAAAGTGATGGCAATAGCTCACATGGCCTAAAGGAGTCCAGGTGAGCTAAAAACGGAATATACGATAAACCACTCCTCGCCATGTAGCTGCAGTTAAATTTTGAGCTCATTTTGACGTATACTAAATCAGCAATTGACAATTGAAGAAATTTCTGTGTTTAGCAAGAGCAGCCATCTTGAATGGAGGGCAGGGCTGTCATACATAATATTGAAAGGGACCCACCCAGGGATCACGTCTGCCAGGTTTGGTTTAATTTGGTTCAGCGGTTTCAGAGGAGAAGATTTAAATGTGATCTTTTATCAAAATATGCCTAATTTGCATAATCGGTATAAATCGGATGACAGAATTTGTTTTTACAGAAAAACCCAGAATATAGGTTACGCTACTCCTTGCCATGTAGCTGCAGTTAAAATTTGAGCTAATTTTGAATTATGCTAAAGCAGCAATGAAGAATTGAAGAAATTTCTATTTTTAGTAACAGCAGCCATCTTGAATAGAGGGTGGGGCTGTCGGACACAATTTTGAAAGGGACCCACCCAGGGACCATCCCTGCCAGGTTTGGTTTGATTTGGTTCAGCGGTTTCAGAGAAGATTTAAATGTGATCTTTTATCAAAATATGTTTAATTTACATAATCGGTATAAATCGGCTGAAAGAAAAATTTCACAGAAAAACCCGGAATGTATGTTAAACTACTCCTTCCCACGTAGCTGCAGTTAAAATTTCATCCCCCTTTTATCTATTTTTAGCTTGGTGGCCATCTTGGTTGGAAATCGGGATCACCGGACACGATTTTGGAAGGGGGCCATCCAAGGACCATTCCACCAAAGATTGGTTGCAATTGGCCGAGTGGTTTCTGAGGAGAAGTTTAAAATGTGAAATGTTGACGGACGGACGACGGACGACAGACGACGGATGAAAAGTGATGGCAATAGCTCACATGGCCTAAAGGCCAGGTGAGCTAAAAAAAAAAAAAGGACAAAACACTACACAGCAAACTAGAGATAGAGCAACACGAATCCCACTAAAAACCAGGGTGAATTCAGGTGTTCCGGAAGGCTAAACAGTTCCGGAACCACTAGTGGTACTCGTCGTGTTACTCTAACTACAAACCCGTTGATAAATCACGAATGAGGAAAGGACCGGTATGTGCTTACGACAAGTAGAACAGATATGTGTAGTTGCCTGTCGTTTGAAGAAAATCTAAGATTCACACTAGTAGTACAGGATTTTTCTGAAGGACATTTGCGAAGTTCTAGAGCATACCTAATAAAGATTATTTCAGAATTATATTATTTTATATATATAATCATTATGTGTTAAAATTTGTCAGACTTGCGGCAGGTAGGTGGTTTTCTCCGCGTGTCCGACACCAATAAAACTGATCGCCACGATATAGCTGAAATATTGTTGAAAGTGGTGTTAGACACCATAAACCTAACCCTAATCATATATATGTATATATATATATATATATATATATATATATATATATATATCAGTGTTTCTTTTAGAAGGAGAATTGGTTTCCTCTTGTTTCCAATTAATGACAAAGGATAAAGGATGAAAGATGTGTTATTGCTGAGTATATCTTTTTGACAGTAAAATTGCTGAAAATACTCCATTGAATTGTTAATCTTCGACAAATTCTATTTGCCTACAGTAGGTGCTATTCTTCCATAAAACTTGGGTCTCTTCCCCGGTTGTGTTGAGGTTGTTTTGTCCGTAACTTTGTTCTTTTTATTGTTGTTTTTCCCCACACTTTTATGTTGGCTGTTTTATTTTTGTATCCTGGTCGTTCTCCCTTTTCTCCCCTCAGCTGATAAGTACTCTGTGTTCGTCTGTTTGCTTAACAAATGTACTCATTATTTTCTTGTTTAATCAACAGTTATTGAAATAATGATCAAGAACTTATATTTCGCTCCATGTATGTAAATATCAAAATCAGAACGGAAATAATATGAAACCTTTCAGGTGTTTTAAAATTGGTAATAAAATGTTTGCGCAAATCATTTTAGGGTTATATATATCTATAAATTATTCATGAAAACAACTGAAAAGATGGAAAATAATGTATTAATTAAAGTAGAATCATTTTATAACATTAATAACAAAATAGTAGAACAAATTTGAATTTTAAATTTTTGACAGAAACTTAGAACATAGGTATACAACATCTAATAAGTAAAGGTAAGTTGGTAAAGTTCGTTATTATAAATTAGAATCAAAATGTAACTTATTTTTGAGTTACAAATAATGCAAGATCAATGTCTAAACACATCTCCTCCTAACGACATATTCGGACACCAATTCTTAAGTGGAAACAACGCCTCCATATGCGGATTCTACAACACCAATACCTCCAGAAGTAGTAGTAGTAACATGCTCTCTTCTGGATTCCACCCTCTGAAAAAATATGTAAACCATTAACATGCTATCTTATAGTCTCAATTATATATTCTTGTTATGCTCAATACTCAAATCCTATAAAGCAAGCAAATGTGGCTTATGTCAAGTCCTAAATATCCATCGGCCTTTGGCATTGTACTACGAGGGTTCCAGATTTGACATAAAGAGTGTTTTATTTTGTTGTGTTGATTATTGTGTTGACCACTGATGTTTAGCTTTTGTTTTCAAATAGATCTAAGATATATTCGTGATTTCCCTCTTTGAACACCATTAGTTTTATCAGCGTTTTCTTGATTAGCGGGGAACTTTCACATTGTGAAACCCAAAACTGTCATTAAATAGCGCGATTAAATATCACACGACGTGACTTTGAATATGTTACGCTACTACAGGTGTTCGAACAAGCAGTAATAATGGTGACACATACTTACCAATGATTAAAAAATAAGCTAAATTAAAGATAATACGGTTTACGTGTACGTGTTCCAGTTCCCATACAAAAATGAGAGAGATATTTAACCAATAAGATATGAGTATATCGTTATTGTACAGAGAAACAGGAATTCATACACTATGGTTTTATGAAAACAGTGCATATGTATTAAACACACTTTGCCAGACATTAGGAAATGTTTTCCTTTCATCATTTAAATAGAACTCGGAAAGAAATACGAGCACCCGAATAAATCAAAGACAAAGAAAACTGTTGTTGAGTTAGCAGGCAAATAAGATTAGTTCAATGTTAAACGAATTTGAGAATGACGGGTTGAAGCGTAGAGTATGATTTTTATGTACAAACACATTTAAGGACAAAATCTTTTCTACTCTTTAAATGAAAATAGAATTATGTTGTAATTAAAGCCAATACAATAAAACAAATCTTGTAACAATACCTGCTGGACAGTCGACTGTTTTAACATATAAAACTTCTAAATCTCCACATTCGGCTTTAATATCATCTGGTACATCTGTAGGAACTGTGGCTTCATAGCACTCTTTAGGGGCTGCCTGTAGCAAAAATAATTGTTTCTGTTATCTCAATGAACTATAATCCATTTTCATTTCCTTGATTTATCAGTCGTTGATGTTTTATTATAATAAAGAATACAATGTATAGATATTAAAAGATGTAGACATGTGACTAACTACAATATGAAACACGTAGTACATTAACCTTTCTAAATCAAAGTGTCTTCCCTACTAAATACTTGGTGTTGTACTGTATGAGTGAACATAACGACAATGGAGTCATTAATTTAGATAATTTATTAATAGTTTTGTAATAATTCTATGCTACATAGCACTTGATTGGCCAGAACACTTGACTGTTCAGAGCACTTGACCACGCAGAACACTTCATGCCCAAATACATTTTGTGTGTAGTATGTTTTATATTAAGTTGACTTGAAAATATATAATGGACATACTTGTCATAAATGGAAAAACGTGATGTGACGTGATACTATTCAAACATATTTAAGAAATTATTTACCTCATAAAACTGTACATTGCATGTTCCATTAGTCTTTACAATAGTGTAGTCCTGAAACAAATTAAATTCTAAAATATTAATTAGTCACTGATAAGCTTTATCACAATAACAAAGGTTAAAGCCAATCTATAAAATTACTATACATTTAAATCAATATTATTACTGAAATTTACAGTTCCTAAATAATGTAATTATTAATAAAACTAAGGTTCTCCTCCCTCAGTCAAAAGTGACCTTAACCGATTTTGGCTATCCTGTTTCGATCCTTTCATTTTATTGTTCCCAAAACTTTCCAATCTTTTGATTTTGAGCGTATCTGATGAAGGTTATTCAAGGAACGCGTCGTGCATACTAAATTTGATATCTACGTTTTTATTAGAACCCTTTTCATAGAATGTCAATATAATCACTCTTGTTTCTATTAATTTAATATTAATCTTCTTTGTTTACCCTAAAATTAAATGTAACTCTAAATGTCGTCCTGTGTTGCTTCAGATAAAACTAATCCTCTTTTACTGCCATTAAGTGTAACGTTACTGTGTGTATATCACTTGCTATGGAATGCCGTCACAATTTACTGTCATCAAGTGTAACGTTACTGTGTGTACATCACTTGCTATTGAATGCCGTCACAATTTACTGTTATAAAGTGTAACGTTACTGTGTGCATATCACTTGCTATGGAATACCGTCACAATTTACAAAATACGTTCTTCTGGTCTGCATCGTCTTTGATTAATCTTCTATTGTATTCTTACCTTGTCACTGTTCGTTATTTGTTCCTCCAGAATTTTACCATTTGTCTTTATAATGACAATGTCAGTTTTGTCATCAGTAACATCAGTGACGTCATACACATTCCCATCATTGTCTTTAATCGTCTCTTCAGACACCTAACAGTACCAAAAAAAAGGAAAAGTATTGAAAAAAATGATTTAGAGTAAATAATTTAATTTGATGTGAAAAAAACTGCAATCTGATTGACTGATCCGCCTGGATCAACATTGGTTATACTTGATAACCTGGGTTGGTATTGTGACATCGACAGCATATTCATTCGTTAGCGATAAATTAAATTATTTATTTAAGGAATGTGTTCAATGTTTGAACAGGTTATACGATATAACGTGGTTTGGAACAGATTAGCTGTTTATAAACCGCTTCGCGCTTTATTAAGCGTAAACTGCTCCAAACCACGGTATATCATATAATCTGTTCAAAAATTGAGCACATTTCTTAAATAAATAATTAAATTTATTTTCTATTGCTATTGTTATATAATATATAACTTAGCCCATAAAACCGTTGTTGAGATCGTTATTCACACGTGTCTTGTTATTACACATTTGTGTAAGAAGTGATTTACTCCCGTGTGTAATGTTTTTACTTTGTTAATGTTATTACTGTTTTGAGTTAGTTGTCAAAAGTCATGTGTTTATTTACGTTTTGACGTGTCCAGCATAATTTCCACGAGAGCGTGATATTCTGATGTTACTTTATGAAATCTTATGTTTTTTGACATTTGTTCCTTTTTTTAATATTATAGCCTTGCTTTTGAAACAAAGATAACAGTCATACCTAGGAACAGCAGGATTGTCGATAGGGTATTGTCATTGTATTAAAACTTACCTTAATTGCTTGGTGTAGGCTAACACAGAAAATTAGGATGAGAACCAGACTAAAACTTTGAAGCATCTTCATCTAAAAAAGATAAAGAATCATTTTTACAATTTGTGCATAAGTGTTTGGAATTTCAGTAATATGAAATAAATGTATAATATTTCATTCAGTATAATGATACAATGATGCTTAGAACATATGACTGTAAATATTTCACTGTTTTAACCATATAGAGCTATGATGGGAGGTTTGGGTCATTAAAACTAGTTTTACTTCGCCACTTTTCATGAAAGGACATGTACTTGTGTATTAGTGGTATCCATTTTGCCTTTTTCTACGATTTTCTATTAGATTTTAGAACTCTTTCGACCGTGTGGCATTTTTTGTTTTCCATTATCTAGAACTATGTCAGAAAACAAATGGTTTTAACCCCCCCCCCCCCCCCCCCCCCCTGTTTCCACAGCACCCCCTCCCCAAGATTCCGTAACACAAACAAAAGAACAGAAAAAACAATGATCTTCTAAATATAGATCATTCCTTGCTTCATGTATCAGTGTATTTCAGTTCAAAGTACAATTTTGTCAATTGACACATCATGTTAGATCATGTAAGACAGATCCGTATGACTTTGTCTTTGTTGAACCTTATTAAAATGAATTCTTCGTTTTAATTATTGGAACAAGACAAATACTTTATAGTATCATTTCCAGTCACTGGTTTCCTATGAAGACTTGTGAATATGTTAAATGTATTCAAGATAATCTTATTTATTTTCAGCATATTTAAACAAACTTGGAGGTAATTTACGTTCTATATTTGATCATAATAATCTCATGTTGGTACATTTGTACACTTTCAATATAAGACACGTTTGAAGATAGCAAAGGGGTAATCAGAAGCCAGATATCAAAGACGGACATGCAATACAACGGCCAAAAGATAGCAAAGGGGTAATCAGAAGCCGGATATCAAAGACGGACATGCAATACAACGGCCAAAAGATAGCAAAGGGGTAATCAGAAGCCAGATATCAAAGACGGACATGCAATACAACGGCCAAAAGATAGCAAAGGGGTAATCAGAAGCCGGATATCAAAGATGGACATGCACTACAATGGCCAAAAGATAGCAAAGGGGTAATCAGAAGCCGGATATCAAAGATGGACATGCACAACAATGGCCAAAAGATAGCAAAGGGGTAATCAGAAGCCGGATATCAAAGATGGACATGCACAACAATGGCCAAAAGATAGCAAAGGGGTAATCAGAAGCCAGATATCAAAGACGGACATGCAATACAATGGCCAACAAATACCAAAGAGGTAATCAGAAGCCGGATATCAAAGACGGACATGCAATACAATGGCCAAAAGATACCAAAGGGGTAATCAGAAGCCGGATATCAAAGACGGACATGCAATACAATGGCCAAAAGATAGCAAAGGGGTAATCAGAAGCGGATATCAAAGACGGACATGCACAACAATGGCCAAAAGATAGCAAAGGGGTAATCAGAAGCCGGATATCAAAGATGGACATGCCACTACAATGGCCAAAAGATACCAAAGGGGTAATCAGAAGCCAGATATCAAAGATGGACATGCACTACAATGGCCAAAAGATAGCAAAGGGGTAATCAGAAGCCGGATATCAAAGACGGACATGCAATACAATGGCCAAAAGATAGCAAAGGGGTAATCAGAAGCCGGATATCAAAGACGGACATGCAATACAATGGCCAAAAGATAGCAAAGGGGTAATCAGAAGCCGGATATCAAAGACGGACATGCACAACAATGGCCAAAAGATAGCAAAGGGGTAATCAGAAGCCGGATATCAAAGATGGACATGCCACTACAATGGCCAAAAGATACCAAAGGGGTAATCAGAAGCCAGATATCAAAGACGGACATGCAATACAATGGCCAAAAGATAGCAAAGGGGTAATCAGAAGCCAGATATCAAAGACGGACATGCAATACAACGGCCAAAAGATAGCAAAGGGGTAATCAGAAGCCAGATATCAAAGACGGACATGCAATACAATGGCCAAAAGATACCAAAGGGGTAATCAGAAGCCAGATATCAAAGACGGACATGCAATACAATGGCCAACAAATACCAAAGAGGTAATCAGAAGCCGGATATCAAAGATGGACATGCACTACAATGGCCAAAAGATAGCAAAGGGGTAATCAGAAGCCAGATATCAAAGATGGACATGCACTACAATGGCCAAAAGATAGCAAAGGGGTAATCAGAAGCCAGATATCAAAGATGGACATGCACTACAATGGCCAAAAGATAGCAAAGGGGTAATCAGAAGCCAGATATCAAAGACGGACATGCAATACAATGGCCAACAAATACCAAAGAGGTAATCAGAAGCCGGATATCAAAGACGGACATGCAATTCAATGGCCAACAAATACCAAAGAGGTAATCAGAAGCCGGATATCAAAGACGGACATGCAATTCAATGGCCAAAAGATACCAAAGGGGTAATCAGAAGCCGGATATCAAAGACGGACATGCAATACAATGGCCAACAAATACCAAAGAGGTAATCAGAAGCCGGATATCAAAGATGGACATGCACTACAATGGCCAAAAGATAGCAAAGGGGTAATCAGAAGCCAGATATCAAAGACGGACATGCAATACAATGGCCAACAAATACCAAAGAGGTAATCAGAAGCCGGATATCAAAGACGGACATGCAATTCAATGGCCAACAAATACCAAAGAGGTAATCAGAAGCCGGATATCAAAGACGGACATGCAATTCAATGGCCAAAAGATACCAAAGGGGTAATCAGAAGCCGGATATCAAAGACGGACATGCAATACAATGGCCAAAAGATACCAAAGGGGTAATCAGAAGCCGGATTTCAAAGACAGACATCCAATACAATGTCCAAAAGTAAAAGGATGAAAGGACAAAAACGATCTACAAAATATGACGCTGAAAACTAAAAAAGTCAACCATCAAAGCATTTAATACTTCACTTTGACTGTATTACAAAAAATCATCACTGAAATAGCTGTACTTTCAATTTTTGCCATAGTGTCAGATATCACATGGTCAGATATAATTTCTCCCTGTTCCTTTCCAAGTTTTTCTTTATTTTTGTTTTTACTAATAAGAAAATGAAAGTATTCTGTTAAGCATGATTTTTTTCAATAACGTTCTTTAACCTACTAACCTTGTTTTCCTCTGATTTCTTCTTCTGTATACAGAACATACATTGGACCATTCCTTATATAGTCAGACACTTTTTCTTCCTGATTATAAATTGTCCAATCAGCGATTAGTAAACAGAGTACTAAAATTTTTCCCCAAAGCAAATTGTTTTTACTGCGTATTTGGAATCAGTTTGCATTCTATAAATATGCAAAATACTTTTCTTAAAATATAAAATATAGAAATCTGATATCCTTGAGTGATTATGATTACAGTATTATGAAATTACTTTGAAAAATATCCGGCATCCTTAACTTTGTCGATGAATAATTTATGTACTTTTAAAGAAACATTGGAAAAGTTGCGAAATATCTTGGTACTGTTGAATATAGTCTTATTAATGAACGGTTGGTACGAAAGCAGTACGAGAGGTATAAACATTGTGAATTGGTCACTTAGTATTGTTTAATATGTGTAAATAAGGTAGCTGTAACTAATTCTTGGACTAGATAAATGCCATTATCAAAAGTGATAGAAGCCTTATTCGTCAATGCTAATATTTAGCTAACTATTGTTGGCTCATTGAGGCAGACTTATTTTTCTGAAATTATAGACCAATATACGATTTCAGCTAGCAGATTCAGCTAGTAGATCCTACTAGTAATTAAATCAGTACATCTATATTTCATTCAATATTTTAATACGATTTTTAGGTTTTTCTATCAAATACTAACCACATTCAATAAGTTGAATAATTGGTATAAAAAGTATTCATAGGTTAATAAAAAGAGCTTAAAGACGCCAAAGTGGCAATCAGAATCCGCATATCGAAGAAGAACAAACAACGCAATGGCCAAAGGAAAAAATACAAAAGGACAAACAACTATCTACAAAACATACATATAAAACCAAAGATCGAGAAACACTAACGCCACTAAAAATCGGGGATGAACTCAGGTGCTCCGTAAGGTTAAGCAGTTCCTGCTCCACTAGAGGCAACCGTCGTGTAATAACCTATTTTCAATTTGGAATCAATATTTGATTTAACACATTAGTGACCTGTTTACTCTGGTCATACACGAAAGTCATTCATGTATTTCGATGTTAATGACTTATTGATTTTAAATCTGTTGGAAGTATCAGTTATGTTTGTTTGTCGTAAGAGAAATAGTCTTTAACTAACATATTCAACACTCTTAGCTATTAATCATATATGTTTATGTGGTCGTTGATTTTTTTTAGATAATGTGTGGTCTTTTTGAGTAGAAGCGAATCTAGAGGGTTTTTTGTTGTTGTTTGCTAATATATATATTGTCTTTAGAGATCCAAATATCAGAGTGGGAGGAAGGAGATGATATCTCATTTGGGAGGAGGGAAGTGGTATCTCATTTGGGAGGAGGGAAGTGGTATCTCATTTGGGAGGAGGGAGGTGGTATCTCATTTGTGAGAAGGGAGATGGTATCTCATTTCCCCGGATTACCCCGCCACATTTTTCTACAAAATATTTTACAGAAAACTAAAGATCGAGCAACAAGACCCCCCCTAAAAACCGGGGAGAACTCGGGTGCTCCTGAATGGTAGCAGTTCCTGCTCCACATGTGACACCCCTTGCGTTAACTGTACGGTTTGCAAATTATATTTCCCCATTCCTGATTTGATTCTAAAATTATACGCCTTTAGACGTTGTTTATTATATAGTATTTATTTCCCTTGTGGAGGTCATAATGAGTCCCGTTCCCTGTGAGAGCAACAAAAAGAACAAAGGCTTTGAATATAATTTTTTTTAAATTTGTAGCTATTTGAACCTTGTTACTATTCAGAGGATAATTGTATGGCAAATAAACAATTCACAAGTTGCTAAAACGTTAAAATTTTACCAGATTTTAAAGCAAATTCCTTGAACTTTGCGTGAAAGTAGACCATTTTGTCAGCCGTAAAGGGAAATAACTTCTGTAAAGCATGTAAGAAGAGTTTGAAGATACCAAAGGAGTAATCAGCATCCATATATCGAAGAACAGACAACACAATGGCCAAAAGACAAAGTACAAAAGGACAAACAACGATCTACAAAACATACACATAAAACTAAAGATCGAGTAACACGAACCCCACTAAAAATCGGGGATGAACTCAGGTGCTCCACAAGGGTAAGCAGTTCCTGCTCCACTACTGACACCCGCCATGTTATTCTAGTCACACACCCGGTGATAAGTCATGAACGAGGAAAGGACCGGGAAGTGTTTACGACAAGTGCAACATATCCGTGTTCATTTGTGACACAGATATTCCATAACGGTCCATGGCGACCGTAAAATGTTCGAAGTGATGACTACAACTTAACCAAGATGAACCCTTGGCTTAGTAGCTTCCTTGTTAGCAGCAACCCTCTAATTTTAGAAACAGAGTCGATAATGTGCAAATGGTCTATTGATCGGGAATTTCTTTGTAATTAATGTTCTAAAGCATGAATGTTTAATTGTAATTTGCATTGGAATTACAACTTGCACGGATCAACTTGTTTCTTCAGTATTAAAATCGAAGTACTCGGATAAAGTTTGTAAGTGACTTGCGACAGGTCGATGGTTTTCTCTGGGTACTTCGGTTTCCTCCACTAATAAAACTGACGGCCACGATATAGCTGAAATATTGTTGAAAGTGGCGTTAAGCATAAAAAATATAACCCAAACTTTAATTCAGAATAGGTCTTCCAATACAAATATCAGTTCTTAAAGACCTAGTTTTCCAACTATACAATGTGTTGACCTTTTAGTTAGATCAGCTTCAGTCAGTCTAAAATTTGCTTATTGTTTGCAGGAAACACGAATTGATATTTGTATTTGATTCTTTTTTGGAAAAAGAATAGCTGTCTGGTGATCCATTGCTAATTGATCATATGAAATGAATTCAAGAGGTCTAATTTACTATTCCTACCACCTTACTACTCCTAAACACACGGAAGATTTAAATAGAAAGTTTCTGAATTATTTAATTTTACTTCTAAATATGGGCTAAAAAATCTTATGCATGGAACATAATTGTAAAAAGTATTATTTTATCCTTGGTGATTCTTTCTGATTGTTTTTTTATCAAATTTTATGTAAAAGGTTTAGCTTACATTTTTCCTCACCTTATTTCTTTGAAACAATTGGAAGATTTTAAAAGAATGTTATTGTTTAATTTAATTTAACTGAATATGGTCAATTAAATCTTACACATGGGACAAGAATATGCAAAATAGAACATTATAAAAATAGTCTATTGTGAACTGTATATAGCAAATACCTTAATAATTATTTTCCTTTGTTAAAAGGATAGTAATATTTCATCATCACTATGCTAAATGAAAAATAGTTTAGCTTGTGTGATTTTTAAAGGGGAAAAATTAACAATTTTTGCAATTATTTTGAGGCAGCTTGAAAAATGGGAAAATTATCAGAAGACATCTTACCGGAAAGCAATGGTCGTTCTATAGTGTTGAAAACAAACTATTTCTGATTTCAAAATATAATAAAACAATTGATAAAGTCTTTAGAGGAATAAAAAATATTAATAATCATAAGTAATTGTCCCATACATGTACGTACAGATTTTTTGACAGCCTTATCTTAGAATACATTTTTTCAATCAAAATGATGGAAACCATCCTTGATCAGTTGGAATCTTGTAGATATGATGTTTGTGTTCAAAAATATTAAAAATTGGAATCATTAAAGGTGTTTCATTTTTCACCCTCAGTGGCCACTAAAAGTGCAACCTTAGCTTGCAGTAGTATATTTAAGTGTTAAAACACCATGGTACTGGCATTGTCATTGTGTGTGAATAAGTAGCAAACAAAACAGTTAAACTGTTATTGGTCACCTTGAAATAACTGATACCAATTAAAGTGGACTATAGAAGCAGGTTATCATTGTAGAAGATTTATTATAATTGTAAAATACCAACTTGGTTTAATCAGCGGTATTATTTTTAATAAAGACCATAGATATGTGTAAATAAACATGCACTCAACAGAAAGTCAACCTGAAATGAACCATAAAGATTGCTGATTTAATATTCTCTTAAACTCAAGGATGTAATATGTATCTTCAAAGAACTCAAGAACGAACAGGGAAACACCCTTTATAGTTTATTCTTCACGCCAATTAGATATAATTAATTTTATGCTTAGTTTGTCCCAGAAACTAAAAGTACAGGGATCATGCGAATGACACGAGTAAGGAGACATCCTGGTGAATTATCCCCTTTTTTATATTAATAGTCAGATATAATATACCTTTACGTTAATGTTTCGCTTTGACTATTTTAATTGATATCTGAAATACTAATTACAAACTTTATGAATAGTATAGATATAATTATAACACAAGGAAAACAGCAAAATGGTGAAACAAATGATAAAAAGTGAAAGAAGGGGTAGCAATAAAATACTTAGTCTGGGGTTATCATAAAAGATCGTCCAACTACTGACTAGTCATTAACATACTTAAAGTCTAGGGTTATCATAAAAGATCGTCCAACTACTGACTAGTCATTAACATACATATTGATATTTAAAATGTTGGAAGCGCAATAACATAAGGACTTGGATTAGGCTTATGGTATTTAACTCCATTTCAACAATGTTTCAGTTATTTTGCGTCGGTCAATTTTCTGGATGGGGGAAACCGGAGTACCAAGAGAAAACCACCGACCTGCCACAAGCCACTGACTAATTTTATCACATAAAGCTCGATCGAGTACACATCGCCATGAGCTGGACTCGAATTAAGACATTAGTGGTGATAAGCACTAATTGCATAAGTTGCTGTAAATCCAACTACCATACGATCACGATGACCCCCGCAACAACGTAGAGCATTGGCACGCCACACCGATCTCAACATTACAGAAATAAAAGGGGATAAAAACAATTGTTTATTAATCTTTATTTTCGGTAGAAATATTTATTAATTCTGATTCTCATTATACTAACCAAGATGGAATAGCTGTGTGATAATGACCACAGATATGTTCCATTCGTCGTAGTCACAATCACCTCCTTTCCTCCTTCATGACTAATGCGCATGTACCAAGAGTAACATGACAGGTGTCAGTAATGGTACAGGAACTGGTTATCCTTCCGGAAGACATGTGTTAGACCCTGGTTACCGCATGTATTAGTAGGTTTCGAGTCGCTCGTTTTGTCAGATACATGTATTCACGTTTTTTTGTTCTGTGTTGTGATGTACGCTACGATTTTCGCGTATAAACGATATTCGGTTCGTCTTGCCTTCCATTTATCTTGTAGGGAGTTCATGTTTTAATAATGTTATTTGTATTTATTCATGTATACTGGTGTCCAACACGATTTCCATTTCATATGATGTCTGTGTCGTTGAAAAGCTACAGGACTGACCAGGTGTCACTGTCGGAGCAGGTGATGTTTGTGTTGTTTAAAAGCTACAGGACTGGCCAGGTGTCACTGTCGGAGCAGGTGATGTTTGTGTCGTTTAAAAGCTACAGGACTGGCCAGGTGCCACTGTCGGTGCAGGTGATGCTTGTGTCGTTTAAAAGCTATAGGACTGACCAGGTGTCGGAGCAGGAATTACTAATTATTCCGGAGCACAACTTTGAATTACTGCTTTGTTCGGTTACTCGTGGTTTATTTTAGATATTCGAAATGCAAGAGTAGTAAAACTATAATTACTCTTTTTATATCAGGATGTGTGGATATTTTAAATTGATTCTAAATGGAAAAACTTACAAGAATAGTTGTAAATATAACATAATTGTTTTGTCAAATACATGTATACCTATCTTTTCTGGTTTTTAAAAATCTTTTCCAGTGCATCGACCCCAATACTTGTGATTAGAGGCGACGTAGGGAATTTCCCTTTAACCTTTCAAGGAGAGCTAAGCTTTTAAGCGAGAAATTGTTAGAAAATAAGAAAAATATATATTATCGAATCTTTTTCTTTCGGTCATTTCATTGCACGGCCTTTTTCTGATTACCTCTTTGGTATCTTCAATCATTTCTTACTGTAATCTGACCATTAATCCGAGTAACACGACATGTGCCGCGTGGGAACTGTTTACCATTCTGGAGCACCTGCGCTCATCCCCGAATATTCGTAGGTTTTGTGTTGCTTCTCTTTATTTACTGTGCTTGTTCACGTTGGTTATTGTTTGTTTTTGTCTTTTTTTGACCATATCTGATATATATTTTACCAGTGTTAATACAGGGATGAAACGAAGGCTTGAAATGAAAATTCAACAGAATATGTGACCGATGGTAAACAATTTATCTGAAAACTTTAATAAGAAAAACATGCTACATAGTTTAAATACTATATATCTTTGTTATAAACGTACGGTTCTAAGCTTTATATGTGTCATTAATTTATTAAAATTAATGTACTAGCTGACATTTCAGAAGTTGGGATTAAATTTCTAAAATATGTAAGTCTTAGATGGTAATAATACACTAAGACACCTTTGGCTAGTTATTTTATCGATTATTATAAGTTCTGGTCAGTGTTATTTTAGAAATTACCTAAATCACTGCCGAATACTGTATTATGATTCATAATTAATAAGTGTCAATTGCGGTAAAATTCAACTCGTAATGTTCAGGCACCTCGATCACGATTTTACGTATTTAAATTGATTTCACATGTTCAGGGAGTAAAGAGCTTGTAAATAAGGGTAATAACAAAATTACCGAACTCCGAGCAATCTTACAAAGGGAAAGTCAAAACTAATAAGTATATAAAAAAACATAAGTTCAGTTACCTATTCATTAATTTTAACGGTTCCATGACACCGTTATCGATGTGTTTTCTCAAGAATTCCATAGTGACGGGTGCTTGTTCATTTAAAAGGCTTACCGTATTTTGATAGTAACTTGAATTAGAATATAACCTACTTTTTCGACCAATCAAATTTCGAGAAGTGACCCATTAAGTGCCACACTTAATTATTAAGTTTTTCAAAGTGACGCAGCTGAAATAGACGTCAGGTGACTGCTTTGATTGACAACTGCTGCTAAAAAAAAATAAACATTATGTACTTTCGAGACAACTTTAATATTACAAATATCTGGTGGTCAAAACAATATTCAATGAGCTTTACCAAGCATTAAACATGAAAAAAATAATGAAAAAAAATCCATTAAGAAAATATAAATTTCCATGTCCATTTTTTATATCACCTATATAATAGTATCTAAATCGTAAAAATAGCTCGATAGCAAAATGGCACAAATTGGTAAATAAATCAACATAGAGAGAAAGAAATAGTAGATTTATGATTATTTGATACCAAAATTATGTTGAGAAGTGTATGAAATATATTTGCAAAAAAGGGGGGTAATGTAGGTCATGACCCCATGTACCTGTGCTTTTACGATCACAATTTTACTTATGTTGTCAGGCACTTCAATTTTAAATATTCCTTCGGCTTCGCACACACGCGTTTAATTTTTAATGCAGCTGTTGTCTGGAGAGGTCAAGTAGTGAGACAAAGATTTATTTTCGCTTTCGTCATTCAACACGTCCTCCATCATGCGTGGTAAAATCCGTGCCGCGCACTTTCCAGCAAACGTCTACGGTGTGAGGTAAGAAATGTCTGGAACACTGAACCAATGAAAAAGTAGGTTACATTCTAAGTCAGTTAGAGTATATTAAGTGAAATTGTATTGGTTAAGAAGGGGGTCGCATCGCTTCGCTCGCTCCGCCCCTTCTTAACCATTTAAATTTCACTTAATATACTCTAACTATAACTAAGAGTAAATTAGGTTGTTGAATATTGAAATATACATGTAATAAGTATTTTTATTAAGTGGCGCTTAGGGACTATTTTCCGTTAAAATGACGTCACACAAAAACGCTATAGCTAGGTTCTTCGATAGGAAATTTTATTGTTTTATTATTAACTTTCACTATTTTACTGAAGAAACGGCAAACTTTCGCCGATTTTATAAAACTAGATGCATATTCTATGCCGTGAGCCAGGAATATAATTGTTAGTAATAACTGAAATGATGGTCATGATCTTATTACGTCGTATATATATAACCATCAGAAGAGTTTGAAGATACCAACGGGGAAATAAGAATCCGTAGATCAAAGCACAGAAAACACAATGGCCAAAAGAACCAGAAGCTCCCAGGAGCCTGTAATCTCTTACCTGGATCAAAGCTGCTTTAAAAAAACAACGCAACTATACTGTGGCGGCCATGTTGGTGAGAGAACGCGCCTGCGGACACAATTTTGGAAAAGGACCATCCAATGACTATTCCATCAAAGTTTGGTTCTAATTAAGCTACTGGTTCCAGAAAAGATGGTTTTTATGTGAATGTCCCATAGGGTCCTATGTTAAACTAAGTTCAGCTGTGCAGCCATTTTTCACCCTCAGTGGCCACTAAAAGTGCAACCTTAGCTTGCAGTAGTATATTTAAGTGTTAAAATACCATGGTACTGGCATTGTCATTGTGTGTGAATAAGTAGCAAACAAAACAGTTAAACTGTTATTGGTCACCTTGAAATAACTGATACCAATTAAAGTGGACTATAGAAGCAGGTTATCATTGTAGAAGATTTATTATAATTGTGAAATACCAACTTGGTTTAATCAGCGGTATTATTCTTAATAAAGATCATAGATATGTGTAAATAAACATGCACTCAACAGAAAGTCAACCTGAAATGAACCATAAAGATTGCTGATTTAATATTCTCTTAAACTCAAGGATGTAATATGTATCTTCAAAGAACTCAAGAACGAACAGGGAAACACCCTTTATAGTTTATTCTTCACGCCAATTAGATATAATTAATTTTATGCTTAGTTTGTTCCAGAAACTAAAAGTACAGGTATCATTCGAATGACACGAGTAAGGAGACATCCTGGTGAATTATCCCCTTTTTTTTTATTAATAGTCAGATATAATATACCTTTACGTTAATGTTTCGCTTTGACTATTTTAATTGATATCTGAAATACTAATTACAAACTTTATGAATAGTATAGCTATAATTATAACACAAGGAAAACAGCAAAATGGTGAAACAAATGATAAAAAGTGAAAGAAGGGGTAGCAATAAAATACTTAAAGTCTGGGGTTATCATAAAAGATCGTTCAACTACTGACTAGTCATTAACATACTTAGTCTGGGGTTATCATAAAAGATCGTCCAACTACTGACTAGTCATTAACATACTTAGTCTGGGGTTATCATAAAAGATCGTCCAACTACTGACTAGTCATTAACATACTTAGTCTGGGGTTATCATAAAAGATCGTCCAACTACTGACTAGTCATTAACATACTTAGTCTGGGGTTATCATAAAAGATCGTCCAACTACTGACTAGTCATTAACATACTTAGTCTGGGGTTATCATAAAAGATCGTCCAACTACTGACTAGTCATTAACATACTTAGTCTGGGGTTATCATAAAAGATCGTCCAACTACTGACTAGTCATTAACATACTTAAAGTCTGGGGTTATCATAAAAGATCGTCCAACTACTGACTAGTCATTAACATACTTAAAGTCTGGGGTTATCATAAAAGATCGTCCAACTACTGACTAGTCATTAACATACATATTGATATTTAAAATGTTGGAAGCTCAATAACATAAGGACTTGGATTAGGTTTATGGTATTTAACTCCATTTCAACAATGTTTCAGTTATTTTGCGTCGGTCAATTTTCTGGCTGGGAGAAACCGGAGTACCAAGAGAAAACCACCGACCTGCCACAAGCCACTGACTAATTTTATCACATACAGCTCGATCGAGTACACCTCGCCATGAGCTGGACTCGAATTAAGACATTAGTGGTGATAAGCACTGATTGCATAAGTTGTTGTAAATCAAACTACCATACGATCACGATGACCCCCGCAACAACGTAGAGCATTGGCACGCCACACTGATCTCAACATTACAGAAATAAAAGGGGATAAAAACAATTGTTTATTAATCTTTATTTTCGGTAGAAATATTTATTAATTGTGATTCTCATTATACTAACCAAGATGGAATAGCTGTGTGATAATGACCACGGATATGTTCCATTCGTCATTGTCACAATCACCTCATTTCCTCCTTCATGACTAATGTGCATGTACCAAGAGTAACATGACAGGTGTCAGTAGTGGTACAGGAACTGGTTATCCTTCCGGAAGACATGTGTTAGACCCTGGTTACCGCATGTATTAGTAGGTTTCGAGTCGCTCGTTTTGTCAGATACATGTATTCACGTTTTTTGTTCTGTGTTGTGATGTACGCTACGATTTTCGCGTATAAACGATATTCGGTTCGTCCTGCCTTCCATTTATCTTGTAGGGAGTTCATGTTTTAATAATGTTATTTGTATTTATTCATGCATACTGGTGTCCAACACGATTTCCATTTCATATGATGTTTGTTGCGTTGAAAAGCTAGAGGACTGGCCAGGTGTCACTGTCGGAGAAGGTGATGCTTGTGTCGTTTAAAACCTACAGAACTGGCCAGGTGTCACTGTCGGAGCAGGTGATGTTTGTTTCGTTTAAAAGCTACAGAACTGGCCAGGTGTCACTGTCGGTGCAGGTGATGCTTGTGTCGTTTAAAAGCTACAGGACTGGCCTGGTGCCACTGTCGGTGCAGGTGATGTTTGTGTCGTTTAAAAGCTACAGCACTGGCCAGGTGTCACTGTCGGTGCAGGTGATGCTTGTGTCGTTTAAAAGCTATAGGACTGGCCAGGTGTCGGAGCAGGAATTACTAATCATTCCGGAGCACAACTCTGAAATACGGCGTTGTTCGGTTACTCGTGGTTTATTTTAGATATTCGAAATGCAAGAGTAGTAAAACTATAATTACTCTTTTTATATCAGGATGTGTGGAAATTTTTTATTTTAAATTGATTCTAAATGGAAAAACCTACAAGAATAGTTGTAAATATAACATAATTGTTTTGTCAAATACATGTATACCTATCTTTTCTGGCTTTTTAAAATCTTTTCCAGTGCATCGACCCCAATACTTGTGATTAGAGGCGACTTAGGGAATTTCCCTTTAACCTTTTAAGGAGAGCTAAGCTATTAAACGAGAAATTGTTAGAAAATAAGAAAAATATATATTATCGAATCTTTTTCTTTCGGTCATTTCATTGCACGGCCTTTTTCTGATTACCTCTTTGGTATCTTCAATCATTTCTTACTGTAATCTGACCATTAATCCGAGTAACACGACATGTGTCGCGTGGGAACTGTTTACCATTCTGGAGCACCTGCGCTCATCCCCGAATATTCGTAGGTTTTGTGTTGCTTCTCTTTATTTACTGTGCTTGTTCACGTTGGTTATTGTTTGTTTTTGTCTTTTTTTTGACCACATCTGATATATATTTTACCAGTGTTAATACAGGGATGAAACGAAGGCTTGAAATGAAAATTCAACAGAATATGTGACCGATGGTAAACAATTTATCTGAAAACTTTAATAAGAAAAACATGCTACATAGTTTAAATACTATATATCTTTGTTATAAACGTACGGGTCTAAGCTTTATATGTGTCATTAATTTATTAAAATTAATGTACTAGCTGACATTTCAGAAGTTGGGATTAAATTTCTAAAATATGTAAGTCTTAGATGGTAATAATACACTAAGACACCTTTGGCTAGTTATTTTATCGATTATTATAAGTTCTGGTCAGTGTTATTTTAGAAATTACCTAAATCACTGCCGAATACTGTATTATGATTCATAATTAATAAGTGTCAATTGCGGTAAAATTCAACTCGTAATGTTCAGGCACCTCGATCACGATTTTACGTATTTAAATTGATTTCACATGTTCAGGGAGTAAAGAGCTTGTAAATAAGGGTAATAACAAAATTACCGAACTCCGAGCAATCTTACAAAGGGAAAGTCAAAACTAATAAGTATATAAAAAAACATAAGTTCAGTTACCTATTCATTAATTTTAACGGTTCCATGACACCGTTATCGGTGTGTTTTCTCAAGAATTCCATAGTGACGGGTGCTTGTTCATTTAAAAGGCTTACCGTATTTTGATAGTAACTTGAATTAGAATATAACCTACTTTTTCGACCAATCAAATTTCGAGAAGTGACCCATTAAGTGCCACACTTAATTATTAAGTTTTTCAAAGTGACGCAGCTGAAATAGACGTCAGGTGACTGCTTTGATTGACAACTGCTGCTAAAAAAAAATAAACATTATGTACTTTCGAGACAACTTTAATATTACAAATATCTGGTGGTCAAAACAATATTCAATGAGCTTTACCAAGCATTAAACATGAAAAAAATAATGAAAAAAAATCCATTAAGAAAATATAAATTTCCATGTCCATTTTTTATATCACCTATATAATAGTATCTAAATCGTAAAAATAGCTCGATAGCAAAATGGCACAAATTGGTAAATAAATCAACATAGAGAGAAAGAAATAGTAGATTTATGATTATTTGATACCAAAATTATGTTGAGAAGTGTATGAAATATATTTGCAAAAAAGGGGGGTAATGTAGGTCATGACCCCATGTACCTGTGCTTTTACGATCACAATTTTACTTATGTTGTCAGGCACTTCAATTTTAAATATTCCTTCGGCTTCGCACACACGCGTTTAATTTTTAATGCAGCTGTTGTCTGGAGAGGTCAAGTAGTGAGACAAAGATATATTTTCGCTTTCGTCATTCAACACGTCCTCCATCATGCGTGGTAAAATCCGTGCCGCGCACTTTCCAGCAAACGTCTACGGTGTGAGGTAAGAAATGTCTGGAACACTGAACCAATGAAAAAGTAGGTTACATTCTAAGTCAGTTATAGTATATTAAGTGAAATTTTATTGGTTAAGAAGGGGGTCGCATCGCTTCGCTCGCTCCGCCCCTTCTTAACCATTTAAATTTCACTTAATATACTCTAACTATAACTAAGAGTAAATTAGGTTGTTGAATATTGAAATATACATGTAATAAGTATTTTTATTAAGTGGCGCTTAGGGACTATTTTCCGTTAAAATGACGTCACACAAAAACGCTATAGCTAGGTTCTTCGATAGGAAATTTTATTGTTTTATTATTAACTTTCACTATTTTACTGAAGAAACGGCAAACTTTCGCCGATTTTATAAAACTAGATGCATATTCTATGCCGTGAGCCAGGAATATAATTGTTAGTAATAACTGAAATGATGGTCATGATCTTATTACGTCGTATATATATAACCATCAGAAGAGTTTGAAGATACCAACGGGGAAATAAGAATCCGTAGATCAAAGCACAGAAAACACAATGGCCAAAAGAACCAGAAGCTCCCAGGAGCCTGTAATCTCTTACCTGGATCAAAGCTGCTTTAAAAAAACAACGCAACTATACTGTGGCGGCCATCTTGGTGAGAGAGCGCGACTGCGGACACAATTTTGGAAAAGGACCATCCAATGACTATTCCATCAAAGTTTGGTTCTAATTAAGCTACTGGTTCCAGACAAGATGGTTTTTATGTGAATTTCCCATAGGGTCCTATGTTAAACTAAGTTCAGCTGTGCAGCCATTTTTCACCCTCAGTGGCCACTAAAAGTGCAACCTTAGCTTGCAGTAGTATATTTAAGTGTTAAAATACCATGGTACTGGCATTGTCATTGTGTGTGAATAAGTAGCAAACAAAACAGTTAAACTGTTATTGGTCACCTTGAAATAACTGATACCAATTAAAGTGGACTATAGAAGCAGGTTATCATTGTAGAAGATTTATTATAATTGTGAAATACTAACTTGGTTTAATCAGCGGTATTATTCTTAATAAAGACCATAGATATGTGTAAATAAACATGTACTCAACAGAAAGTCAACCTGAAATGAACCATAAAGATTGCTGATTTAATATTCTCTTAAACTCAAGGATGTAATATGTATCTTCAAAGAACTCAAGAACGAACAGGGAAACACCCTTTATAGTTTAGTCTTCACGCCAATTAGATATAATTAATTGTATGCTTAGTTTGTTCCAGAAACTAAAAGTACAGGTATCATTCGAATGACACGAGTAAGGAGACATCCTGGTGAATTATCCCCTTTTTTTTTTATTAATAGTCAGATATAATATACCTTTACGTTAATGTTTCGCTTTGACTATTTTAATTGATATCTGAAATACTAATCACAAACTTTATGAATAGTATAGATATAATTATAACACAAGAAAAACAGCAAAATGGTGAAACAAATGATAAAAAGTGAAAGAAAGGGTAGCATTAAAATACTTAAAGTCTGGGGTTATCATAAAAGATCGTCCAACTACTGACTAGTCATTAACATACTTAGTCTGGGGTTATCATAAAAGATCGTCCAACTACTGACTAGTCATTAAAATACTTAAAGTCTGGGGTTATCATAAAAGATCGTCCAACTACTGACTAGCCATTAAAATACTTAGTCTGGGGTTATCATAAAAGATCGTCCAACTACTGACTAGTCATTAACATACTTAGTCTGGGGTTATCATAAAAGATCGTCCAACTACTGACTAGTCATTAACATACTTAAAGTCTGGGGTTATCATAAAAGATCGTCCAACTACTGACTAGTCATTAACATACTTAAAGTCTAGGGTTATCATAAAAGATCGTCCAACTACTGACTAGTCATTAACATACATATTGATATTTAAAATGTTGGAAGCGCAATAACATAAGGACTTGGATTAGGCTTATGGTATTTAACTCCATTTCAACACTGTTTCAGTTATTTTGCGTCGGTCAATTTTCTGGCTGGGGGAAACCGGAGTACCAAGAGAAAACCACCGACCTGCCACAAGCCACTGACTAATTTTATCACATAAAGCTCGATCGAGTACACATCGCCATGAGCTGGACTCGAATTAAGACATTAGTGGTGATAAGCACTAATTGCATAAGTTGCTGTAAATCCAACTACCATACGATCACGATGACCCCCGCAACAACGTAGAGCATTGGCACGCCACACCGATCTCAACATTACAGAAATAAAAGGGGATAAAAACAATTGTTTATTAATCTTTATTTTCGGTAGAAATATTTATTAATTCTGATTCTCATTATACTAACCAAGATGGAATAGCTGTGTGATAATGACCACAGATATGTTCCATTCGTCGTAGTCACAATCACCTCCTTTCCTCCTTCATGACTAATGCGCATGTACCAAGAGTAACATGACAGGTGTCAGTAATGGTACAGGAACTGGTTATCCTTCCGGAAGACATGTGTTAGACCCTGGTTACCGCATGTATTAGTAGGTTTCGAGTCGCTCGTTTTGTCAGATACATGTATTCACGTTTTTTGTTCTGTGTTGTGATGTACGCTACGATTTTCGCGTATAAACGATATTCGGTTCGTCTTGCCTTCCATTTATCTTGTAGGGAGTTCATGTTTTAATAATGTTATTTGTATTTATTCATGTATACTGGTGTCCAACACGATTTCCATTTCATATGATGTCTGTGTCGTTGAAAAGCTACAGGACTGACCAGGTGTCACTGTCGGAGCAGGTGATGTTTGTGTTGTTTAAAAGCTACAGGACTGGCCAGGTGTCACTGTCGGAGCAGGTGATGTTTGTGTCGTTTAAAAGCTACAGGACTGGCCAGGTGCCACTGTCGGTGCAGGTGATGCTTGTGTCGTTTAAAAGCTATAGGACTGACCAGGTGTCGGAGCAGGAATTACTAATTATTCCGGAGCACAACTTTGAATTACTGCTTTGTTCGGTTACTCGTGGTTTATTTTAGATATTCGAAATGCAAGAGTAGTAAAACTATAATTACTCTTTTTATATCAGGATGTGTGGATATTTTAAATTGATTCTAAATGGAAAAACTTACAAGAATAGTTGTAAATATAACATAATTGTTCCGTCAAATACATGTATACCTATCTTTTCTGGTTTTTAAAAATCTTTTCCAGTGCATCGACCCCAATACTTGTGATTAGAGGCGACGTAGGGAATTTCCCTTTAACCTTTCAAGGAGAGCTAAGCTTTTAAGCGAGAAATTGTTAGAAAATAAGAAAAATATATATTATCGAATCTTTTTCTTTCGGTCATTTCATTGCACGGCCTTTTTCTGATTACCTCTTTGGTATCTTCAATCATTTCTTACTGTAATCTGACCATTAATCCGAGTAACACGACATGTGCCGCGTGGGAACTGTTTACCATTCTGGAGCACCTGCGCTCATCCCCGAATATTCGTAGGTTTTGTGTTGCTTCTCTTTATTTACTGTGCTTGTTCACGTTGGTTATTGTTTGTTTTTGTCTTTTTTTGACCATATCTGATATATATTTTACCAGTGTTAATACAGGGATGAAACGAAGGCTTGAAATGAAAATTCAACAGAATATGTGACCGATGGTAAACAATTTATCTGAAAACTTTAATAAGAAAAACATGCTACATAGTTTAAATACTATATATCTTTGTTATAAACGTACGGTTCTAAGCTTTATATGTGTCATTAATTTATTAAAATTAATGTACTAGCTGACATTTCAGAAGTTGGGATTAAATTTCTAAAATATGTAAGTCTTAGATGGTAATAATACACTAAGACACCTTTGGCTAGTTATTTTATCGATTATTATAAGTTCTGGTCAGTGTTATTTTAGAAATTACCTAAATCACTGCCGAATACTGTATTATGATTCATAATTAATAAGTGTCAATTGCGGTAAAATTCAACTCGTAATGTTCAGGCACCTCGATCACGATTTTACGTATTTAAATTGATTTCACATGTTCAGGGAGTAAAGAGCTTGTAAATAAGGGTAATAACAAAATTACCGAACTCCGAGCAATCTTACAAAGGGAAAGTCAAAACTAATAAGTATATAAAAAAACATAAGTTCAGTTACCTATTCATTAATTTTAACGGTTCCATGACACCGTTATCGATGTGTTTTCTCAAGAATTCCATAGTGACGGGTGCTTGTTCATTTAAAAGGCTTACCGTATTTTGATAGTAACTTGAATTAGAATATAACCTACTTTTTCGACCAATCAAATTTCGAGAAGTGACCCATTAAGTGCCACACTTAATTATTAAGTTTTTCAAAGTGACGCAGCTGAAATAGACGTCAGGTGACTGCTTTGATTGACAACTGCTGCTAAAAAAAAATAAACATTATGTACTTTCGAGACAACTTTAATATTACAAATATCTGGTGGTCAAAACAATATTCAATGAGCTTTACCAAGCATTAAACATGAAAAAAATAATGAAAAAAAATCCATTAAGAAAATATAAATTTCCATGTCCATTTTTTATATCACCTATATAATAGTATCTAAATCGTAAAAATAGCTCGATAGCAAAATGGCACAAATTGGTAAATAAATCAACATAGAGAGAAAGAAATAGTAGATTTATGATTATTTGATACCAAAATTATGTTGAGAAGTGTATGAAATATATTTGCAAAAAAGAGGGGTAATGTAGGTCATGACCCCATGTACCTGTGCTTTTACGATCACAATTTTACTTATGTTGTCAGGCACTTCAATTTTAAATATTCCTTCGGCTTCGCACACACGCGTTTAATTTTTAATGCAGCTGTTGTCTGGAGAGGTCAAGTAGTGAGACAAAGATATATTTTCGCTTTCGTCATTCAACACGTCCTCCATCATGCGTGGTAAAATCCGTGCCGCGCACTTTCCAGCAAACGTCTACGGTGTGAGGTAAGAAATGTCTGGAACACTGAACCAATGAAAAAGTAGGTTACATTCTAAGTCAGTTAGAGTATATTAAGTGAAATTGTATTGGTTAAGAAGGGGGTCGCATCGCTTCGCTCGCTCCGCCCCTTCTTAACCATTTAAATTTCACTTAATATACTCTAACTATAACTAAGAGTAAATTAGGTTGTTGAATATTGAAATATACATGTAATAAGTATTTTTATTAAGTGGCGCTTAGGGACTATTTTCCGTTAAAATGACGTCACACAAAAACGCTATAGCTAGGTTCTTCGATAGGAAATTTTATTGTTTTATTATTAACTTTCACTATTTTACTGAAGAAACGGCAAACTTTCGCCGATTTTATAAAACTAGATGCATATTCTATGCCGTGAGCCAGGAATATAATTGTTAGTAATAACTGAAATGATGGTCATGATCTTATTACGTCGTATATATATAACCATCAGAAGAGTTTGAAGATACCAACGGGGAAATAAGAATCCGTAGATCAAAGCACAGAAAACACAATGGCCAAAAGAACCAGAAGCCTGTAATCTCTTACCTGGATCAAAGCTGCTTTAAAAAAACAACGCAACTATACTGTGGCGGCCATCTTGGTGAGAGAGCGCGACTGCGGACACAATTTTGGAAAAGGACCATCCAATGACTATTCCGTCAAAGTTTGGTTCTAATTAAGCTACTGGTTCCAGACAAGATGGTTTTTATGTGAATTTCCCATAGGGTCCTATGTTAAACTAAGTTCAGCTGTGCAGCCATTTTTCACCCTCAGTGGCCACTAAAAGTGCAACCTTAGCTTGCAGTAGTATATTTAAGTGTTAAAATACCATGGTACTGGCATTGTCATTGTGTGTGAATAAGTAGCAAACAAAACAGTTAAACTGTTATTGGTCACCTTGAAATAACTGATACCAATTAAAGTGGACTATAGAAGCAGGTTATCATTGTAGAAGATTTATTATAATTGTGAAATACCAACTTGGTTTAATCAGCGGTATTATTCTTAATAAAGACCATAGATATGTGTAAATAAACATGTACTCAACAGAAAGTCAACCTGAAATGAACCATAAAGACTGCTGATTTAATATTCTCTTAAACTCAAGGATGTAATATGTATCTTCAAAGAACTCAAGAACGAACAGGGAAACACCCTTTATAGTTTAGTCTTCACGCCAATTAGATATAATTAATTGTATGCTTAGTTTGTTCCAGAAACTAAAAGTACAGGTATCATTCGAATGACACGAGTAAGGAGACATCCTGGTGAATTATCCCCTTTTTTTTTATTAATAGTCAGATATAATATACCTTTACGCTAATGTTTCGCTTTGACTATTTTAATTGATGTCTGAAATACTAATTACAAACTTTATGAATAGTATAGATATAATTATAACACAAGGAAAACAGCAAAATGGTGAAACAAATGATAAAAAGTGAAAGAAAGGGTAGCATTAAAATACTTAAAGTCTGGGGTTATCATAAAAGATCGTCCAACTACTGACTAGTCATTAACATACTTAAAGTCTGGGGTTATCATAAAAGATCGTCCAACTACTGACTAGTCATTAACATACTTAAAGTCTGGGGTTATCATAAAAGATCGTCCAACTACTGACTAGTCATTAACATACATATTGATATTTAAAATGTTGGAAGCTCAATAACATAAGGACTTGGATTAGGCTTATGGTATTTAACTCCATTTCAACAATGTTTCAGTTATTTTGCGTCGGTCAATTTTCTGGCTGGGAGAAACCGGAGTACCAAGAGAAAACCACCGACCTGCCACAAGCCACTGACTAATTTTATCACATACAGCTCGATCGAGTACACATCGCCATGAGCTGGACTCGAATTAAGACATTAGTGGTGATAAGCACTGATTGCATAAGTTGCTGTAAATCCAACTACCATACGATCACGATGACCCCCGCAACAACGTAGAGCATTGGCACGCCACACCGATCTCAACATTACAGAAATAAAAGGGGATGAAAACAATTGTTTATTAATCTTTATTTTCGATAGAAATATTTATTAATTCTGATTCTCATTATACTAACCAAGATGGAATAGCTGTGTGATAATGACCACAGATATGTTCCATTCGTCGTAGTCACAATCACCTCCTTTCCTCCTTCATGACTAATGTGCATGTACCAAGAGTAACATGACAGGTGTCAGTAGTGGTACAGGAACTGGTTATCCTTCCGGAAGACATGTGTTAGACCCTGGTTACCGCATGTATTAGTAGGTTTCGAGTCGCTCGTTTTGTCAGATACATGTATTCACGTTTTTTGTTCTGTGTTGTGATGTACGCTACGATTTTCGCGTATAAACGATATTCGGTTCGTCTTGCCTTCCATTTATCTTGTAGGGAGTTCATGTTTTAATAATGTTATTTGTATTTATTCATGTATACTGGTGTCCAACACGATTTCCATTTCATATGATGTCTGTGTCGTTGAAAAGCTACAGGACTGACCAGGTGTCACTGTCGGAGCAGGTGATGTTTGTGTTGTTTAAAAGCTACAGGACTGGCCAGGTGTCACTGTCGGAGCAGGTGATGTTTGTGTCGTTTAAAAGCTACAGGACTGGCCAGGTGCCACTGTCGGTGCAGGTGATGCTTGTGTCGTTTAAAAGCTATAGGACTGACCAGGTGTCGGAGCAGGAATTACTAATTATTCCGGAGCACAACTTTGAATTACTGCTTTGTTCGGTTACTCGTGGTTTATTTTAGATATTCGAAATGCAAGAGTAGTAAAACTATAATTACTCTTTTTATATCAGGATGTGTGGATATTTTAAATTGATTCTAAATGGAAAAACTTACAAGAATAGTTGTAAATATAACATAATTGTTCCGTCAAATACATGTATACCTATCTTTTCTGGCTTTTAAAAATCTTTTCCAGTGCATCGACCCCAATACTTGTGATTAGAGGCGACGCAGGGAATTTCCCTTTAACCTTTCAAGGAGAGCTAAGCTTTTAAACGAGAAATTGTTAGAAAATAAGAAAAATATATATTATCGAATCTTTTTCTTTCGGTCATTTCATTGCACGGCCTTTTTCTGATTACCTCTTTGGTATCTTCAATCATTTCTTACTGTAATCTGACCATTAATCCGAGTAACACGACATGTGTCGCGTGGGAACTGTTTACCATTCTGGAGCACCTGCGCTCATCCCCGAATATTCGTAGGTTTTGTGTTGCTTCTCTTTATTTACTGTGCTTGTTCACGTTGGTTATTGTTTGTTTTTGTCTTTTTTTGACCACATCTGATATACCGTATTTTGATAGTAACTTGAATATATTAGAACATAACCTACTTTTTCGACCAATCAAATTTCGAGAAGTGACCCATTAAGTGCCACGCTTAATTATTAAGTTTTTCAAAGTGACGCAGGGGTTCGGAAGGCCAGCATCCAACAGGGTTATTTTTTATGTATTAAGAATAGTTATTGTTACTTGATTGTAAATATGCTGGAGCTGGACAACTACACAACAAAACAAGAGCACAGGGGAACACCTTATAAACTTATCACCTTAGTCCGTCGATAACAATATATTTGCTTAAATGTACGAGTCTATCAATATTTTAATAGATTTCTGGTTTCTGTTCATCGTTATTGAAGGAACACTTCCTGGTCTAAATCAAAATTTATTCATTCAAAATGGCATAATTAAACCACAAAGACAGGGTGTTTGTTAATATCTTCTTTATTTTCATTAGTATTATAATTATTTTGATGATAGACTTAATCTCCATTTTATGCAAGTACGACAGGTCAGTGGTTTTCTTCGGGTACTCCGATTTCCTCCACAAATAAAACTGACCGCCATGATATAAGTGATATATTGTTGAAAGTGGCAGTAAGCATCATAAACCAAGAAACCAATCAATCATTTCATGCAACAATCTAGTGTTTATAAAGAAAAAATAATTAACATAGAATCGGAGTAATTAATGTTTGCTTAATATACTAGAAATCTGATTTTGATAAATGATATGATCAACTTAGAGACTATCTAATTATCCACAATGACCAAACAATTAAACCACGACAACTTCAACGCAATGGCTATATGTTCCCTCAATGGAGAAACTATTAAGTCAAGCTAAGGTAATCATACTGGATACCTAAACTGTACAAGCAGAAGCTAAAAGACAGACACAAAGAAACAGGGCACACAAGACATAGACAAAAACAAAAAACAAAAACACAACATAATATATGTTGGACACCACTATGCGTAAACAAACACAACTAATGTAAACGAAGCACGAACCCCCCCTCATCCACAAACAACAGGAGAAATTAGTCCAAAGATAGTTCAACTGCACCAAATATACAAAATATGTAATACAAGAAGAGTAATAAAAACGTAGATATCTAAGTGCGCATGATCTATTTCTGTAATAACCTTCATTTGATACGTTCACTGTCAAATGATGTGAAAACAAAATAAGTACAGATAATACGAACTATATTTGTGAACCATTTTCGTTTGACTAGGTCCGATTCCTTATCCATAGATAGGCTGGATAATTTGGATGCGGAATCTCCTTTCCATGGGTGATTGTTTCATTCTTCAAAGGAAATTACCGCCTTTGGTTGTTTTCTCTCGGCGACAGTAAAGATACAGCGGGGTAGCTTCAAAAAGCTTTTGAACAGTTTGTGAGGCCCTGCGTAAGGGGTAGCCAGGGATCGTATACTCACTAATATAATCACATGTTTTGTCACAGTAATCATTAATTTTTCCCTAAACGCGATACTCAAATAATCAGAAATGACTTTGGCCAGTTTGGGAATCAGATAATCAGGAAAAATTACCCCTGTAAATAAAATTATCACTTTTAAATTGCCAAATAATCTATTAATCAAAAACCCTATCCACAGGCTCGTTTGTCGGTGCCTTTCAGTGTTCAGTTTTAAGTTTTGATTTTCAGTGCAGTGATATTTCTTCTTCTTTTTTCGCACAAAACGCGTTTCTTTATTAAACTCTTATAAATTTGGATAATCAATATATTATAAACCCTCTTAGTCTTCATGCCATATTGAATTTTTCATTTTTTTTTCCGTTACATTTCGTTTTGAAAAAAAATCGTTTCGTTTCGTTTGATTTCGTTTCGTTTCGATCGGTTTCGTTTCGTTTCGTTTGATTTCGTTTCGTTTCGTTCGGTTTCGTTTCGTTTCGTTTCGTTCCTATTTCGTTTCGCACTTTACAGGTACCCGTTTGTACATGCGATACGTTAGTTCCGACGAGGACTTTAAATTCTGAGATTTCTTGGTTCTGTTTCGATTTCCCCAAATGGGGCCCCGTGTCATTCATTATTACCGATTTCAATGTTTTTGTTCAGTTTTTCGAATAAACTGATTAAGTCAGAATGAAATTCATTGCAGTTGATAATCTTTAAGGTAAAACATACATGAAATAATTTCTTTGCAAGGCAAGAAATGCAAGAAATTTAACTTCTTTCAAAACCAGAATGATACATGTGCTCACCTGTTTACGTTGGGGATGAAATTTCATGATCGGCAATCATCGGAACGGTGCATCCGAAAGTTAATTAGCCACCATTGTCTTGACAAAACACGTACGAGATGGAATGATTTTCTGTTCTTAATCACAGATGATCGCGATTTTCGTCCTCAAACATGCACCGTAATGGTTAAGTTTTTAGGGAATATCAAGAATATTTTTGAAAATGTTTATTTCACCAAAAACTCGTTTCATATTACTTTAAAATGTCTAATATATTATTTCTACCACCTTACTACTCTGAAACACTTGGAAGATTTAAATATGATGTTTCTGGATTATTTAAATTTACTTCTAAATACAGTTTGTATTTTAAGGAATACAATGTTTACATTTGGCAATGTTGGCGGCAAATGTTGGAAACATGTGTTTGAAACTTGCATGCGTAAACAATCTAAATCATGCATGTCTAAGCATGCACGTTAAAACTTGCTGTGTAAACGGCCCTTAAAGCTCCTTAAAATAAAAATACACTTAAATTTTCACTTAAATCTAAGGTACCTATTGAGGTATCTTAAATATGTAAAATGCAGCGATTTCGAACCAATTAACAACGAAATATTTTCAATATCGTTGATATTCATATTTAAATGAATATCGGATGGGTATATTGTTCGAAATATTTTTTATGGGGTCTAATTATTAATTAATTCATATCTCAACAGAAGGTATACGTAACTTTTCCGGGGCAGTTTACTTGATTTATTGCGTCAAAAATAACAATATTCGTTGTTCGAACCATATAGTTATGTCATATGTTTACCCCTTTTTACTACGCATATGTAAAAAAAAAAGGGGGGAGGGTAATAAAACATACAACTTTTGTTTGACAACATGTAATGAGGCTTGTTTAGGGTAGATGGGGATATTGGCTGTTGGCTCTTTTAATTAATGGGATATTGGATATCTGTGTAAATAATCAATTACGGGGATATGGAGTATTCAAATTGAATTTTAGGGATATCTTAAATTATTTTATGCTTTTAATTACAGGGATATTTGTGTCAAAACTTCAGGGGATACGAGATATGTGTACCCCCTCTAAATAAGCCTCTGTAATTGTCTCGTCTTAAAGGGAGCTTGTGAATTATGAATTCCAGTGTCGAAAGAAACCTCAGTTTTTGCGGTATCACATAATTGTTCCATTTTTCTGTATTTCTTTAATGTCTCTTTTTACGGAATTCCCGGCATTTACTATGTTTGTAATTTCCTGCCATGCCCTATTTTTGCCGCCAGAAGTTATCGACGAGGAAAACTTTGCTTTCAAAATAACTTTTCTCTTCTCCAACAATACAACTTTTTCTCTATCTGTACAATTTGGCTTCCGTTAAGACATTTTTTATTTTCAACAGTCACGAATAGTAACATTCAAACACACCCGACCTTGAATGATTATCTGCACAAAATAATAAAAGCGAGCATTATCTATCTATTGAAAAATTAAAGCGAAATTACCAAGGATGAGTAAATATAATATTAAACGATAAATAGAGAAGAGTTCCGATAATTTCCACTTAAGGTTTCCTTAGTTAAGTCCAAACTTAAGTAGTTATGTGCATACTACTTAATATTATCACTTAACCAAGGGATTCCTTAGTGAAATCTTAGTTTAAGGGATACTTATGTTAAGATGTTTTATGCATACGGGCCCTGGTTGTTCTATAGAGTTGAAAGCAAGCTAGTTCTGATTTCAAAATATAATAAAACAATTGATAAGGTCTTTAGAGGAAAAAAAATAATAATCATAAGTGATTGTTCCATACGTACAGATTTTTTGACAGCATTAACTTTAAATATATTTTTTCAATCAAAATGATGGAAACTATCCCTGATCAGTTGGAATCTTGTAGGTATGATGTTTGTGTTCAAAAACAATTAAAATTTGGAATGATTAAAGGTGTTTCATTTTTCACCCTAAGTGGCCACTAAAAGTGCAACCTTAGATTGCAGTAGTCCATTCAGTAATAGAAATGATTGCAATGTTGGATTTTTTTCTTAAGATCCCCAATCAAAATCTAAGTGCTCTTGCACGAGAAATGATTCAACTATGAAAGAAATGCGATTGCATGCCGAAAATCATATATTTGAATTCATTGTTCCAACAAATTCAGTCATAAAGTACTTGGAAGGTTGTCCACCATCAACTTGGCAACTAGAGTCAGCAAAGCTTGTCGAGAATATCACAGAAGCAACAACCTTTTTGTTGACATCAAACCCACCTTTCAAACATTTAACTTTTAAAGATACAAACATGAATACGAAAGAAGATGAAAATGAAACAAATGTTGATGAAACTAGATTTTGTACGACCACTGATAAAATGAAAAGCACTTACATGTACTTCAACGTGAAGAAAACAGAATGTGTCAGTATATTGGTATGAACTATCTATAAATTTCAAAGAAAAAATCAGAATCTAGGCCTTCATTTCAACTTTGTATAAAAACCATTATGAGCCAGTTTTTTCACATGAAAGTAGACGTATATTGTCTAGAGTATTAACATTTTTACCATGATTTTCGGGACTGAGAAGGGGTGCGTATTATGTGCAAGTGCGTATAATCAACTGCCAAATATGGTATATCTTTTGAAAGCAGAGTACTAACAATATTTATTTAATAGCGTTTTAAATAAAGTTACATTCAAGCTTTGTCAATTTCTGGTATTGTTCCGAAGTTATTTGTATATAGTATTATTTTTTGTTATAACCTGGGATGATCTAAATTTCAGGGTTTAGCTACTGAATTTGTTTTACAAACAAGCAATCGAGAGCATATTCCCGATTTTTTTTTAAAGAATTGTACATATTTTTGCAACTTTTATGGTACGAGTTATTATATGACAGGCAAAATGCATATGGTACCATGTCTAGCAAGAGCAATGAAGAGGACAGCAAATTTCAGTCTAATTTTCTCATATTATGTAGATATTTGAACCTTGTAAAAAAATCGGAGGATAATTTTATAGCAGTTTCACAAGTTTAGTTGTTGCAACATTTAAATTTTGAACAGATGGTGATGAAAAATATAAAGTATTTCCGTTGCACTTTTCATGAAAATGACAGTTTCGCCTGCATTAAAGGGAAATAACTCATGAAATAAGTCTAAATTTAGGATCAAAGTCGGAAATAGGACAATTTTCATATTAGTTGCTGAATTTTTATTGGAATGTACTGTATGTAAAGTGACTTACAATTGAAAGAATCTGCTTTAAGATATATACAAAAATAATGATATCAAGCTAAGAGAATGCCAATTTTCAAAATGATGCGTCTAAGATACTATTGTGAAGGGGGACGATATACTACTACTTTCAACAATATTTTAGTTATACCGTGGCAGTCAGTTTTATTGGTGGAGGTCGACCCGGGAAAAACCACCTACCTGTCACAAGTCACTGAGAAACTTTTTCGCATGTTATGCACCTCGCCCTGATCGAGATTCGAACTCACAACATTAGTGGTGATAGGCACTGATTACATAGGTAGTTGTAAATCTAACTACCATACGATCACGGCCACGACGGCCCCAACAAGTATAGGTGTATCAGTTCTCCGACTAATACTAGTCATATTAATATGTCCAATGACAACAATATATCTGAATAATTTCTGAACAATAGTTAGGGACGGACCATTTAACTTCCAGGGGGGATTATGGTTTTTTTTCTAAAACAATATTCTGATTTCCAATGTTTTTGAAAAAAATATTCTGATTCTGGTGGAGGAAAAAAGAATAATCTGATTCAGAGTTTTTGTCATATAACCTAATGTTAAATTCTGGAAAAAAAATTCGGGCTTTACGCGACAAAAATAATAAATATTCTAACTCTCGTGTTGTCCGAAGAAAAATTTCTGAACGAAAAAAAAAACCATAACCCCCCCGCCCCCTGCAAGTTAAATGGTCGGTCCCTTATGACGGAAATTCTATCTCATCACAATGGACGTCTGTCGTCAGGGATGGCACTTTGAAAATATGGTGACCAACCATAGTAGTAATTTGACCTTTGTCTGCTGTATTTTCATCGATGATAAAAATGCTTTAGACGCCCACCCATTGAAGTGATTTGACAGTCCTTCAAACCTGAATAGTGTGAATGGAAACCAAGCCGAACTTTGTGGTTAACAAAGCTGAACACAGTGTCCCGTTATTTACAAAGCTAAAGTATGATTGTTTACAAAGCTGAACACATTGCGGTTATCTACAAAGCTGATCACAGTATGGTTGTTTACTAAGCTGAACACATTGTGGTTATACCCTACTAGCCAAATTAGGTTGTCACAATGTTTTGACAACATAACTTGGCTATAATGGTTCTTATACTGTTGTACATTTTTTAGCTCACCTTGCCAAAGGCAATGTGAGCTTTTGCCTTCACTTGGCGTCCGTCGTCCGTTAACTTTTCACATTTTAATCTTATTCTCTGAAACCCCTCAATCAAATGAACTGAAACTTGGTAGGAAGCATCTATGGAACGTCCTATATAAAGATTGCTCATTTCGTCCCGATCCATTAACAAAGGTGGCCGCCACAGGCAATTCGTGTTTCTGTTTTGTCGATTTCTAAAAATCTTTTCCTCTTAAACCACTTTGCCAAATGATCCGAAACTTGGTACGAAGCATCTATGGAAGGTCCTCTATAAAGAATGCTCATTTCGTCCCGATCTGTTAACAAACATGGCCGCCACAGGCGATTCTTGTTTCTGATTGGCTGATTTTTTAAATTCTTCTCCTCTGAAACCGTTTGGCCAAATGAACCGATCTTGGTAGGAAGCACCTATGGAAGATCCTCTATTAAGATTGCTCATTTCGTCCCGATCTGTTAACAAACATGGCCGCCACAGACAATGCTTGTTTCTGATTGGTCGATTTCTAAAACATCTTCTCCTCTGAAATCACTTTTCCAAATGAACCGAAACTTGGGAGGTCCTCTGTAAAGATTGCTCATTTCCTCCCGATCCATCAACAAATATGGCCGCCACAGGCAATTCTTGTTTCTGATTGGTCGATTTCTAAAAATCTTCTCCTCTGAAACCGCCTTGCCAAATGAACCGAAACTTGGTAGGAAGCGTCTATGGAAAGTCCTCTATAAAGTTTGCTCATTTTGTCCTGATCCATTAACAAACATGGCCGCCACAGAATTTTTTTCTTCCTGATTGGTCGATTTCTAAAAATCTTTTACTCTGAAACTGCTTGGGCAAATGGACCGAAACGTAGTAGGAATCATCTATGGAAGGTCCTCTATTGGAATCGCTCATTCCGTTTTGATCCGTTAACAAACATGGCCGTCATAAGCAATTCTTGTTTCTTATTGGTCGATTTCTAAAACAGTTCTTCCTCTGAATCCGCTTGGCCAAATGATATGAAACTTGGTAGGAAACATCTATGGAAGGACTTCTTTAGAGATTGCTCATTTCGTTTAGATCCATTAACAAACATGGCCGCCACAGGCAATTCTTATTCTAGATTGGTCGATTTTTAAAAATCTTCTTCTCTGAAACAGCTTTGACAAAATTAACCGAAATTTGGTGGGAAGCACCTATGGAAGGTTCGGTATTAAATTTCCTCAAAGGAGAATGAAAGGTGAGCGACACAGGATCAGCTCACTGAGCCTCTAGTTTGTAGTTACGTCGTATAACTATAAAGAGGTAGTTGTAGTTACATCGTCTAAAGGTCCTTAGGTGGTTGTAGTTAATCCTAGGTAGTTGTAGTTACGCCGTATAAAGGTCTATAGGTGGTTTCAGTTACGTTGTGTTAAGGTCCTTAGGTTGTTGTTATTACGTCAAGTAAAGGACCTTGGGTGGTTGTAATTACGTTGGGTAAAGGTTCTTCGGTGGTTGTTGTTACATCGTATAAAGTAAAGTTCCTATGATGGTTGGTAGTTACGTTGTGTAAACGTCCTTGATTGGTTGTTGTTACCTCGTATAAAGGTCCTATGATGGTTGGTAGTTACGTTGTGTAAACGTCCTTGATTGGTTGCTGTTACCTCGTATAAAGTACTAGTTCCTATGATGGTTGGTAGTTACGTTGTGTAAACGTCCTTGATTGGTTGTTGTTACCTCGTATAAAGTACTAGTTCCTATGATGGTTGGTAGTTACGTTGTGTAAACGTCCTTGATTGGTTGCTGTTACCTCGTATAAAGTACTAGTTCCTATGATGGTTGGTAGTTACGTTGTGTAAACGTCCTTGATTGGTTGTTGTTACCTCGTATAAAGGTCCTATGATGGTTGGTAGTTACGTTGTGTAAACGTCCTTGATTGGTTGTTGTTACCTCGTATAAAGGTCCTATGATGGTCGGTAGTTACGGTGTGTAAACGTCCTTGATTGGTTGTTGTTACATCGTATAAAGTAAAGTTCCTATGATGGTTGGTAGTTACGTTGTGTAAACGTCCTTGATTGGTTGTTGTTACCTCGTATAAAGGTCCTATGATGGTTGGTAGCTACGTTGTGTAAACGTCCTTGATTGGTTGTTGTTACCTCGTATAAAGTACTAGTTCCTATGATGGTTGGTAGTTACGTTGTGTAAACGTCCTTGATTGGTTGTTGTTACCTCGTATAAAGGTCCTATGATGGTTGGTAGTTACGTTGTGTAAACGTCCTTGATTGGTTGTTGTTACCTCGTATAAAGTACTAGTTCCTATGATGGTTGGTAGTTACGTTGTGTAAACGTCCTTGATTGGTTGCTGTTACCTCGTATAAAGTACTAGTTCCTATGATGGTTGGTAGTTACGTTGTGTAAACGTCCTTGATTGGTTGTTGTTACCTCGTATAAAGGTCCTATGATGGTTGGTAGTTACGTTGTGTAAACGTCCTTGATTGGTTGTTGTTACCTCGTATAAAGGTCCTATGATGGTCGGTAGTTACGGTGTGTAAACGTCCTTGATTGGTTGTTGTTACCTCGTATAAAGGTCCTATGATGGTTGGTAGTTACGTTGTGTAAACGTCCTTGATTGGTTGTTGTTACCTCGTATAAAGGTCCTATGATGGTCGGTAGTTACGTTGTGTAAACGTCCTTGATTGGTTGTTGTTACCTCGTATAAAGTTCCTATGATGGTTGGTAGTTACGTTGTGTAAACGTCCTTGATTGGTTGTTGTTACCTCGTATAAAGTTCCTATGATGGTTGGTAGTTACGTTGTGTAAACGTCCTTGATTGGTTGTTATTACCTCGTATAAAGGTCCTATGATGGTTGGTAGTTACGTTGTGTAAACGTCCTTGATTGGTTGTTGTTACCTCGTATAAAGTTCCTATGATGGTTGGTAGTTACGTTGTGTAAACGTCCTTGATTGGTTGTTATTACCTCGTATAAAGGTCCTATGATGGTTGGTAGTTACGTTGTGTAAACGTCCTTGATTGGTTGTTGTTACTTCGTGTAAAGTACTAGTTCCTATGATGGTTGGTAGTTACGTTGTGTAAACGTCCTTGATTGGTTGTTGTTACCTCGTATAAAGTACTAGTTCCTATGATGGTTTGTAGTTACGTTGTGTAAACGTCCTTGATTGGTTGTTGTTACCTCGTATAAAGTACTAGTTCCTATGATGGTTTGTAGTTACGTTGTGTAAACGTCCTTGATTGGTTGCTGTTACCTCGTATAAAGTACTAGTTCCTATGATGGTTGGTAGTTACGTTGTGTAAACGTCCTTGATTGGTTGTTGTTACCTCGTATAAAGGTCCTATGACGGTTGGTAGTTACGTCGTGTAAACGTCCTTGATTGGTTGTTGTTACCTCGTATAAAGGTCCTATGATGGTTGGTAGTTACGTTGTGTAAACGTCCTTGATTGGTTGTTGTTACTTCGTGTAAAGTACTAGTTCCTATGATGGTTGGTAGTTACGTTGTGTAAACGTCCTTGATTGGTTGTTGTTACCTCGTATAAAGGTCCTGTAATGGTTGGTAGTTACGTTGTGTAAACGTCCTTGATTGGTTGTTGTTACCTCGTATAAAGTACTAGTTCCTATGATGGTTTGTAGTTACGTTGTGTAAACGTCCCTGATTGGTTGTTGTTACCTCGTATAAAGGTCCTATGATGGTTGGTAGTTACGTTGTGTAAACGTCCTTGATTGGTTGTTGTTACCTCGTATAAAGGTCCTATGATGGTTGGTAGTTACGTTGTGTAAACGTCCTTGATTGGTTGCTGTTACCTCGTATAAAGTACTAGTTCCTATGATGGTTGGTAGTTACGTTGTGTAAACGTCCTTGATTAGTTGTTGTTACCTCGTATAAAGGTCCTATGATGGTTGGTAGTTACGTTGTGTAAACGTCCTTGATTGGTTGTTGTTACTTCGTGTAAAGTACTAGTTCCTATGATGGTTTGTAGTTACGTTGTGTAAACGTCCTTGATTGGTTGTTGTTACCTCGTATAAAGTACTAGTTCCTATGATGGTTTGTAGTTACGTTGTGTAAACGTCCTTGATTGGTTGTTGTTACCTCGTATAAAGTACTAGTTCCTATGATGGTTTGTAGTTACGTTGTGTAAACGTCCTTGATTGGTTGTTGTTACCTCGTATAAAGTACTAGTTCCTATGATGGTTTGTAGTTACGTTGTGTAAACGTCCTTGATTGGTTGTTGTTACCTCGTATAAAGTTCCTATGATGGTTGGTAGTTACGTTGTGTAAACGTCCTTGATTGGTTGTTGTTACCTCGTATAAAGGTCCTATGATGGTTGGTAGTTACGTTGTGTAAACGTCCTTGATTGGTTGTTGTTACTTCGTGTAAAGTACTAGTTCCTATGATGGTTGGTAGTTACGTTGTGTAAACGTCCTTGATTGGTTGTTGTTACCTCGTATAAAGTACTAGTTCCTATGATGGTTTGTAGTTACGTTGTGTAAACGTCCTTGATTGGTTGTTGTTACCTCGTATAAAGTACTAGTTCCTATGATGGTTTGTAGTTACGTTGTGTAAACGTCCTTGATTGGTTGCTGTTACCTCGTATAAAGTACTAGTTCCTATGATGGTTGGTAGTTACGTTGTGTAAACGTCCTTGATTGGTTGTTGTTACCTCGTATAAAGGTCCTATGACGGTTGGTAGTTACGTCGTGTAAACGTCCTTGATTGGTTGTTGTTACCTCGTATAAAGGTCCTATGATGGTTGGTAGTTACGTTGTGTAAACGTCCTTGATTGGTTGTTGTTACTTCGTGTAAAGTACTAGTTCCTATGATGGTTGGTAGTTACGTTGTGTAAACGTCCTTGATTGGTTGTTGTTACCTCGTATAAAGGTCCTGTAATGGTTGGTAGTTACGTTGTGTAAACGTCCTTGATTGGTTGTTGTTACCTCGTATAAAGTACTAGTTCCTATGATGGTTTGTAGTTACGTTGTGTAAACGTCCTTGATTGGTTGTTGTTACGTCGTATAAAGGTCATATGATGGTTGGTAGTTACGTTGTGTAAACGTCCTTGATTGGTTGTTGTTACCTCGTATAAAGGTCCTATGATGGTTGGTAGTTACGTTGTGTAAACGTCCTTGATTGGTTGTTGTTACCTCGTATAAAGGTCCTATGATGGTTGGTAGTTACGTTGTGTAAACGTCCTTGATTGGTTGCTGTTACCTCGTATAAAGTACTAGTTCCTATGATGGTTGGTAGTTACGTTGTGTAAACGTCCTTGATTGGTTGTTGTTACCTCGTATAAAGGTCATATGATGGTTGGTAGTTACGTTGTGTAAACGTCCTTGATTGGTTGTTGTTACTTCGTGTAAAGTACTAGTTCCTATGATGGTTTGTAGTTACGTTGTGTAAACGTCCTTGATTGGTTGTTGTTACCTCGTATAAAGTACTAGTTCCTATGATGGTTTGTAGTTACGTTGTGTAAACGTCCTTGATTGGTTGTTGTTACCTCGTATAAAGTACTAGTTCCTATGATGGTTTGTAGTTACGTTGTGTGAACGTCCTTGATTGGTTGTTGTTACCTCGTATAAAGTACTAGTTCCTATGATGGTTTGTAGTTACGTTGTGTAAACGTCCTTGATTGGTTGTTGTTACCTCGTATAAAGTACTAGTTCCTATGATGGTTTGTAGTTACGTTGTGTAAACGTCCTTGATTGGTTGTTGTTACCTCGTATAAAGGTCCTATGATGGTTGGTAGTTACGTTGTGTAAACGTCCTTGATTGGTTGCTGTTACCTCGTATAAAGTACTAGTTCCTATGATGGTTGGTAGTTACGTTGTGTAAACGTCCTTGATTGGTTGTTGTTACCTCGTATAAAGGTCCTATGATGGTTGGTAGTTACGTTGTGTAAACGTCCTTGATTGGTTGTTGTTACTTCGTGTAAAGTACTAGTTCCTATGATGGTTGGTAGTTACGTTGTGTAAACGTCCTTGATTGGTTGTTGTTACCTCGTATAAAGGTCCTATGATGGTTGGTAGTTACGTTGTGTAAACGTCCTTGATTGGTTGCTGTTACCTCGTATAAAGTACTAGTTCCTATGATGGTTGGTAGTTACGTTGTGTAAACGTCCTTGATTGGTTGTTGTTACCTCGTATAAAGGTCCTATGATGGTTGGTAGTTACGTTGTGTAAACGTCCTTGATTGGTTGCTGTTACCTCGTATAAAGTACTAGTTCCTATGATGGTTGGTAGTTACGTTGTGTAAACGTCCTTGATTGGTTGTTGTTACCTCGTATAAAGGTCCTATGATGGTTGGTAGTTACGTTGTGTATACGTCCTTGATTGGTTGTTGTTACTTCGTGTAAAGTACTAGTTCCTATGATGGTTGGTAGTTACGTTGTGTAAACGTCCTTGATTGGTTGTTGTTACCTCGTATAAAGTACTAGTTCCTATGATGGTTTGTAGTTACGTTGTGTAAACGTCCTTGATTGGTTGTTGTTACCTCGTATAAAGTACTAGTTCCTATGATGGTTTGTAGTTACGTTGTGTAAACGTCCTTGATTGGTTGTTGTTACCTCGTATAAAGTACTAGTTCCTATGATGGTTGGTAGTTACGTTGTGTAAACGTCCTTGATTGGTTGTTGTTACCTCGTATAAAGTACTAGTTCCTATGATGGTTTGTAGTTACGTTGTGTAAACGTCCTTGATTGGTTGTTGTTACCTCGTATAAAGTACTAGTTCCTATGATGGTTGGTAGTTACGTTGTGTAAACGTCCTTGATTGGTTGCTGTTACCTCGTATAAAGTACTAGTTCCTATGATGGTTGGTAGTTACGTTGTGTAAACGTCCTTGATTGGTTGTTGTTACCTCGTATAAAGGTCCTATGATGGTTGGTAGTTACGTTGTGTAAACGTCCTTGATTGGTTGTTGTTACTTCGTGTAAAGTACTAGTTCCTATGATGGTTGGTAGTTACGTTGTGTAAACGTCCTTGATTGGTTGTTGTTACCTCGTATAAAGGTCCTGTAATGGTTGGTAGTTACGTTGTGTAAACGTCCTTGATTGGTTGCTGTTACCTCGTATAAAGTACTAGTTCCTATGATGGTTTGTAGTTACGTTGTGTAAACGTCCTTGATTGGTTGTTGTTACGTCGTATAAAGGTCCTATGATGGTTGGTAATTACGTTGTGTAAACGTCCTTGATTGGTTGTTGTTACCTCGTATAAAGGTCCTATGATGGTTGGTAGTTACGTTGTGTAAACGTCCTTGATTGGCTGTTGTTACCTCGTATAAAGGTCCTATGATGGTTGGTAGTTACGTTGTGTAAACGTCCTTGATTGGTTGCTGTTACCTCGTATAAAGTACTAGTTCCTATGATGGTTGGTAGTTACGTTGTGTAAACGTCCTTGATTGGTTGTTGTCACCTCGTATAAAGGTCCTATGATGGTTGGTAGTTACGTTGTGTAAACGTCCTTGATTGGTTGTTGTTACTTCGTGTAAAGTACTAGTTCCTATGATGGTTGGTAGTTACGTTGTGTAAACGTCCTTGATTGGTTGTTGTTACCTCGTATTAAGGTCCTGTAATGGTTGGTAGTTACGTTGTGTAAACGTCCTTGATTGGTTGTTGTTACCTCGTATAAAGTACTAGTTCCTATGATGGTTTGTAGTTACGTTGTGTAAACGTCCTTGATTGGTTGTTGTTACGTCGTATAAAGGTCCTATGATGGTTGGTAGTTACGTTGTGTAAACGTCCTTGATTGGTTGTTGTTACCTCGTATAAAGGTCCTGTAATGGTTGGTAGTTACGTTGTGTAAACGTCCTTGATTGGTTGTTGTTACCTCGTATAAAGGTCCTATGATGGTTGGTAGCTACGTTGTGTAAACGTCCTTGATTGGTTGCTGTTACCTCGTATAAAGTACTAGTTCCTATGATGGTTGGTAGTTACGTTGTGTAAACGTCCTTGATTGATTGTTGTTACGTCGTATAAAGTTCCTATGATGGTTGGTAGTTACGTTGTGTAAACGTCCTTGATTGGTTGTTGTTACCTCGTATAAAGGTCCTATGATGGTTGGTAGTTACGTTGTGTAAACGTCCTTGATTGATTGTTGTTACGTCGTATAAAGGTCCTATGATGGTTGGTAGTTACGTTGTGTAAACGTCCTTGATTGGTTGTTGTTACCTCGTATAAAGGTCCTATGATGGTTGGTAGTTACGTTGTGTAAACGTCCTTGATTGGTTGTTGTTACCTCGTATAAAGTACTAGTTCCTATGATGGTTGGTAGTTACGTTGTGTAAACGTCCTTGATTGGTTGCTGTTACCTCGTATAAAGTACTAGTTCCTATGATGGTTGGTAGTTACGTTGTGTAAACGTCCTTGATTGGTTGTTGTTACCTCGTATAAAGGTCCTATGATGGTTGGTAGTTACGTTGTGTAAACGTCCTTGATTGGTTGTTGTTACCTCGTATAAAGGTCCTATGATGGTCGGTAGTTACGGTGTGTAAACGTCCTTGATTGGTTGTTGTTACATCGTATAAAGTAAAGTTCCTATGATGGTTGGTAGTTACGTTGTGTAAACGTCCTTGATTGGTTGTTGTTACCTCGTATAAAGGTCCTATGATGGTTGGTAGCTACGTTGTGTAAACGTCCTTGATTGGTTGTTGTTACCTCGTATAAAGTACTAGTTCCTATGATGGTTGGTAGTTACGTTGTGTAAACGTCCTTGATTGGTTGTTGTTACCTCGTATAAAGGTCCTATGATGGTTGGTAGTTACGTTGTGTAAACGTCCTTGATTGGTTGTTGTTACCTCGTATAAAGTACTAGTTCCTATGATGGTTGGTAGTTACGTTGTGTAAACGTCCTTGATTGGTTGCTGTTACCTCGTATAAAGTACTAGTTCCTATGATGGTTGGTAGTTACGTTGTGTAAACGTCCTTGATTGGTTGTTGTTACCTCGTATAAAGGTCCTATGATGGTTGGTAGTTACGTTGTGTAAACGTCCTTGATTGGTTGTTGTTACCTCGTATAAAGGTCCTATGATGGTCGGTAGTTACGGTGTGTAAACGTCCTTGATTGGTTGTTGTTACCTCGTATAAAGGTCCTATGATGGTTGGTAGTTACGTTGTGTAAACGTCCTTGATTGGTTGTTGTTACCTCGTATAAAGGTCCTATGATGGTCGGTAGTTACGTTGTGTAAACGTCCTTGATTGGTTGTTGTTACCTCGTATAAAGTTCCTATGATGGTTGGTAGTTACGTTGTGTAAACGTCCTTGATTGGTTGTTGTTACCTCGTATAAAGTTCCTATGATGGTTGGTAGTTACGTTGTGTAAACGTCCTTGATTGGTTGTTATTACCTCGTATAAAGGTCCTATGATGGTTGGTAGTTACGTTGTGTAAACGTCCTTGATTGGTTGTTGTTACCTCGTATAAAGTTCCTATGATGGTTGGTAGTTACGTTGTGTAAACGTCCTTGATTGGTTGTTATTACCTCGTATAAAGGTCCTATGATGGTTGGTAGTTACGTTGTGTAAACGTCCTTGATTGGTTGTTGTTACTTCGTGTAAAGTACTAGTTCCTATGATGGTTGGTAGTTACGTTGTGTAAACGTCCTTGATTGGTTGTTGTTACCTCGTATAAAGTACTAGTTCCTATGATGGTTTGTAGTTACGTTGTGTAAACGTCCTTGATTGGTTGTTGTTACCTCGTATAAAGTACTAGTTCCTATGATGGTTTGTAGTTACGTTGTGTAAACGTCCTTGATTGGTTGCTGTTACCTCGTATAAAGTACTAGTTCCTATGATGGTTGGTAGTTACGTTGTGTAAACGTCCTTGATTGGTTGTTGTTACCTCGTATAAAGGTCCTATGACGGTTGGTAGTTACGTCGTGTAAACGTCCTTGATTGGTTGTTGTTACCTCGTATAAAGGTCCTATGATGGTTGGTAGTTACGTTGTGTAAACGTCCTTGATTGGTTGTTGTTACTTCGTGTAAAGTACTAGTTCCTATGATGGTTGGTAGTTACGTTGTGTAAACGTCCTTGATTGGTTGTTGTTACCTCGTATAAAGGTCCTGTAATGGTTGGTAGTTACGTTGTGTAAACGTCCTTGATTGGTTGTTGTTACCTCGTATAAAGTACTAGTTCCTATGATGGTTTGTAGTTACGTTGTGTAAACGTCCCTGATTGGTTGTTGTTACCTCGTATAAAGGTCCTATGATGGTTGGTAGTTACGTTGTGTAAACGTCCTTGATTGGTTGTTGTTACCTCGTATAAAGGTCCTATGATGGTTGGTAGTTACGTTGTGTAAACGTCCTTGATTGGTTGCTGTTACCTCGTATAAAGTACTAGTTCCTATGATGGTTGGTAGTTACGTTGTGTAAACGTCCTTGATTGGTTGTTGTTACCTCGTATAAAGGTCCTATGATGGTTGGTAGTTACGTTGTGTAAACGTCCTTGATTGGTTGTTGTTACTTCGTGTAAAGTACTAGTTCCTATGATGGTTTGTAGTTACGTTGTGTAAACGTCCTTGATTGGTTGTTGTTACCTCGTATAAAGTACTAGTTCCTATGATGGTTTGTAGTTACGTTGTGTAAACGTCCTTGATTGGTTGTTGTTACCTCGTATAAAGTACTAGTTCCTATGATGGTTTGTAGTTACGTTGTGTAAACGTCCTTGATTGGTTGTTGTTACCTCGTATAAAGTACTAGTTCCTATGATGGTTTGTAGTTACGTTGTGTAAACGTCCTTGATTGGTTGTTGTTACCTCGTATAAAGTTCCTATGATGGTTGGTAGTTACGTTGTGTAAACGTCCTTGATTGGTTGTTGTTACCTCGTATAAAGGTCCTATGATGGTTGGTAGTTACGTTGTGTAAACGTCCTTGATTGGTTGTTGTTACTTCGTGTAAAGTACTAGTTCCTATGATGGTTGGTAGTTACGTTGTGTAAACGTCCTTGATTGGTTGTTGTTACCTCGTATAAAGTACTAGTTCCTATGATGGTTTGTAGTTACGTTGTGTAAACGTCCTTGATTGGTTGTTGTTACCTCGTATAAAGTACTAGTTCCTATGATGGTTTGTAGTTACGTTGTGTAAACGTCCTTGATTGGTTGCTGTTACCTCGTATAAAGTACTAGTTCCTATGATGGTTGGTAGTTACGTTGTGTAAACGTCCTTGATTGGTTGTTGTTACCTCGTATAAAGGTCCTATGACGGTTGGTAGTTACGTCGTGTAAACGTCCTTGATTGGTTGTTGTTACCTCGTATAAAGGTCCTATGATGGTTGGTAGTTACGTTGTGTAAACGTCCTTGATTGGTTGTTGTTACTTCGTGTAAAGTACTAGTTCCTATGATGGTTGGTAGTTACGTTGTGTAAACGTCCTTGATTGGTTGTTGTTACCTCGTATAAAGGTCCTGTAATGGTTGGTAGTTACGTTGTGTAAACGTCCTTGATTGGTTGTTGTTACCTCGTATAAAGTACTAGTTCCTATGATGGTTTGTAGTTACGTTGTGTAAACGTCCTTGATTGGTTGTTGTTACGTCGTATAAAGGTCATATGATGGTTGGTAGTTACGTTGTGTAAACGTCCTTGATTGGTTGTTGTTACCTCGTATAAAGGTCCTATGATGGTTGGTAGTTACGTTGTGTAAACGTCCTTGATTGGTTGTTGTTACCTCGTATAAAGGTCCTATGATGGTTGGTAGTTACGTTGTGTAAACGTCCTTGATTGGTTGCTGTTACCTCGTATAAAGTACTAGTTCCTATGATGGTTGGTAGTTACGTTGTGTAAACGTCCTTGATTGGTTGTTGTTACCTCGTATAAAGGTCATATGATGGTTGGTAGTTACGTTGTGTAAACGTCCTTGATTGGTTGTTGTTACTTCGTGTAAAGTACTAGTTCCTATGATGGTTTGTAGTTACGTTGTGTAAACGTCCTTGATTGGTTGTTGTTACCTCGTATAAAGTACTAGTTCCTATGATGGTTTGTAGTTACGTTGTGTAAACGTCCTTGATTGGTTGTTGTTACCTCGTATAAAGTACTAGTTCCTATGATGGTTTGTAGTTACGTTGTGTGAACGTCCTTGATTGGTTGTTGTTACCTCGTATAAAGTACTAGTTCCTATGATGGTTTGTAGTTACGTTGTGTAAACGTCCTTGATTGGTTGTTGTTACCTCGTATAAAGTACTAGTTCCTATGATGGTTTGTAGTTACGTTGTGTAAACGTCCTTGATTGGTTGTTGTTACCTCGTATAAAGGTCCTATGATGGTTGGTAGTTACGTTGTGTAAACGTCCTTGATTGGTTGCTGTTACCTCGTATAAAGTACTAGTTCCTATGATGGTTGGTAGTTACGTTGTGTAAACGTCCTTGATTGGTTGTTGTTACCTCGTATAAAGGTCCTATGATGGTTGGTAGTTACGTTGTGTAAACGTCCTTGATTGGTTGTTGTTACTTCGTGTAAAGTACTAGTTCCTATGATGGTTGGTAGTTACGTTGTGTAAACGTCCTTGATTGGTTGTTGTTACCTCGTATAAAGGTCCTATGATGGTTGGTAGTTACGTTGTGTAAACGTCCTTGATTGGTTGCTGTTACCTCGTATAAAGTACTAGTTCCTATGATGGTTGGTAGTTACGTTGTGTAAACGTCCTTGATTGGTTGTTGTTACCTCGTATAAAGGTCCTATGATGGTTGGTAGTTACGTTGTGTAAACGTCCTTGATTGGTTGCTGTTACCTCGTATAAAGTACTAGTTCCTATGATGGTTGGTAGTTACGTTGTGTAAACGTCCTTGATTGGTTGTTGTTACCTCGTATAAAGGTCCTATGATGGTTGGTAGTTACGTTGTGTATACGTCCTTGATTGGTTGTTGTTACTTCGTGTAAAGTACTAGTTCCTATGATGGTTGGTAGTTACGTTGTGTAAACGTCCTTGATTGGTTGTTGTTACCTCGTATAAAGTACTAGTTCCTATGATGGTTTGTAGTTACGTTGTGTAAACGTCCTTGATTGGTTGTTGTTACCTCGTATAAAGTACTAGTTCCTATGATGGTTTGTAGTTACGTTGTGTAAACGTCCTTGATTGGTTGTTGTTACCTCGTATAAAGTACTAGTTCCTATGATGGTTGGTAGTTACGTTGTGTAAACGTCCTTGATTGGTTGTTGTTACCTCGTATAAAGTACTAGTTCCTATGATGGTTTGTAGTTACGTTGTGTAAACGTCCTTGATTGGTTGTTGTTACCTCGTATAAAGTACTAGTTCCTATGATGGTTGGTAGTTACGTTGTGTAAACGTCCTTGATTGGTTGCTGTTACCTCGTATAAAGTACTAGTTCCTATGATGGTTGGTAGTTACGTTGTGTAAACGTCCTTGATTGGTTGTTGTTACCTCGTATAAAGGTCCTATGATGGTTGGTAGTTACGTTGTGTAAACGTCCTTGATTGGTTGTTGTTACTTCGTGTAAAGTACTAGTTCCTATGATGGTTGGTAGTTACGTTGTGTAAACGTCCTTGATTGGTTGTTGTTACCTCGTATAAAGGTCCTGTAATGGTTGGTAGTTACGTTGTGTAAACGTCCTTGATTGGTTGCTGTTACCTCGTATAAAGTACTAGTTCCTATGATGGTTTGTAGTTACGTTGTGTAAACGTCCTTGATTGGTTGTTGTTACGTCGTATAAAGGTCCTATGATGGTTGGTAATTACGTTGTGTAAACGTCCTTGATTGGTTGTTGTTACCTCGTATAAAGGTCCTATGATGGTTGGTAGTTACGTTGTGTAAACGTCCTTGATTGGCTGTTGTTACCTCGTATAAAGGTCCTATGATGGTTGGTAGTTACGTTGTGTAAACGTCCTTGATTGGTTGCTGTTACCTCGTATAAAGTACTAGTTCCTATGATGGTTGGTAGTTACGTTGTGTAAACGTCCTTGATTGGTTGTTGTCACCTCGTATAAAGGTCCTATGATGGTTGGTAGTTACGTTGTGTAAACGTCCTTGATTGGTTGTTGTTACTTCGTGTAAAGTACTAGTTCCTATGATGGTTGGTAGTTACGTTGTGTAAACGTCCTTGATTGGTTGTTGTTACCTCGTATTAAGGTCCTGTAATGGTTGGTAGTTACGTTGTGTAAACGTCCTTGATTGGTTGTTGTTACCTCGTATAAAGTACTAGTTCCTATGATGGTTTGTAGTTACGTTGTGTAAACGTCCTTGATTGGTTGTTGTTACGTCGTATAAAGGTCCTATGATGGTTGGTAGTTACGTTGTGTAAACGTCCTTGATTGGTTGTTGTTACCTCGTATAAAGGTCCTGTAATGGTTGGTAGTTACGTTGTGTAAACGTCCTTGATTGGTTGTTGTTACCTCGTATAAAGGTCCTATGATGGTTGGTAGCTACGTTGTGTAAACGTCCTTGATTGGTTGCTGTTACCTCGTATAAAGTACTAGTTCCTATGATGGTTGGTAGTTACGTTGTGTAAACGTCCTTGATTGATTGTTGTTACGTCGTATAAAGTTCCTATGATGGTTGGTAGTTACGTTGTGTAAACGTCCTTGATTGGTTGTTGTTACCTCGTATAAAGGTCCTATGATGGTTGGTAGTTACGTTGTGTAAACGTCCTTGATTGATTGTTGTTACGTCGTATAAAGGTCCTATGATGGTTGGTAGTTACGTTGTGTAAACGTCCTTGATTGGTTGTTGTTACCTCGTATAAAGGTCCTATGATGGTTGGTAGTTACGTTGTGTAAACGTCCTTGATTGGTTGTTGTTACCTAGTATAAAGGTCCTATGATGGTTGGTAGTTACGTTGTGTAAACGTCCTTGATTGGTTGTTGTTACCTCGTATAAAGGTCCTCTGATGGTTGGTAGTTACGTTGTGTAAACGTCCTTGATTGGTTGTTGTTACCTCGTATAAAGTACTAGTTCCTATGATGGTTTGTAGTTACGTTGTGTAAACGTCCTTGATTGGTTGTTGTTACCTCGTATAAAGGTCCTGTAATGGTTGGTAGTTACGTTGTGTAAACGTCCTTGATTGGTTGTTGTTACCTCGTATAAAGTACTAGTTCCTATGATGGTTTGTAGTTACGTTGTGTAAACGTCCTTGATTGGTTGTTGTTACCTCGTATAAAGGTCATATGATGGTTGGTAGTTACGTTGTGTAAACGTCCTTGATTGGTTGTTGTTACCTCGTATAAAGGTCCTATGATGGTTGGTAGTTACGTTGTGTAAACGTCCTTGATTGGTTGTTGTTACCTCGTATAAAGGTCCTATGATGGTTGGTAGTTACGTTGTGTAAACGTCCTTGATTGGTTGCTGTTACCTCGTATAAAGTACTAGTTCCTATGATGGTTGGTAGTTACGTTGTGTAAACGTCCTTGATTGGTTGTTGTTACCTCGTATAAAGGTCATATGATAGTTGGTAGTTACGTTGTGTAAACGTCCTTGATTGGTTGTTGTTACTTCGTGTAAAGTACTAGTTCCTATGATGGTTTGTAGTTACGTTGTGTAAACGTCCTTGATTGGTTGTTGTTACCTCGTATAAAGTACTAGTTCCTATGATGGTTTGTAGTTACGTTGTGTAAACGTCCTTGATTGGTTGTTGTTACCTCGTATAAAGTACTAGTTCCTATGATGGTTTGTAGTTACGTTGTGTGAACGTCCTTGATTGGTTGTTGTTACCTCGTATAAAGTACTAGTTCCTATGATGGTTTGTAGTTACGTTGTGTAAACGTCCTTGATTGGTTGTTGTTACCTCGTATAAAGTACTAGTTCCTATGATGGTTTGTAGTTACGTTGTGTAAACGTCCTTGATTGGTTGTTGTTACCTCGTATAAAGGTCCTATGATGGTTGGTAGTTACGTTGTGTAAACGTCCTTGATTGGTTGCTGTTACCTCGTATAAAGTACTAGTTCCTATGATGGTTGGTAGTTACGTTGTGTAAACGTCCTTGATTGGTTGTTGTTACCTCGTATAAAGGTCCTATGATGGTTGGTAGTTACGTTGTGTAAACGTCCTTGATTGGTTGTTGTTACTTCGTGTAAAGTACTAGTTCCTATGATGGTTGGTAGTTACGTTGTGTAAACGTCCTTGATTGGTTGTTGTTACCTCGTATAAAGGTCCTATGATGGTTGGTAGTTACGTTGTGTAAACGTCCTTGATTGGTTGCTGTTACCTCGTATAAAGTACTAGTTCCTATGATGGTTGGTAGTTACGTTGTGTAAACGTCCTTGATTGGTTGTTGTTACCTCGTATAAAGGTCCTATGATGGTTGGTAGTTACGTTGTGTAAACGTCCTTGATTGGTTGCTGTTACCTCGTATAAAGTACTAGTTCCTATGATGGTTGGTAGTTACGTTGTGTAAACGTCCTTGATTGGTTGTTGTTACCTCGTATAAAGGTCCTATGATGGTTGGTAGTTACGTTGTGTAAACGTCCTTGATTGGTTGTTGTTACCTCGTATAAAGGTCCTATGATGGTTGGTAGTTACGTTGTGTATACGTCCTTGATTGGTTGTTGTTACTTCGTGTAAAGTACTAGTTCCTATGATGGTTGGTAGTTACGTTGTGTAAACGTCCTTGATTGGTTGTTGTTACCTCGTATAAAGTACTAGTTCCTATGATGGTTTGTAGTTACGTTGTGTAAACGTCCTTGATTGGTTGTTGTTACCTCGTATAAAGTACTAGTTCCTATGATGGTTTGTAGTTACGTTGTGTAAACGTCCTTGATTGGTTGTTGTTACCTCGTATAAAGTACTAGTTCCTATGATGGTTGGTAGTTACGTTGTGTAAACGTCCTTGATTGGTTGTTGTTACCTCGTATAAAGTACTAGTTCCTATGATGGTTTGTAGTTACGTTGTGTAAACGTCCTTGATTGGTTGTTGTTACCTCGTATAAAGTACTAGTTCCTATGATGGTTGGTAGTTACGTTGTGTAAACGTCCTTGATTGGTTGCTGTTACCTCGTATAAAGTACTAGTTCCTATGATGGTTGGTAGTTACGTTGTGTAAACGTCCTTGATTGGTTGTTGTTACCTCGTATAAAGGTCCTATGATGGTTGGTAGTTACGTTGTGTAAACGTCCTTGATTGGTTGTTGTTACTTCGTGTAAAGTACTAGTTCCTATGATGGTTGGTAGTTACGTTGTGTAAACGTCCTTGATTGGTTGTTGTTACCTCGTATAAAGGTCCTGTAATGGTTGGTAGTTACGTTGTGTAAACGTCCTTGATTGGTTGCTGTTACCTCGTATAAAGTACTAGTTCCTATGATGGTTTGTAGTTACGTTGTGTAAACGTCCTTGATTGGTTGTTGTTACGTCGTATAAAGGTCCTATGATGGTTGGTAATTACGTTGTGTAAACGTCCTTGATTGGTTGTTGTTACCTCGTATAAAGGTCCTATGATGGTTGGTAGTTACGTTGTGTAAACGTCCTTGATTGGCTGTTGTTACCTCGTATAAAGGTCCTATGATGGTTGGTAGTTACGTTGTGTAAACGTCCTTGATTGGTTGCTGTTACCTCGTATAAAGTACTAGTTCCTATGATGGTTGGTAGTTACGTTGTGTAAACGTCCTTGATTGGTTGTTGTTACCTCGTATAAAGGTCCTATGATGGTTGGTAGTTACGTTGTGTAAACGTCCTTGATTGGTTGTTGTTACTTCGTGTAAAGTACTAGTTCCTATGATGGTTGGTAGTTACGTTGTGTAAACGTCCTTGATTGGTTGTTGTTACCTCGTATTAAGGTCCTGTAATGGTTGGTAGTTACGTTGTGTAAACGTCCTTGATTGGTTGTTGTTACCTCGTATAAAGTACTAGTTCCTATGATGGTTTGTAGTTACGTTGTGTAAACGTCCTTGATTGGTTGTTGTTACGTCGTATAAAGGTCCTATGATGGTTGGTAGTTACGTTGTGTAAACGTCCTTGATTGGTTGTTGTTACCTCGTATAAAGGTCCTGTAATGGTTGGTAGTTACGTTGTGTAAACGTCCTTGATTGGTTGTTGTTACCTCGTATAAAGGTCCTATGATGGTTGGTAGCTACGTTGTGTAAACGTCCTTGATTGGTTGCTGTTACCTCGTATAAAGTACTAGTTCCTATGATGGTTGGTAGTTACGTTGTGTAAACGTCCTTGATTGATTGTTGTTACGTCGTATAAAGTTCCTATGATGGTTGGTAGTTACGTTGTGTAAACGTCCTTGATTGGTTGTTGTTACCTCGTATAAAGGTCCTATGATGGTTGGTAGTTACGTTGTGTAAACGTCCTTGATTGATTGTTGTTACGTCGTATAAAGGTCCTATGATGGTTGGTAGTTACGTTGTGTAAACGTCCTTGATTGGTTGTTGTTACCTCGTATAAAGGTCCTATGATGGTTGGTAGTTACGTTGTGTAAACGTCCTTGATTGGTTGTTGTTACCTAGTATAAAGGTCCTATGATGGTTGGTAGTTACGTTGTGTAAACGTCCTTGATTGGTTGTTGTTACCTCGTATAAAGGTCCTCTGATGGTTGGTAGTTACGTTGTGTAAACGTCCTTGATTGGTTGTTGTTACCTCGTATAAAGTACTAGTTCCTATGATGGTTTGTAGTTACGTTGTGTAAACGTCCTTGATTGGTTGTTGTTATCTCATATGAAGGTTTTTAGATATCTGAGACAACGTTCCAATGGACTTAAAATATGCCGGTTTGCCAGCAGTATTTTACATATATGTGTTTTATTGGTTTCATTCGGTATAATAAAATATTTATAGCATGTGGGTACAGGAAATATGAAAATGTATTCACCCACGAGTACCATATAACCCTTGGGTGTTTCCCTCTGGGAATATGATACTCTTGGGTGAAGAAATTTACATATTTCCCTCACCAGCATGCAATAAATGTATATTATTTCATATCAGTTATAAATTCGACTTCAGTTTCATTGGTGTAGAGATGGTCATGTGTCATGCATTAATCTGCGTTAAAGAAATTTACCAGTCATTAACATGATAATGCCCGCGGGCATTATCAATCATGTTAATGACCGCTCGAGGTTTTAGAGTTATGACGTCCGTTTTTTTAAACGCAACGGAGATCGTGTAGTTGTCAATGTAAACCAACATTGTACTAAAATGAGCAAAATTATTTAGAAAGTCTTATTTCCTTCGATGAAATAAAAATACTTTCCTGGCTTAGTACAGGCACTTCAAAACATGACTGGTCACTTTCCTGTCTTAGTACAGGCACTTCAATACATGACTGTTCACTTCCCTGCCTTAGTACAGACACTTTAAAACATGATTGGTGACTTTCCTGGCTTAGTACAGGCACTTCAATACATGACTGGTCACTTTCCTGGCTTAGTACAGGCACTTCAAAACATGACTGGACACTTTCCTGGCTTGGCACAGGCACTTCAATACATGACTGGTCACTTTCCTGTCTTAGTACAGGCACTGCAATGCATGACTGGTCACTTTCCTGGCTTAGTACAGGCACTTCAATACATGACTGGTGACTTTTCTGTCTTAGTACAGGCACTGCAATACATGACTGGTCACTTTCCTGGCTTAGTACAGGCACTTCAAAACATGACTGCTCACTTTCCTGTCTTAGTACAGGCACTTCAATACATGACTGCGCACTTTCCTGGCTTAGTACAGGCACATCAAAACATGACTGGTCACTTTCCTGTCTTAGTACAGACACTTCAATACATGACTGGTCACTTTCCTGGCTTAGTACAGGCACTTCAAAACATGACTGGTCACTTTCCTGGCTTAGTACAGGCACATCAAAACATGACTGCTCACTTTCCTGGCTTAGTAGAGGCACTTCAAAACATGACTGGTCACTTTCCTGGTTTAGTACAGGCACTTCAAAACATGACTGGCCAATTTCCTGTCTCATTACAGGCACATCAATACATGACTGGTCACTTTCCTGGCTTAGTACAGGCACTTCAATACATGACTGATCACTTTCCTGGCTTAGTACAGGCACTTTAATACATGACTGGTCACTTTCCCGGCTTAGTACAGGCACTTCAATACACGACTGGTCACTTTCCTCTCTTAGTACAGGCACTTCAATACATGACTGGTGACTTTCCTGGCTTAGTACAGGCACTTCAATACATGACTGATCACTTTCCTGGCTTAGTACCGACACTTCAATACATGACTGGTCACTTTCCTGGCTTAGTACAGGCACATCAAAACATGACTGGTCACTTTCCTGTCTTAGTACAGGCACTTCAATACATGACTGGTCACTTTCCTGTCTTACTACAGGCACTTCAAAACATGACTGGTCACTTTCCTGTCTTAGTACAGGCACTTCAAAACATGACTGGTCACTTTCCTGTCTTAGTACAGGCACTTCAATACATGACTGGTCACTTTCCTGTCTTAGTACAGGCACTTCAAAACATGACTGGTCACTTTCCTGGTTTAGTACAGGCACTTCAAAACATGACTGGCCAATTTCATGTCTCAGTACAGGCACTTCAATACATGACTGGTCACTTTCCTGGTTTAGTACAGGCACTTCAAAACATGACTGCTCACTTTCTTGTCTTAGTACAGGCACTTCAATACATGACTGGTCACTTTCCTGGCTTAGTACAGGCACAGCAATGCATGACTGGTCACTTTCCTGGCTTAGTACAGGCACTTTAATACATGACTGGTCACTTTCCCGGCTTAGTACAGGCACTTCAATACATGACTGGTCACTTTCCTGTCTTAGTACAGGCATTTCAAAACATGACTGGTGACTTTCCTGGCTTAGTACAGGCACTTCAATACATGACTGCTCACTTTCCTGTCTTAGTACAGGCACTTCAATACATGACTGGTCACTTTCCTGGCTTAGTACAGGCACAGCAATGCATGACTGGTCACTTTCCTGGCTTAGTAGAGGCACTTCAAAACATGACTGCTCACTTTCCTGTCTTAGTACAGGCACTTCAATACATGACTGGTCACTTTCCTGGTTTAGTACAGGCACTTCAATACATGACTGGTCACTTTCCTGGCTTAGTACAGGCACATCAAAACATGACTGGCCAATTTCCTGTCTCATTACAGACACATCAATACATGACTGGTCACTTTCCTGGCTTAGTACAGGCACTTCAATACATGACTGGTCACTTTCCTGGCTTAGTACAGGCACTTCAAAACATGACTGGTGACTTTCCTGTCTTAGTACAAGCACTTCAAAACATGACTGGTCACTTTCCTGGCTTAGTACAGGCACTTTAATACATGACTGGTCACTTTCCCGGCTTAGTACAGGCACTTCAAAACATGACTGGTCACTTTCCTGTCTTAGTACAGGCACTTCAAAACATGACTGGTCACTTTCCCGGCTTAGTACAGGCACTTCAATACATGACTGGTCACTTTCCTGTCTTAGTACAGGCACTTCAAAACATGACTGGTGACTTTCCTGGCTTAGTACAGGCACTTCAATACATGACTGCTCACTTTCCTGTCTTAGTACAGGCACTTCAATACATGACTGGTCACTTTCCTGGCTTAGTACAGGCACAGCAATGCATGACTGGTCACTTTCCTGGCTTAGTACAAGCACTTCAAAACATGACTGCTCACTTTCCTGTCTTAGTACAGGCACTTCAATATATGACTGGTCACTTTCCTGGTTTAGTACAGGCACTTCAATACATGACTGGTCACTTTCCTGGCTTAGTACAGGCACATCAAAGCATGACTGGTCACTTTCCTGGTTTAGTACAGGCACTTCAAAACATGACTGGCCAATTTCCTGTCTCATTACAGGCACATCAATACATGACTGGTCACTTTCCTGGCTTAGTACAGGCACTTCAAAACATGACTGGACACTTTCCTGGCTTGGCACAGGCACTTCAATACATGACTGGTCACTTTCCTGTCTTAGTACAGGCACTGCAATGCATGACTGGTCACTTTCCTGGCTTAGTACAGGCACTTCAATACATGACTGGTGACTTTTCTGTCTTAGTACAGGCACTGCAATACATGACTGGTCACTTTCCTGGCTTAGTACAGGCACTTCAAAACATGACTGGTGACTTTCCTGTCTTAGTACAAGCACTTCAAAACATGACTGGTCACTTTCCTGTCTTAGTACAGGCACTTCAATACATGACTGTTCACTTCCCTGCCTTAGTACAGACACTTTAAAACATGACTGGTGACTTTCCTGGCTTAGTACAGGCACTTCAAAACATGACTGGTGACTTTCCTGAATTAGTACAGGCACTTCAATACATGACTGGTGACTTTCCTGGCTTAGTACAGGCACTTCAATACATGACTGGTCACTTTCCTAGCTTAGTACAGGCACTTCAAAACATGACTGGTCACTTTCCTGGCTTGGTTACAGGCACTTCAATACATGACTGGTGACTTTCCTGTCTTAGTACAGGCACAGCAATGCATGACTGGTCACTTTCCTGGCTTAGTACAGGCACTTCAATACATGACTGCTGACTTTCCTGTCTTAGTACAGGCACTTCAATACATGACTGGTGACTTTCCTGGCTTAGTACAGGCACTTCAATACATGACTGGTGACTTTCCTCCCTCTTATTGAAATGATGTGGCATAAACCTCCCACTTATTGAAATGATGTGGTACAAACCTCCCACTTATTGAAATGATGTGGTACAAACCTCCCTCTTATTGAAATGATGTGGTACAAACCTCCTCTTATTGAAATGATGCAGTACAAATATCCCTCTTATTGAAATGATGTGGTACAAACCTCCCTCTTATTGAAATGATGTGGTACAAACCTCCCTCTTATTGAAATGATGTGGTACAAACCTCCCTCTTATTGAAATGATGTGGTACAAACCTCTCTCTTATTGAAATGATGTGGTACAAACCTCCCTCTTATTGAAATGATGTGGTACAAACCTCCCTCTTATTGAAATGATGCGGTACAAACCTCCTTCTTATTGAAATGATGCGGTACAAACCTCCCTCTTATTGAAATGATGTGGTACAAACCTCCCTCTTATTGAAATAATGTGGTACAAACCTCCCTCTTATTGAAATGATGCGGTACAAACCTCCCTCTTATTCAAATGATGTGGTACAAACCTCCCTCTTATTGAAATGATGCGGTACAAACCTCCCTCTTATTGAAATGATGTGATACAAACCTCCCTCTTATTGAAATGATGTGGTACAAACCTCCCTCTTATTGAAATGATGCAGTACAAACCTCCCTCTTATTGAAATGATGTGGTACAAACCTCCCTCTTATTGAAATGATGTGGTACAAACCTCCCTCTTATTGAAATGATGCAGTAGAAATCTCCCTCTTATTGAAATGATGCGGTACAAACCTCCCTCTTATTGAAATGATGTGGTACAAACCTCCCTCTTATTGAAATGAAGTGGTACAAACCTCCCTCTTATTGAAATGATGTGGTACAAACCTCCCTCTTATTGAAATGATGTGGTACAAACCTCCCTCTTATTGAAATGATGTGGTACAAACCACCCTCTTATTGAAATGATGCGGTACAAACCTCCCTCTTATTCAAATGATGTGGTACAAACCTCCCTCTTATTGAAATGATGTGGTAAAAACCTCCCTCTTATTGAAATGATGCGGTACAAACCTCCCTCTTATTGAAATGATGTGGTACAAACCTCCCTCTTATTGAAATGATGCGGTACAAACCTCCCTCGTATTGAAATGATGTGGTACAAACCTTCCTCTTATTGAAATGATGTGGTACAAACCTCCCTCTTATTGAAATGATGTGGTACAAACCCCCTCTTATTGAAATGATGTAGTACAAACCTCCCACTTATTGAAATGATGTGGTAAAAACCTTTCTCTTATTGAAATGATGTGGTACAAACCTCCCTCTTATTGAAATGATGTGGTACAAACCTCCCTCTTATTAAAATGATGTGGTACAAGCCTCCCTCTTATTGAAATGATGCAGTACAAACCTCCCTCTTATTGAAATGATGTGGTACAAACCTCCCTCTTATTGAAATGATGCGGTACAAACCTCCCTCTTATTGAAATGATGTGGTACAAACCTCCCTCTTATTGAAATGATGCAGTACAAACCTCCCTCTTATTGAAATGATGCGGTAGAAACCTCCCTCTTATTGAAATGATGTAGTACAAACCTCCCTCTTATTAAAATGATGCGGTACAAACCTCCCTCTTATTGAAATGATGCGGTACAAACCTCCCTCTTATTGAAATGATGCGGTACAAACCTCCCTTATTAAAATGATGCGGTAGAAACCTCCCTCTTATTGAAATGATGTGGTACAAACCTCCCTCTTATTGAAATGATGCGGTACAAACCTCCCTCTTATTGAAATGATGCGGTACAAACCTCCCTCTTATTGAAATGATGCGGTACAAACCTCCCTTATTGAAATGATGCGGTACAAACCTCCCTCTTATTGAAATGATGCGGTAAAAACCTCCCTCTTATTGAAATGATGCAGTCACATAAATGTTTTAAACATATGAGTTAAATGCCAAACCCTCACATATAATTGGTTGAGCAGCGTTGTTGTAAAGAATGCTCAAATCTTTAACTTTATACATACATGGATATTTAATCTTCGTGAGGCAGATGTCATGTTTAATATTATTCCTTGAAAGAGATCTGATGGCACCAAATATCATGTAAGTAGAGTTAAACCTGCCTCAACAGACACCTCTGTTTAACAAATCACTGTCTATAAAGGACAGACTCATTTCCCCATTAATGAATAGTGCATATAATATTAACCTGTATATAAAGGGCAACTGCTCATAAATGGGACATTTTCAGGTTCCTGTGGGTGCCCTTTATACTGGTTTGGTTGTATATAAGATAGTACACTAGAGGCTCAGTGAGCTGAACCTCTGTCGCTCACCTTTCATTCTGCTTTGAGGAAACTTAATACAGAACCTTCCATAGGTGCTTCCCACCAAGTTTCGGTTCATTTGGCTAATTAGTTTCAGAGAAGATTTTTAGAAATTGACCAATCAGAAACACGAATTGCCTATAGCAGCCATGTTTGTTAATGGATCGGGACGAAATGAGCAATCTTTATAGAGGACCTGCCATAGATGCTTCCTACCAAGTTTCAGTTCATTTGGCTAAGCAGTTGCAGAGTAGTAGATTTTTAGAAATCGACCAATCTGAAGCAAGAATTGCCTGTGGCGGCCATATTTGTCTACGGATCGGGACGAAATGAGCAATCTTTATTGATGACCTTCCATAGATGCTTCCTACCAAGTTTCGGTTCATTTGACAAAGCAGTTTCAGAGTAGAAGATTTTTTAGAAATCAACCATTCAGAAACAAGAATGGCTTGTGACGCCATGTTTGTTAACGGATCGAAATTAAATGAGCAATATTTATAGAGGACTTTCAAAAGATGCTTCCTACCAAGTTTCGCTTCATTTGGCTGAGCAGTTTCAGAGAAGATTTTTAGAAATCGACCAATCTGAAGCAAAAATTGCCTGTGGCGGCCATGTTTGTAAACGGATCGGGACGAAATGACCATTCTTTATAGAGGACCTTCCATAGATGCTTCCTACCAAGTTTCGGTTCATTTGACAAAGCAGTTTCAGAGTAGAAGATTTTTTAGAAATCAACCATTCAGAAACAAGAATGGCTTGTGACGCCATCTTTGTTAACGGATCGAAATTAAATGAGCAAAGTTTATAGAGGACCTTCAAGAGATGCTTCCTACCAAGTTTCGGTTCATTTGGCTGAGCAGTTTCAGAGAAGAAGATTTTTAGAAATCAACCAATCTGAAGCAAGAATTGCCTGTGGCAGCCATATTTGTAAACGGATTGGGACGAAATGGCCAATCTTTAAAGAGGACCTTCCATAGATACTTCCTACCAAGTTTCGGTTCAATTGGCAAAGCAGTTTCAGAGAAGAAGATTTTAGAAATCGACCAATCAGAAACAAGAATGGCCTGTGGTGGCCATGTTTTTTAGCGAATCGGGACGAAATGAACAATTTTTATTGAGGACTTTCCTACTAAATTACAGTTCATTTGGGAAAGCGGTTTCAGAGGAGAAGATTTCTAGAAATCAACCAATCACAAACAAGAATGCCTGTGACAGCCATGTTTGTTATCAGATCGGAACTAAATGAGCAATCTTTATAGAGGACCTGCTATAGATGCTTTCTACCAAGTTTCAGTTCATTTAACTAAGGGGTTTCATCAGAGAAGATTAAAATGTGAAAAGTTAACGGACAACAGGGCTATGTGTTTTATAATTTTCAGAGGAATATGAAATTAACAGAGGGGCCGTCATGGTCGTGATTGTATGGTAGTTGGATTTACAACTATCTGTGCAATCAGTGCCTATCACCACTAACCTTGTAAGTTTGAATCCCGCTCAGGTGTACTCGATACAACATTATGTGATAAAGTTCGTCAGTGACTTGTGCTGGGTCAGTGGTTTTCGCCACCAATATGACTGCCACGATATAATTGAAATATTGTTGAAAGTGGCGTTAAACACAGGTGCTCCAGAAGGACATGCAGTTCCTGCTCCAGATGTGCCACCCTTTTGTGTTACTCTTGTTACAACCCTGGTGATATGTTATTAATGATAAAAGGACCAGATGGTGATTATGACAAACTGAACATATCCATGGTCATTTGTAGCACATATTCTGTAACCGTCGACCAAGTCATGATCGCTACCGTAAGAAACTTTCAAAGTAATGACTTCAACTTAACCATTAGGAACCCTTGGTTCAGTAGCCTCCTTGTTAGTAGCCAATGCTCTATCAAGGAAATCATGATAGGAGCCATAAGGTCTGAAATATCGGAACAACTGAGAGATGTATACTCCATATGCAGGTGCTTCGGGAATGTTGCAAATATAAATAGTAAATTCATAATGGGAAAATTGCAATGATTGCGTTCGTCATAAAGGTTCATTCTTAACACATTGTCAATTTCGAGGTGTAGGTCAAAGTATGAAGCAGACCTAGCTCTATCTGTTTTATATCGGAACTTGAATTTAAAGCTTTTCATTTTTCTTGAGAAGCCACTGTCTGTCTCATGCGAAAACATTAACAAGTCCATGAGAAGAAGAGCACAGCTGGTACCCATAGGAATGCAGACTGCTGAAAACATGTCCACCAAACATAACAAATATGTTGTCAATCAAAAACTCTGAGTATCTTGATGATATCCAACGAGGGTTAGTACTTCACATCATATGATCGATACAGATACTTGAGATCTTCTTGTATAAAAAGTGATAAGTAATTATTTGATATATTCATTTTTATTTGAACTCTGAATTTTATGTGGAAAGTTTCAATAAAATATTAAAAGATCATATTCTCCATAATATAACACCACTAATAGGAACATTATTTACAATAAATAAACTTAAAAGAGGAAGTAAAAAACACACATAATAGGTATTACTAAAAATAAAACATTGGATTTTATACACTGTATGGATACAATCTCTTTATTTATCTCTCAATGTTCATTTAGCTGTACCTGTTCCATAGACAGGCTTCTTTTCTTTTGTAATCTGAAAATGTACAAATTTTATTCATTAAAACAAAATTCAGCTTCCCATTTCAATTTCTCTGTTTATACATGTAATCAATGTTTGTTTCAATTTTTGTGGATTCCGTGATTAATTGAAATCAAGAAATGCAATATCCAACGAAATACAAAATTTCCATTGGATTATTGTGTGCCTAATATGAATCAACGAATTGATGCATCAACTTTTCCTCAAACCACAAAAAAAGGCATGCAAATAAAAAAATTGATTTTTTTTATTTCATTTAATATTTTTTGTGTTTTAATGCCACTTTCAGCAATATCATGGCAACCAGTTTTAGTGGTGGAAGAAGGCGGAGTACATGGAGAGAACCACCGACCATGGACAAGCAACTGGTAAACTTGATCACTTGCGCTGCAAGTCGAATGCACCCTTTTTGTAATTTACAAAGCCGGCCGCGAATCCACACCGTATTGGTGATAGGTTTGTATGAGTTGTTAGATAATTCAACTACCCAACTCATTGACCCATCTGGACCCTGCGAATAAAAGAACTTTCATAGTATATGATAGTTGGATTTATATCTACCTCCCCCATCAGTGGCTGTCGTCCCTTAAATAGACCTTTTGCACATTTCTGGTTTGATTCTAAAATTATGCGGTGTTCATGCCTTTTTCATACAAGTTATTTCCCTTACAACAGACAAACTAGTACCCAGTCTTGAAAGAGCATCAAATGTGAGCATTATTTTTTCATAATTCTAGATATTGTTGAACTTGCCCTAGTACCAGTGGCGTAGGAAGGAGCTATTAAAAGTGCACGCACTAGGGGTTTTGTTTTTTCCCTCCAAGGTATATGAGTACCGGAATTTTGAATATTTTGATATATAGATAGCATGAAATTCTATTTAAAACTATTTTTAATATCATTTAATCATGTTAATAATGTAATGGATGTTTACACACAACCAGGCAAAAAGCAGTTCTTGATGTTATTAAACGTGTAGACATGACTGCATCCAATGGGAGCTGAATGTCTCTGTGAATATGTAGCAATGCCAAGGTTGATCGTCTTTTCTGTCACATTGTGGCACGTATGTCTTTTCACGTTTTAAAATGCTGAAAGTTCGGTTGTTGCTCTAGAGGGTAGCATTGTGAGATAAATTTTCAAAATACAATAGAAATGTGGATATAATTTTTTGTTTACAAGTTCCAATGTCCCACAAAGATGACCTGGTCTTACCTTTCCTATGGGATACAATTCCCACCTTGCTTTCCATCTTTTTACTTCAAGTGTAAACTCTTGCTGAGCTTGCAAATCTGCCATGTAACCATCATAAAGATGCAATTCATCCTCTTGTTTAAGTTTTTTTTTAAAATTGTATCAATAACTGAACCAGAAACCGATCTGCGTTTTTTCACCAAACTTAACTCATTCAACAAGTTATCTAGGAACTAGTAATTCTTGGTGTCTACTCTGCTACCTGTGGATTGGGACGATTTCGTTGTCTGTCGGTTGTCCATGGCTTAGACGAGACAATACCAAATTACACCGCTAAATCTACAGCTTCATCAAAATGCCGAATCAATGTTTGACATTCACTCACAGCCTCTATCAAATCTCATGAGTTGCTAATGCATTTGCGCGAATACACCAACGAGTTTCACACAAATTTTTAGTTTTATTTTTCTCGTCTAACTTAACATTCACGACATTGTTCCCACATAGTTCTTGCTCAAATTTATCCATTTTTAGAAGAGTATTGGAAGGTGAATGCCATCATGGTCTTTACTGTTACATCTGATGACGAATGTACAATAGCTAAGTTTAAAATATATACCTTGGAATGTACGTATAGTGCTGTTGGAATCCGTTCCCTATTACTGGCTTGAACACCTCTATGAATACCTGACATGTTTGCTGCTCCATTATACCCTTGTGCTCTCAAATTACCAATAACTATGCCGAAATTCACAAGATTAGTTAAAACAACCCAGCAAGATGTTCACCGATAGTTTCGCTTGCACTCACAAATCCAAGAAATTCCTCACGAAGTTAGACTTTACCACTAGTACATTCTACAAACATTACACACACGGAAACTTGTTCTTGTGTTGAAACATCAGTTTCGTCATCACCAATTAAACCAAAGTAATCAAAGTTAATACATGCTCTTACAATTTTTTCATCTACCATTTCACCGCAAATTTCGATGTGGGGACATGTATTTTATCCTCAGGTACTGGGTTATCCAGATGATACTATAGTATTTCGTCGTGTTTGGACACGTGATGCAAAATTGCCATGGAATTACTTTTGTCTTCGGAATCCCCGCCCCCCCCCCCCCCCCAATGCAATATTTTGACAACCGCAAAGAAACAATACATCGATTATCTCCTTCACAATGTGTCTGTTTGTAGCAATATCCTATATTTGCTGAGACGTTAGCATCGACGTATTGGACTCCGTCTTTGACGTTTTGGAGTTAGCATCAAGAAATTGTCTGTTGACCAGCTGTATGAAAACTCAGTACTTCGAGTCGTTTTATATAGTTATAAATGTTTGACCAATCATTTAAGGGGGTAGATACAAAAGTTTGTCTCTACTAGCCTTACTGCCAAATAAAACAGAAGAAGAGCAATAAACAGCATCCTTTGAAGGAGTCTTTTTAAACCACTAGATATAATATTTCCCTTTGACTGCACAGATTTACAGCATTTGGTGAAACTCGTACACTTAGTCAATATAGAGGTTTATGTGTAGTCTTACTACAAAATGTTACAATATATTTTTTGGGGGTTGATTTGTTTGTGCACGCAAATGTGTCGTTGCGTCAATGGTAGCTACCCCACTGAGTACTTGAATATGTATGAAATATTTATCACTAGATGTTAATCAACAATCAATCATTCAAATCATTCACTCAAACAATTCTTAATTCTAATGCAATTTGCATGCATGATTTGATTGGTTACTATTCTGCGCAAAATTCTCAATCTAAAAGTCGTAACTAAAGGTTTCAGCTGAAAGGATCCACCATCTTGAAAACGTGAAATCCTACATGTCACATTTACAACAATACATAAAAATAATTAAATAATTAAAATTTCTCCTACCTTGCAAACTTATTTTAGCTTAAAATTTATTAAAATTAACGCTTCGCCAGTAAACTCAATTTGCGACCATCAAATCTCCAAATAATGTCGTGAAATTTTCAAATACAATACATTTATCTCCTAATTAGAACATTAAAAACCCACCTATAAATATACTACCTCTTTATGATGAGTAATGTTGGGATGATAACGATGGATACTCCACCCAACACTGCACCAATTGTCCAGAGCTGTATGTAGTTAATACCCTCATCCATATTAGTATTACCATTCACGTTACAAATATTATCCTCTTTGTTATAACATTTACCATCGATTCTACAAATGTCCTTCTATAAAAAAAAACCATAGACAAAATAAGTATGTTTTATTGATATAAGTTGTGTATGCTTTCATTTTCATTAATATTAGTATTATTCTAATAACGTTGGGTGATTAACGCCACTTAATTCAAAGGGACCTCCATGGGCATGATTGTAATAGTAGTTAGTTTTAAAATGGTATATACCAGCAGTGCATATCACTACTAAAGTTGTGCATTTGATTTCCGCAAGTGGAGAGGTGCCTTGGGATAGTTCTGTGATTTTCCACAGATACTATTGTTTCATTCCACAGTTAATCAGACGGACTTGATGTAACTGAAATATCTATGAAAATGACGTTTTCCATACCAAATTTACATGAACAAAATAAACAATTTCAAATGTTCCATAGCGAAAAAGAATTAATCTTAAATTTTGAATTAATGATAAGAACCTGCAGGTATTATTATGATTATTTCTATTGTACATGCCAAGTGTGATGGCAAAGAATATCTGGTAGCTTCAGTTACTGTACACATGCCAAGTGTGATGGCAAAGAGAATCTGGTAGCTTCAGTTACTGTGTACATGACAAGTGTGATGGCAAAGAATATATGGTAGCTTCAGTTACTGTGTACATGACAAGTGTGATGGCAAAGAATATCTGGTAGCTTCAGTTACTGTACACATGCCAAGTGTGATGGCAAAGAGAATCTGGTAGCTTCAGTTACTGTGCACATGCCAAGTGTGATGGCAAAGAGAATCTGGTAGCTTCAGTTACTGTGCACATGCCAAGTGTGATGGCAAAGAGAATCTGGTAGCTTCAGTTACTGTGTACATGCCAAGTGTGATGGCAAAGAAAATCTGGTAGCTTCAGTTACTGTGTACATGCCCAGTGTGATGGCAAAGAAAATCTGGTAGCTTCAGTTACTGATAAGTATTGTAAGTCTGTGCATCTATATTGCTTTAACTTTCGTTTTTAATGTAAAAGTTGTCTGCTACAGCCAGTTCTAACCTACCAAATATTGTTTCTGTCGCTGATATTTCGCCCCAATTGTTGCATTCTAAGCCCTTCATACCTGGAGCAGGAAGTGGTTCCCAGATTTATAAAACATGTCAACATCAACAAACACCGTAGGGTATGTACATTTTTCCATCCGTTTTATAAGTTATTGTCCTTGTTATTTTAATTTTTTTACATCGTTGAAAAGAAGAATGAGTTATCTTTCTTTTGAAAAATTTACATAGAGAAACATTTTTTTCACAATGTACTTGCCCTCTGAATGGCTAGGTGTGCAGACTTATAATACGGCTCTGTATTACGTTTCTGATTACCCCTTTGGCATCTTAAATTGGTTCTTATAGTCATTTGACATATAGAGACTAACAGAAGACAGATGTATACAGATCCAGGAAAGACTTTTGAAACTTTCGTCTTGTAGTTCAGGGTCTTATTCTATCTTCTTTTAGTAGTAATACATTCTCTTAATTCCTATTCATCAAGAGGGCCCGGGTGGCTCAATGAGTTAGGTAGTTGGATTACCTAACAACTCATACAAGCCTATCACCAATACAGTGTGGGTTCACACTCGGCTTTGTAAATTACAAACTAGAGGTTCAGTGGGCTGAGCCTGTGTCGCTCACCTTTCATTCTGCTTTGATGAAACTTAATACAGAACCTTCCATAGGTGCTTCCCATCAAATTTCTGTTCATTTTGGCATAGCAGTTTCAGAGAAGAAGATTTTTCAGAAATTGATCAATCTAAAACAAGAATTGCCTGTGGCAGCCATGTTTGTTAATAGATCAAAACGAAATGAGCAAACTCTATAGAGAACCTTCCATAGATGCTTCTTATCAAGTTTCATATCATTTGGCCAAGTGGCTTCAGAAGAAAAGCTGTTTCAGAAATCGACCAATAAGAAACAAGAATTGCCTATGATGGCCATGTTTGTTAACGGATCAAAACGGAATGAGTAATTCCCATAGAGGACCTTCCATAGATGCTTCCTACCATGTTTCAGAGTAGAAGATTTTTAGAAATTGATCAATCAGAAACAATAATTGCCTGTCGCGGCCATGTTTGTTAATGATCTGGACAAAATGAGCAATCCTTATAGAGAACCTTCCATAGATGCTTTCTACCAAGTTTCTGTTCATTTGACAAAGCGGTTTCAGGGAGTTTTAGAAATCGACCAATTAGAAGCAAGAATTGCCTGTGGCAGCCATATTTGTTAATGGATCGGGACGAAACGAGCAGTCTTTATAAAGGACCTCACATAGATGCATCCTACCAAGTTTTGGTTCATTTGGCAAAGCAGTTTCAGAGGAGAAGATTTTTTTAGAAATCATCCAATCAGAAACAAGAATTGTCTATGGTGACCATATTTGTTAACGGATCGGGACGAAATGAGCAATTACAACAGAAGACTTTCCATAGATGCTTCCTACCAAGTTTCGGTTCATTTGGACAAACGGTTTCAGAGGAGAAGAATCTAATTTTTTCAATAGTTTTCTATTTTTTTGCTGATTTTTTTAACTAACTATCAAGTTTGAGAAGCGGCAATGGCCATGTTTGATGGCAGTCGGGGTCATCATTCATGGTCTGAAAGAGAATTATATATGCATTGTTCCTTTATAATTTGGTAGCAACATTGGCTGTTTACAATATTTTAAAAAAAAAAAAAAAAAAAATACAAAATCTATTTTTTGTAACGATAGCAGCCATTTTTCATAAGCGACCAGGGTTAGCAACCATAAGTCTGAAAGTGAATCATATATGCATCATTTCTATAAAATTTGGTGGCAACTGACTTTTTACCGGATTTTAAAATATGTTTTTTGACAATAATTTTCTATTTTTTGTAACAGTGACGGCCACGTTGGATGACAGCCGGAGGTCTTCAATCACAATTTTGAAAGAAGACCACATATGCATTCCTTCCATATGGTTTGATTGCATTTGACTCTTTACAGGATTTTAAAATAATTTTTTAATGAATTTTTTCACTAATTTTCTATTTATAGTAACGATGGTGGCCATGTTTGATGGGGAATGGGGTCCTCAACTATAATTCTGAAAGAATATTACATATGTATCAAATCTAATTGCAATATACTCTAAAGGATTTTTCTGGATTTTTTAATTGATTTTTTTGCTGATTTTACCCCTATGTTCTATTTATAGAAATGGTGGCCATGATGGTTGGTCGGCAGGGGCATCGGACATAACTTTTAAAGGGAACCCCCTAAGGATGATTCAGGCCAAGTTTGGTTTAAATTGGCCCAGTGGTTTCAGAGGAGAAGATTTTTTTAAAAGTTTACAGACGGACGACGGACGCCAAGTGATGGCAAAAGCTCACATGACCCTTTGTGTCAGGTGAGCTAAAAAGGGTGCACTCGACTCGCAGACGCAAGTGATAAAGTTTACCAGTTGCTTGTCCCTGGTCAGTGGTTCTCTCCAGGTACTCCGGCTTCTTCCACCACTAAAACTGTCCTTACTCCAAGTCTACCAGTCTTTTTACTTCCTCTGTAATGCTACATATTTAGTGGAGAAGCAGCTCATATCAAATTTATATTCTTTGGTTTAACCAACGATCCACCACACTCAAAATGATCATGATAACCATTACATCACAGGTTACAAAACATGGGGAAAAGAAATATCAAAACCATTACACAACAACAAATTTTTTAAGTAGAAGTGAATCTGTGCATTTTCTTTTATCGCTTGCCGTTGGGAGATCCAGTTATCAAGATGGGAAGGTTGCGATCCCATTAACCAGTTTAACCCTGCCACATTTTTGTACCTGTCGCAAGCCAGTACGATCTGGATTTCCAACATCATATGTTGTAGGTTTTTTTTTGGTTCAGTGAGTTCAGTTGTTTGTTTTGTTGATATTGATGGAATTGATGACCATCACATTCCTAATATTAACAGCATTCATGCATGGGTATAGATATGATTGAAATATTACCTTGTCAACACAGTGTGGTTTCCCATCCTTCACCTGGCATCGTGTACAGTTACCATCGTAAACTATAATTGGTGATTGGTTTGAAAAATCAACCATATTGAAGGACACGGCAATCAAATATATGTCAAAAACAGAGATGTTTGTTGTCTGACTACTATACAAGGTTATCTCAGACAAGGGACATTTTACTTCTCCAAAGGTCGCTAAAATTCCATCTACTGTTTGGTTGAAGTTTCCTGGTATTATGTCCTCTTCCTGCATCTAAAAACCAAAAAGATATGTGATAATAAGAGATAGTCAAACCTGTATTAAGAGGTTACCTTTGGGACACAGAAAAAGTGGCCTTATAAGACAGGTGACGTCTTAAAGGAGGTTCTATTCATATGAAATTTTCTATGACAGGACAAGAAACATGTTTCCTTTTTATACAGGTGACTGCTTAATAGAGGTGACTACTTAATGGAGGTGACTACTTAATAGAGGTGACTACTTAATAGAGGTGACTACTTAATGGAGGTGACTACTTAATAGAGGTGACTACTTAATGGAGGTGACCACATGGACGGATTTGACTGTATTTTTTATGTTAATTGTACGTCTTTGTATTCATGTGCATAGATCTTTAATGTATTTGTCACACATGCTACATTATGTCGATGTCACCTTAGACGTTATTTTGCCAACAGAAGTTCTGTTGCGAAACCTTAAACTTTGCTTACTTGTAACCTTGTTTACACAACGTTTTCTTGTATTTGAAACCTTTTAATTATATATTTTCTACCTACCATAAGCTTATGTCTGAAACATTCCCTGTTATATTGTGTATCTTAAACAAATAAAAACAAACAACCCAAAAAAATTAAAATTAAAATAAAAAAGTTTCAATAAAATTAGTTTCCTATTATACTTTTGGGATAAACTGTATATACCCATTACATACATAGTTCAAGACTTTGTATCAGGTCGAGCCTGTTGTGTGAACCAGTATCACTACGAATCGCTATCTAGTTGTGATGTGGTTAGTTCACGCAACAGACAAGACCTGATATAAAGTCTTGTACCAACACACTATGTATGTAATAAGTTTATCTAACATTTCAATAAAAACGAATTTTAAACAAATAACAAGGGTTAAAGTAAAATTTATACAATATTCTGAGGGAGACTACATTTCGTGCATGACGTCATGTTATTTTGTCGTTCATTCAATGATGCCACATTACTGTGTTTTCTCTCACATTCCAATGATATGACATCATGACCAAGTAGTTCGGCAGAGAACGTCTCGTGCAACGTCACACCAATCTTTTATCACCACAGTGTGGTGATACAACATGTTGCATCAGACAGGCGACTTTCATTAATTTCACAGAAAAATGTACATAATGTTAGATAATATACAATTATTGACTTTTGTTGAGGTTAATATAAGGATCTATCGTTCCAAGATAGATCCTTATATTAATCGAAATGAAAGTCAGTAATTGTTTTATCATATGAAACGGTTATTAATGTCCTCATGTTAATGTTTTATAAATTGGCATTAAACACTACATGTGTTGGTTTTTTTTGTACATTTTAATGGTAACAAGAAAGATTTATGCATACTGCAAAGATTAATTTAGATCGTTCCCGAGGAGTCTTTGGAACGTTATATTAACCTGACGTGACGCTAAAATTAAAAGTAGGGGTTTTCCGATTTTTGAGTCACACGAGGTTAATATAAAGCTCCTCTGTTAATCAACATGATCAATGACAAATACCAAAAGAACACTTTTGTCTCTGGATTACCCCTTCAGTTTTCTCTAACGTTTACTTACTAGTGATACAGTACTCCTGACACTTGGACATACAATTTTGTTCAGAGATACATTACAAAATCTACAGAATAATATGGAAACCTGTCCCTTTCTTATGGATTATGTCAGGCAAGCTCTCCTAATTCATAAAAATGAGACGCATTTTCAAATTTTGCATAACCATCATATCCCAACAATTAACATGAGGTTATCTTTTATACAAAAAAAAGAAGATGATTTATGGCCTTTTTTTACCTTTGCTTGAACTATTTGACACATTACAGAATCAGAATGATAGAATCCAGTTCCAAACAAGGACACGGATGAACATGGACGTTTAATAACATCACACAACGATTCTTCTGATATTCCGAACACATCGGGAGGGTTCCTTGTATTGACAGAACAATCATCTTCGGTATACCCCTCATCACATTGACAAACACCTACAATGGTTATAAAGAAATCATTCACAAGTTAATTAATACAATTCAGTATAGTCAAACCTGTCTTGTGTGATCTTCAAAGGGACACCAAAGTTGTGAGTTCCAATCCCGCTCAGGCGATACAACGCTATGTGATCAAGTTTGTCAGTGACTTGCTAGTTGTTTTCTCCAGGCGCTTCGGTGTCCTCCACCAATAAAACTGACAGCCACGGTAAAACTGAAATATTGTTGAAAGTGGCATTAAACACCATAAACCAAACCAAATCTTCCAAGGGAACATTGAAATAGGGTCACATAAGAAAGGTGATCGCTTAATACAGGGTTAAATAGGCACCTCCCTTTTACTGCAGAACTACGATTATGTCAATTGAATGTACGTACTAATTTCGTCTGCAAGTGAGGGTTGTAAGCAAAGATAGAATATGTAGGCGTGGCTTATCCGCCATGAAGAATATCTCTCATGCGTCCACCAATGATGTGGTAGAAGTGGTAGAGGTGATAGTGATTGATATAGAACCATTTTCTCCTCATTTTGGCTATCCTGTTCAGGCCCTTTTGTTTTATAGCTCCAAAAGCTTTTTATGCTATTTGGCTTTCCATTTTTTTTCCCTTTGAGCATACCTGATAAATGATATTCCAGAAACATGTAGTGAGCACTAAATTAGGGCTATGGTGTTTAATGCCACTTTAAACAATATTTCAGTTATATCGTGGTGGTGCATTATACAAGTGATTGCTGTTAACATCAAGTATCTTATTTTCAGCTGGAACATGCTAACTGTTTGGAAGAAATGATAATGATATCTGCTTTATACATGTACTAAACGAACACTCTGAGTTAGTTATAAGCATGTAGACAGTGATGGTCAACAATTCCACTAATATCAACAACATGATAACCTACATTTCACCTCAAAACAAAAGACCACGACATATGCCAATCAAAAACCAGGGACAGGCACAAACATATATTTAAAGCAGTAAATATAAGTCGTTAGTTTGTTCAACGTTATAATTTTACCTTGGAACCAGATTTTTTTTTCTCACAGGAAACATGAAATAAGATTTTTTACATGAAAAATTGGTCTTTTTTTCAAATTTTGTCAAAATTTCTCTTTTGAAAACTGCTGGGTCAGATTATTTTTATTTACATCTTGCGTGTCAATTTATTTGTTTCTATAAAATTTGACGAGCCCACTTATATATTTAAATGGTTGTTCCATAATAAAACAATAACTACTTTGCTTCGCTAATTTTATAACTTAGATAATTATATCATGAATATTACAAAAACAATTAACCTTGATTGCACGTCCCAGCGTTAGAGCAGTCCTCTGGGCAATCCACATCAAAGATAGCATCTGACAGGAACTGGAGATTTAGAGATGACAGATCAATATCTACTTCCGGTTGAATGTTAGATTTTGTCGTCATTGGTCTATCAGATTTGGTAGTTCTGCTAATAATGCCTGTAGTTGTTGTTGTCCCTTTCGGAGTCTCCTTTTTCCAAAAAGTCGTATTGACCCTTATTTCATTCAAACATGACGATTTCATTGTATCAAGCGAAGAAGATAAAAATTCCTCTGTCCCAGAAATCTGAAATATTAAAGGTTAGGTTTAGGTTTATGGTGTTTAACATCACTTTCAACGATATTTCAGTTATATCATAGTGGTCAGTTTTATTGGTGGAGGAAACTGGAGTACCTGGAGAAAACCATCGAACTGACAAACTTTATCACATAATGTTGTATCGAGTACACCTCACCATGAACGGGGCTCAAACTCACAACTTCATTGCTGATAACATCTGACTGCACAGGTAGTTATTAATCCAACTACCATACGATCACGACCATGACAGTCCCCTGAGATATTAAAATATACAGATGTAAACGTTTATCTACAAAAGTAAAGAGCACTGTTAGTGTATGAGTTATGTTCATTGTTTAAGTTGCTAATAAACCTATTGTGACTGTGAAATGTAGAACAGCAATAAAAGCACTGTTCCTTTACTTTAATTTGTGTTCAAGTGTACTGTTGGATAGTCTCTCATGTTCATTTACATCCATATCATTTCTTACTACAAGTTGTTCCTTTACTTTAATTTGTGTTCAAGTGTACTGTTGGATAGTCTCTCATGTTCATTTACATCCATATCATTTCTTACTACAAGTTGTTCCTTTACTTTAATTTGTGTTCAAGTGTACTGTTGGATAGTCTCTCATGTTCATTTACATCCATACCCTTTCTTACTACAAGTTGTTCCTTTACTTTAATTTGTGTTCAAGTGTACTGTTGGATAGTCTCTCATGTTCATTTACATCCATACCCTTTCTTACTACAAGTTGTTCCTTTACTTTAATTTGAGTTCAAGTGTACTGTTGGATAGTCTCTCATGTTCATTTACATCCATACCCTTTCTTACTACAAGTTGTTCCTTTACTTTAATTTGTGTTCAAGTGTACTGTTGGATAGTCTCTCATGTTCATTTACATCCATACCCTTTCTTACTACAAGTTGTTCCTTTACTTTAATTTGAGTTCAAGTGTACTGTTGGATAGTCTCTCATGTTCATTTACATCCATACCCTTTCTTACTACAAGTTGTTCCTTTACTTTAATTTGAGTTCAAGTGTACTGTTGGATAGTCTCTCATGTTCATTTACATCCATACCCTTTCTTACTACAAGTTGTTCCTTTACTTTAATTTGTGTTCAAGTGTACTGTTGGATAGTCTCTCATGTTCATTTACATCCATACCCTTTCTTACTACAAGTTGTTCCTTTACTTTAATTTGAGTTCAAGTGTACTGTTGGATAGTCTCTCATGTTCATTTACATCCATACCCTTTCTTACTACAAGTTGTTCCTTTACTTTAATTTGTGTTCAAGTGTACTGTTGGATAGTCTCTCATGTTCATTTACATCCATACCCTTTCTTACTACAAGTTGTTCCTTTACTTTAATTTGAGTTCAAGTGTACTGTTGGATAGTCTCTCATGTTCATTTACATCCATACCCTTTCTTACTACAAGTTGTTCCTTTACTTTAATTTGTGTTCAAGTGTACTGTTGGATAGTCCCTCATGTTCATTTACATCCACATCATTTCTTACTACAAGTTGTTCCTTTACTTTAATTTGTGTTCAAGTGTCCTGTTGGATAGTCTCTCATGTTCATTTACATCAATACCCTTTCTTACTACAAGTTGTTCCTATACTTTAATTTGTGTTCAAGTGTACTGTTGGATAGTCTCTCATGTTCATTTACATCCATATCATTTCTTACTACAAGTTGTTCCTTTACTTTAATTTGTGTTCAAGTGTATTGTTGGATAGTCTCTCATGTTCATTTACATCCATATCCTTTCTTACTACAAGTTGTTCCTTTACTCTTATTTGAGTTCAAGTGTACTGTTGGATAGTCTCTCATGTTCATTTACATCCATATCCTTTCTTACTACAAGTTGTTCCTTTACTTTAATTTGTGTTCAAGTGTATTGTTGGATAGTCTCTCATGTTCATTTACATCCATATCATTTCTTACTACAAGTTGTTCCTTTACTCTTATTTGAGCTCAAGTGTACTGTTGGATAGTCTCTCATGTTCATTTACATCCACATCATTTCTTACTACAAGTTGCTCCTTTACTTTAATTTGTGTTCAAGTGTATTGTTGGATAGTCTCTCATGTTCATTTACATCCATATCCTTTCTTACTACAAGTTGTTCCTTTACTCTTATTTGATTTCAAGTGTACTGTTGGATAGTCTCTCATGTTCATTTACATCCACATCATTTCTTACTACAAGTTGTTCCTTTACTTTAATTTGTGTTCAAGTGTACTGTTGGATAGTCTCTCATGTTCATTTACATCCACATCATTTCTTACTACAAGTTGTTCCTTTACTTTAATTTGTGTTCAAGTGTACTGTTAGATAGTCTCTCATGTTCATTTACATCCATATCCTTTCTTACTACAAGTTGTTCCTTTACTTTAATTTGTGTTCAAGTGTACTGTTGGATAGTCTCTCATGTTCATTTACATCCATACCCTTTCTTACTACAAGTTGTTCTTTTACTTTAAGTTGTGTTCAAGTCTCCTGTTGGATAGTCTCTCATGTTCATTTACATCAATACCCTTTCTTACTACAAGTTGTTCCTTTACTTTAATTTGTGTTCAAGTCTACTGTTGGATAGTCTCTCATGTTCATTTACATCCACATCATTTCTTACTACAAGTTGTTCCTTTACTTTAATTTGTGTTCAAGTGTATTGTTGGATAGTTTCTCATGTTCATTTACATCCATATCCTTTCTTACTACAAACTGTTCCTTTACTCTTATTTGAGTTCAAGTGTACTGTTGGATAGTCTCTCATGTTCATTTACATCCACATTATTTCTTACTACAAGTTGTTCCTTTACTTTAATTTGTGTTCAAGTGTACTGTTGGATAGTCTCTCATATTCATTTACATCCATATCCTTTCTCACTACAAGTTGTTCATTTATTTTAATCTGTGTTCAAGTGTACTGTTGGATAGTCTCTCATGTTCATTTACATCCATATCATTTCTTACTACAAACTGTTCCTTTACTTTAATTTGAGTTTAAGTGTACTGTTGAATAGTCTCTCATGTTCATTTACATCCATACCATTTCTTACTACAAACTGTTCCTTTACTTTAATTTGAGTTCAAGTGTACTGTTGGATAGTCTGTCATGTTCATTTACATCCATACCCTTTCTTACTACAAGTTGTTCCTTTACTTTAATTTGTGTTCAAGTCTACTGTTGGATAGTCTCTCATGTTCATTTACATCCACATCATTTCTTACTACAAGTTGTTCCTTTACTCTTATTTGAGTTCAAGTGTACTGTTGGATAGTCTGTCATGTTCATTTACATCCATACCCTTTTTTACTACAAACTGTTCCTTTATTTTAATTTGAGTTTAAGTGTACTGTTGGATAGTCTGTCATGTTCATTTACATCCATACCCTTTTTTACTACAAACTGTTCCTTTACTTTAATTTGAGTTTAAGTGTACTGTTGGATAGTCTGTCATGTTCCTTTACTTTAATCTGTGTTCAAGTGTACTTTTGGATAGTCTCTCATGTTCATTTACATCCACATCATTTCTTACTACAAACTGTTCCTTTACTCTTATTTGAGTTCAAGTGTACTGTTGGATAGTCTCTCATGTTCATTTACATCCATACCATTTCTTACTACAAACTGTTCCTTTACTTAAATTTGAGTTCAAGTGTACTGTTGGATAGTCTCTCATGTTCATTTACATCCACATCATTTCTTACTACAAGTTGTTCCTTTACTCTTATTTGAGTTTAAGTGTACTGTTAGATAGTTTTTTTTAATAATTGTTGTAGGTTACCTTAATATCTGATACACATGACTTTACATCAAAATCCACATGGACATTAACTAGCTTGCTACATATATTAAAAAGCTTAGATTGCTTAGTATAAGAGGTACAAGCATTGACTGCCTTTTCTTCAGTCCATCCATTTTTCCATGGAAATTCCTAGAAGGAAAAAAAATAGATAGCAGATATTCATTATTATGGTTAGTTGGTTGGTTGGTTTACGGTGTTTAACGCCACTTTCAACAATATTTCAATTATATTGCTGTGGTTAGTTTAATTGGTGGAGGAAATCGCAGTATCCTGAGAGAACCACCAACCTGTCGCAAGTCACTGACAAACGTTGTTACATAATGTTGTATCGAGTACACCTCGCCATGAACGGGGTTCGATCATCACAATTTTAGCACTATAAAAATCCAACTATGCATGTTGGTCTAGTACCAAGCAGAAAATAACTTGTTCTCACCATGATATTGCTGAAAAATAACAATCAATCACTCACTACATTGAAATACCCAGTAAAACAAAATCAAATGCAAGTATCTATAGTCTAATGAACGTAATCTTACTTTAGGACCTTCTGCAAAGTCAACAATATCAAACGGGACATCAATTTCTAAATCATCATCTGTCTGACGCTTGCCGTGAATTTGGCATTTATTCTCCTTCCAATTTAGTGGCTGACATAACGGTAAACTTTCCTGCCACTCACAATTGGCCTCACGTGTAGAGGATCCCACCTGTTTGTCCTTAAAGCATGAACAATACATCACTTGGGTAGCTAACTTGTCTTTTCTACTTTTGGCAACATAAAGACTGTGAACTCGTGGAACCCTAATAGTGTTAAAGAAAAAGGAAATGGATTGGTTTAGGTTTATGGTGTTTAATGCCACTTTCAACAATATTTCAGTTATATCGTGGCGGTCAGTTTTATTGGTGGAGGAGCCCAGAGTACCCGGAGAAAACCACCAACCTGTCGCACGTCAGTGACAAACTTTATCACATAATATTGTATCGAGTACACCTCTCCATGAACAGGGTTCGAACTCACAACTTAATTTGCTTAGGTAGTTGAAATCCAACTACCATACGATCATGACCACGACGGCCCCAAAGAGGAAATGAAGTCTGAATTAATATAATGGATGGTTTAATGTCACTTTCTACTGGCTAACCGTTACGGAATATCCGTGTCACAAACGACCACGGATATGTTCCGTTTGTCGTAATCACAATCTGATCCTTTCCTCATTTGTGACTTACGACGGGGTGTGTGCCAATAGTAGCACGACGGGAGCCAGATGTGTAGAAGGAACTGGTTACACTTCCGGAGCACCTGAATTCACCCCCGGTTTTTATTGGGGTTCATGTTGCTCTATCTTTAGTTTTTTGTGTAGTATTTTGTTGGTCTTCTTTTCTTTTTGTCGTTGTATTGTCTGTCATTCTTCAATTTACGGCTTCTGTCTACTCCTTAGGTATCTTCAAAATTTTCTTATTGTTATAATGGAAACGTTATACTGAACACTGAATCACATCATAGAATGAAAATCTAACTCAAAACTTCTATTTTGATCATGTAAAAATGTTTTGAAATACACTAATACAACGGCGAAAGTAAAACTAACAAACCTTATGCGGATGCTGAATAAGTGAATGTTAATAAGCCAAAGGTAACGAAGTGAAGTTTGGACACAGGCATACGTAGAAGTAAATAAACGAAAGTCACCAAAGTGATATTAAACGAAGGGGACAGAAGTGAAGTTTGAACACATGAATAAGTTGACTGTATAGCTAAACCGTGTCAATGGCAGCTAACCCATGACAAGGATAACTCGTCCATGGCACTTAATCTTATAAAATTATAGTCAGGATTTGATGTCAGTGAATATCAAGGGCATATGCCATGTCATCTTTATTTCACTCACCGTGAATAAAAAATAATACTGAGAAAAACAATTTTGTTTATATATTGATATACTATTTAAATTAATATTTTCCCAACTTACGCCCAACTTTTGATAAAATCAGCCTTACTAACAATATTCCCTTCTCTGTTGGTATAATCATCACCGCTATTTCCGTTATAAGTTCCACACAAACCATCAGTCTGTTCCCAGTCGCTACCGGAAATATATATGTAGATATTTAACCAATCATGCTTAACAATTATCTTTATTCTTGTCCCTGTGGGAAGTACAACCTGAAGGCACAATTGTGATCAATGAGTGTATAATAAAAACGTATATATCAAATTTAGTGCGCACGACAAGTTTGTGGAAAAACTTTCATTAGGTACGAGGGAGGAGAACCTTAGTTTTGATAATAAATACATTATTTAGGATTTCAACCATACATATATCTAATAAACTATGTCAGTGTCGTCAGGTGGTTGCTGTTTTCAAAGGGATGAAAATCGCTAAAATAAAACTAGATTGATTGATTGATCGTCCGACGAGCAGTATTTCAGCTGCATTGAGCCTAAGGACAACTTCAACAATACTTTATATGATGGAGAGAATGCACGACTTTTGCGGATGGCCACTGGAACATAATGGAGATTTCTTTGTTTGTTTGTTTGATGGTGTTTAATGCCACTTTCAACAATATTTCAGTTATTTTGTGACTGTCAGTTTTATTGGTGGAGGAAACCAGAGGAGACCCGAAGAAAACGACAGAACTGTCGCTCTAGTCACTGACAAACTTTATCACATAATGTTGTACACCTTGCCCTGATCGAGATTCGAAATCACAACACCAGTGGTGATAGACATCGATTGCATAGGTAGTTGTAAATCCAACTACTCTACGATCACGGACACGACGGCCCCTTAAATGGAGATTTGAGTATATGAACGAAAAAGTTTGGCTTGTGTAGTGACCACAATGTGTCTACTCTAAGAAAACATGCTATTACAAGACAACTTGTTCTCATATATTTCTAGCATCAACTCACACATATAATTTTTTGTCCAGTAATAAAGGGTGATTGTAAAACAAGAAACGAAACGAAACGGAATGAAACAAGATGCAACAGAATTGAAACAAAACAATTTTTATTTGGTTAAATTACAAGTATTAATTGCAATAAATAGTGCCATCGGGTTTAATCAAATTAGGATACTATTTGATTTTTTTCCACAGGTTTTGAATCAGGTTACTTCTCTATGGTCATCTTAAGCTTGAGACGCACAAGAGAACAAATATTTTCCTTGAGTATTCCCCCCTCAGTTTGAATAGCGGCATTTTTCTACAACCGTGTAGTCTAATTAGACGCATCTGTTAATTATGCTCATCAACTTACGGATATCTATATTTGTACGAAATCTCATTTTTCTACGATATTCTGAACATGGTTGGCTTATAGGGGTGTTTCCATTAGTTATGCAAACACGCCAAAATATTGCTTTATATAACCCAAATTGTGCTGTAGGAGAACATTCCTGTGAATCATGATACCCTGAGGTGCCATTTGGCTAAATTTTTTCTTTCTCAAGCCGAATCCACAAAAAAGAATTTTTCAACCTATAACCGTAAAAGGATATTGTTCATGTCTAAAAAATTTAAATAATGTTGATGAGTCTAATAAACAGATGCGTCTATTTAGACTACACGGCTGTATCAGCGGAAATGTTAGCAATCTGCAGTTCTAAATTTAGAAAATTCAAAATTATAAAGAGAGATTCCATCATAAGAACAAGTGAAAGCTAAAGGTAATGAACATATGTTTGTGTACTATGAAGACTCAATACTGAGTAGCTCTAATAACTGTCCATATTATAAATGGGGAATACTCAAGGAAAATATTTGTACACTTGTGCATCTCAAGTTTAAGATGACCATCAAGAATGAACCCGATTCAAAACCTGTGAAAAAAAATCAAATACATGTAGTACCCTAATCTGATTAAAACCGATAGCACTATTTTTCGCAATGAATACTTGTGATTTAACCAAATAAAAATCGCTTCATTTCGTTTATGTTGCATCTCGTTCTGTTCCGTTTCTGTTTTGTTTCTTGTTTTACAATCACCCAGAAATAAATAACATCACACTATCTTAACAAGATGTCGCAAGACCCACGACATATCTGGAAGCTTATTACATGATATAATATATAACTTTAACATCCTTACCTCATAATCTGTTGCCCGTTGATAAATATCAAGATATTGGTGTTCATTGTCACAGTTCAGTCGTTTAATTATCCATCTTCCGGGAGTTCCACATCCATATATTATGAACACATCAGCAGCTGCACGAATAGCTATTGCACAATTTGCTGTCCATTTTTCTTTATTATCATACCGTTTATGAATAGTATTCACCTGAGTGTAACAATTATATAATAGTTACTTATGCATAGGGCATTATTATAGTATTAATAAATGGGTGTTTTCATAATGGCCCTGTTGTGTGTCGAAGGTCTCTAATAATGGCCCACGAAGTCTGTATTGGTCCAAGGCAATGCCGAGGGCTAATACAGATTTCGTGAGCCACTATTAGACAGAGGACACATAACAGGGTCATTATGAAAACACCATTTTCTTAATACTTTTATTAACCAACCTTAATCATTATTTATGTATGCCTCACCAGGCGTTCGAAAATTTTCAGAATTTGTCTCCAGTAAAATATTAACCTGATCATGATTAAGCAATAAATCTTGTAAATTCTGTCAGAATTACTTTTTTTTAATTGATGTCGTTAATATGAACATGTGCATTTAATATTCAAGTGATATAGCCAAGAAAATGCACATTTTCATATTAACGACATCAATTAAAAAAAAGTTTATATATAACAAAATGGACGTCATTGTGATCTATTTCACTAATGGACCACCTTTTTAATATGCCCCTGTATTAATGCCCCGTAAATCTTGCAATGGCCCTGCCAGGAGATTTATAAAATATTATAGTTATAATAATATCGTAAGTTGGTTAATAATGTGATTTATGAGCCACAGGCGAGGGCATTATCTTCTTCTTCCAATACAGTGCAGTTCTCTAGTTGAGTATTATCGCACTATTGACCATGCTGGTGGGTGTGACAACAAAGGTGCAACAAATATTTACAGGTGCAAGTTAAAAACAGTCTGATGGTGCGATTATGGGATACTGTAGCTCAGTACCCCCTGTTTGAAAGCATCTAGGGAGGTACTATCCACCAATGGTTGTGGAAGGCTGTTCCATTATCCTTATACTGTCTGGGAAGGAGTGCCTGTAGGTTGAAGTTCTGGCATAAGGGACAAGGAACCGTGCTATGTGATCTCTAGCTACGTAGTTCAAGCGGTGATATTGCCACGAGGCCATTTACTATTCTGTACATCATTATAGCTTTGCATCTTGTCCTTCTCTCGGCTAATGGTTGCCACTGTAGAGTATTTAGCATAGATGCTACACTACTGGTTTGTCGATAGTCATTCATTACAAACCGGGCTGATCGTCTTTGTACACTTTCTAATTTCTGGATGTTGACATTGGTAAATGGGTCCCAAACTGTACATGCGTACTCAAGCAATTGGTCTTACTAGTGTTGTGTAGCATACAGCCTTTGTTCTTTATGAGCAGTGTTGCAGGTTTCTTTGAATAAAGGTCCTGGTCGAGTTGGTTTTTTTGGTTATGTTTTCAATGTATGTGTTCCAGTTGATGGTTTTGTGGATTGTTACTCCTAAGTATTTAGCCGGGTCCGTGTATGTCATAACTTGAGGGAGATGGCTTACGTTTGTTGGTGACACGTAGAAGCTGGCATTTACTTGATGAAACTCCATTTGCCAGTCAGATTCACATCTGAGTAAGTTGCTCATGTCTTCCTGAAGTAGTTTTGAGTCAGCTTCATTTTGGATCTTTCTGTATAATACAGTCATCTGCAAATAGATGAACTGTTGATGAATGTACATATTCCAAGAGGTCATTTACAAAGATGAGGAACATGAGTGGCCCAAGTACACTGTCCTGAGGAACTCCCGACCGGATAGGTGCAGTGTGTGATGATTTCCCATTCACGATTACTCGCTGGTTTCTGGAGCTTAGAAAGTCCCTAATCCACTGGAGTTGACCCGCTGATGCCATAGTACCAAGCCTTGTAGAGTAGTTTCTCGCGGGGGACCTTATCAAATGCTTTCGAAAAGTCAAGCAAGATAAGGTCAATCTGTTTACCAAGATCAATACCCTTTGCCAAGTCCTGAATTGTGAGTATCAGTTGTGACTCGCAAGAACGGTTCTTTCTAAATCCAGGTTGAGCGTCGCTTAGGATGCAGTGGGTTTCAAGGTGTTTGGCAACACTACTGCAAATTATATGCTCTAATATCTTGCATGTGACAACAGTCAATGAAACTGGGCGATAGTTGGAGGCACAGGATTTTATTTCCTTTCTTGAAGATTGGTATGACAAAGGCTTCTTTCCAATCCGGTGCTATCGTGCCTTGATTAATCGATGCTTGGAAGAATGTTGTTAAGGTTTCAGCCAGGTATGGAGTAAGCTCTTTGAGAAGTCTTGTTGGAATCTCATTTGGAACAGCAACTTTGAGGATGTTCAAGTTGCTTAATAATTTCAGGACAACATTTTGAGTAACCTGAATATTATCCATGCGTGGGTGTGTACTCTGCCCTTTATCAGGGATAGTTTTAATATCTTCATTGCTTGTAAAAACTGAGGAAAATTGGCGGTTTAGGATATTAGCCTTTTTTTTGCTCTCCGAGTCCGATTTCTTGCTCTTGATAAATCCCCAGAATCTTTTGGGATTTGCAGATAGTTCTGGATTAATAATGTTGTTAATATAATCTCTATAGGCCTTCCTACATTCCCTCTGAGTTGTGCTTTTCAGTCGATGGTATCTATCATAATCAGACCTCTTTCTTTCTTTTTCATAAACATAGCTTCTCTTTTTCTGTCTTGTCAGTTGTTTGATTTTCTGGTTTATCTATGGTTGATTAAAAATCTTGAAGATGACATTTTTGATGTTACTGTTTCTTCAAGTATTTAGAGTAAGTTGGGATTAATGAATTGCCACATTTCAATTATTGAGCTATCCAGATTAAATTTCTTTAATTCATTTTCCTAGCCTTTTCTGCTTGTTCTGTGATGATTGCCTTTTTCCAAAAAAATATTTTTCTCTTCACAGGTTTGTTTATCTTGGCTGTTATGTCCGAATCAATGTATACTATATCATGGTCCCCAATGCCTGGCAAGGGTTCGCATCGATTTACTAGAGAAGGTCGGCTAGTTAGTAATAAGTCTAACATGTGGTCTTTCCTTGTTGGAAATGTGACAACCTGCTCCAAGTGATTGTTTTGAACTAATTTGAGGAATGTACTGTTTATTCGCAATGCATTTTGGTGACCATTGATAGATTGTGTTTTCCAACAAATATCTGGTAGATTGATATCTCCTCCAAGCCATACTACTGATGTTCTATTCTTTCTTCATATATTGTCTACTGTAGATTTTATTTTCTCCATGTAGTTGATGTCACTATTAGGTGGTCTATAGATACTACCAACGATGAGCGATTTGTTGTTATGGAGTGATATTTTAATAAACAATGACTCCGTGTTATTTTCAATATCTATAAGTTCACTAATATAGTCAGATTTCCTTCTCCATAGCCATCTCATCTATCTTTTCTGTATACAGTGTAACCTTCGGGAAAAATTTCGGAGTTACTGATGTCATTACGCAGCCAAGTCTCGGTTCCTATCAGTATATTTGGATTTGCCGAGTCAATTAAGTTACAAAGTGCTTCCCTTTTGTTTTTAATACTTTGAAAGTTGACGACTAATTTTTTTGTATTTCTGGGTCTGTAGTAGTTGTTTCTATCTGTTCTGTTCAGTTTAATAGGAGATGACCTGAACGCCGGTAGGCCCGGACTCACAACTACATTAGAGTTCGATAACTGATCAAAAATGTTGGATGTATTTACCATAAATAAACTTGATGAAATGTTAGGCATGCCACAATTAACGCAGTGCCATGAAATGTTGGAACTTGCAAGAGCATTTCTACATCAGATGTGCTCGATAGAAGTAGTAAGCTTAGATACAGGAGGGTGTGTTGTCCTGGATGTTTTACAAACCTTGTGTTGTTTAATTGTAGTGAATTGTGGGGGATGGGGGCTGAGGAGTTCCAAAAGGCACCCATGATGCACCAGAAAGTGCCCATGCTTGGCAGAGCGAAATATACCACTGAACTAAACACACGTAAAGAGATTACTAGAAGAATAACCAGATCATACTGAAGCATTGCCAGTAACCACTAGCAAAATAGTAAGTAGTGCTGATTTGCTATATTGGCGCTGCGACTACAAATCGAATCAAATTCGCGAGTCAGGTTATTTAATTAACCAAAAGCGTTTTTTCATTAAAACCGCATCTCTGCCATAATTTTTTTGAATTTTTTTGGTTTTTAATTTTGTCTGGCTAACAGGACCTGGTATTTTCGGGGGAAATTGTCCGTAAGTAAATTTCAAGGAAAAATACGCAGGTAGGGTTGGCAGACAAGATTAGAGATCTTTAAATTTTTATTTTTTTGCCCGTGGCAAAGAAAGTACCCCATTCCCACCCACGCGTATTCCCCAAGTGTAAACCCCAAACCGGAAGCAGTCTATTTCTAGAAGCCATCTTTAAACAGAAGCTGGTTGAAGATAAGCTGTGAGTCCGGTACCCCAAAATTATTTTTTTGATCATTGACATTCAGTGAACATTATCGATTTTTATTAATTGGTTTAGTTAATTAGACAAAAGCGGCCCAGTGTAAAAATCTGGTACGTTATAAAAATTGTTGCATACACACATACACAACAAAATAAAAAGCCACATGTTTTTGTGTTTTTTTATTTTTGTTAATAATGACGCGGGTTTTTATTAACATTTGTTCCATCGAGGAGCTGATGTCATTACCTGGGATAGGGGCGAAGGTGGCAGATAAGATTTTAGAATTAAGAGAAGCAAAAGGGGATTTAGAGCTTGATGATCTAAATCAGGTTCCATACCTTGGACTAACCCCACAACTGATTGATTGCTTGGATTTTACCTCTTTTGAAGATAAAGAGGGATTGGGATCCCTATATGATCGACGCAGGGAAAGGGTTAGGAGTGTTGACAAGTTAATAGGGAAATGCGATGGGACAGGACAGGGCCAAGCTAGAGGAAGGGGGAAGGATAGGGGTCCATTTGACAGAGTCCCATCAACAGGGGGAAAGTTCTATCATAGTAAGCAGGAAGGGGACTGGTGGCAAAAGTCACAATCACCCGATAGATTTGAAGATGATTATAGCGAGCTGGATGCAACTTTCATGGAGAGACCAACCCTAGGGGGATATAAAAGAACATCAGCTCTGGGACAATCGAAGTCGCCATCAGTTCGAAGAACGCGTCGTGACGATTTTGAGTTGGATTCGAGCAGCGATGAGAGGGATCGGGCATATATGCACGACTTGCATATTAGAGATTCAGACATACGTGCTGGTTATGCGTTCCCTAGGGAACCAGGTCTTCCCCATAGTGGGGTATTAGCCAGAAAAAGGGGTAAAGAGACACATGATTATAGGGGTGAAATGAGTGTGCCAAACATACGAGCTACAGTCCTGTCTCATAGAGAAAATGTTTGGCATGAAAGGGAGGGTCGTTATTCCCCTCCGAGGAACACCGGAGGGGGGTGGAGTAGGGAACATACTAGCCCCTTGATGAGGGAGAGTAGAGGTAGAACGAGGCATACCCTAGGAGGGGAACATGAAACCCATAGAATCATCCAATGGAGAGAGGAGTATGAGGGGGAGAGGGAAAGGGGACAATCTCGCCCAAGTGGGGATGACCCTGAAGGTCCAGGAGGAAGAAACCCATATACTCCCAGGTTACAGAGTAGTGGGAACAGGCCCAGAAGAGAACCCGAAAATCCTAGTGGCTATGGAAGAAGGGAGGAGTATGAGGGGGAGAGAGGTCAAAGGGGAAGGGGAAAGAGTGTTAGTTTGTCGATGTCCTTAAAGTTTGATGGTAAATCAAACTGGAAAGCCTTCTATGCTAAATTTTCCCGTTATGCAGAAGTTAATGAATGGACAGAAGGGGAATGCAGGGACCAGTTGCCTGGATGGTAAAGCCAGTGAGTACTATGCCCTCTTGGTTGAGCGTAACCAGGATATGGCGTACATGGACCTCATACGGAAACTAGAAAAACGGTTTGGTTTTCGAGAACTCCCAGAAACGGCCCAGGCCCAATTCAATAATGCTCGCCAGACTCCGGATGAACTCCTGGAGGACTGGGCGGATATGGTCTTATCCCTAGCCACTAGAGCGTTTAGAGATTTACCTGAAATGCACATGTACTAACAAGCAGTGGTGAGGCTATACCAGGGGGCATCCGATAAAGAGGCCGGGAGTTATGCCTCCAATAGCCGACCTAAAAACATCGAAGGGGGCTATAGACAAAATGCGGTGGTTCCAACATAACTATCAGGCTATATTTGGGACCACCCTTGGGCGTAATCCTCGAAGGGAAGTGAAGCAGGTATCTTCAGGGCCTCACTACGGGGGAGAAGCCAGGGTTTGCGCAATAGGGGCTGACCGGGTAGCAGACAAGAGTTTGGAAAAAAAAATGGGAGAAGTAATGTCGGCACAGCGGAAGAAAATGAGTGAGATAAAGTCAAACCTAGCAGCACTCTCGACTCAAATGGCAGCCATGATGGAGGAGGTTAAGAAAAATCGAATAGATAGGTATAGAGCACAATCACGAAGTCCCTCCCCCAGAAAGGGAGACAAACAGGGATGATACCACTGTGGGGTCGTGGGACACTTCAAGAGGGAGTGCCCAAGGTTGGGATCTCCGACAGTGGAGAAACGAGTGTCTTTTCAGGACAATAAGGAGGCTTTAAACTCCAAAGGGGCAACACGCGAGGCTTGAGCCAACCCCTTATTGCCAATATACAAGGTCTCAAAGAATTAAAAGAGGGGGGAGAAGTAGATATAGAGGTACCACCTCCCACATGGAACATAGAGGAGAAGGATCAGCAGCATAATCTCCAGGGGGTAAATAGGAAATTAGGGAACCCTCCGGATTCTAGTAGTCCGGAGGGACGGGTCAAATTTAAGGTGCGAGTCAGGGGTATGAGTCCTCAAGTGAGGAGTCAGTAGAGGAGGAAAACAATAGGGAAAATAGGGACACGGACGAGTCCATAGAGGAAGATGGGAAGGGGGTAGAGGATAATATAGGTGATTGTGATACGGATAAGGAAGAAGACGGAGCAGTAACGGTGCTCAAGCTATCAAATGGGGTAATGCTTAGGGTCCCAGTAGAGGTACAAGGCATGCAGTTACAAGCTGTAGTAGATACAGCAGCACAGGTCACACTGGTGTCCGAGGAATTCTACAAATCATTGGACTCTGCTCCGCCAATCCGTAAGGAAGTGGTTATGAACACAGCAGGAAAGGGAATGCAGATGAATGGGTATATTGTTGGCCCTTTCCAAGTAGTCCTAGGGACACATCAATTCTCAGTAGAAATCTATGTGGCCCCAATAGAGAAGGATATGTTACTGGGCGTAGACTTTTTAGAGGCTAATGGGGTGTCCCTACATCTCAAAGAAAAGAAACTACAGATAGCAGGGGAGGTAATACCCATTAGCTTAGGAACAGGAAGTCCTTTAGTTAATGGGAAGGAGACGGGGGTGTTCCTAGCCAAGGGGTGTAAGGTACCCCCTAATTCAGTTATGAGAGTGGGGGCACAGCTGAGTGAGTCTATGGCAGGGGAGTATATAGTAAAGGCAGCCACCAAGGGTGAGATATTAATACCTCGAACACTGCATAAGGGGGGTGACAATCCAGTGCTTTGTTTGATTAACCTATCCGATCACTATGTAGAATTGGAAAAGGGGGAAGTATTGGCCTATGCAGAAGAGGTGTGTTCGAAGGTGGAGCCCATTGGAATACAAAAAGTAGAGGTTGCGGAACTGGGGGGTCAAGAGAATGGAAAACGGGAAATTCCCGAACATTTGACTAATCTCTTTGATAAATCCAAAGGGGAGCTGAATGGGCAGGAGCAGACACAGCTTAGTGAGTTATTATGTGAGTTTGAAGATGTGTTTGCTAAGAGTGAGTTCGACTTGGGAAAATTTAATACAATTCAGCATGGGATTGACACTGGGGCCAATCGCCCAGTAAAACAAAGAATTAGGCGTACCCCATTGGGGTTTGCGGGAGAAGAAGAGGCCCAATTAAAGAAAATGTTGGGTGCGGGGGTGATCCGGCCATCAGTGTCCGAGTGGGCATCGGCTCCAGTTCTTATCCGGAAACGATGTGGGTCAGTACGGTGGTGTGTGGATTACCGGGCCTTAAATGCTCTCACCATTAAGGATGTGTTCCCATTGCCCTTAGTGGACGAGTGTCTTGACACTTTAGCCGGGAATGTATGGTATTCCAAACTGGATGCCAATTCAGCATATTGGCAGGTGAAAATCAAACCTGAAGACTGCTCTAAAACAGCATTTATTACTAAATACGGGTTGTTTGAGTTCGCTAGAATGATTTTTGGGTTATGTAACTCACCCGCCACTATGCGAGAGTCATCAACCTGGTGCTGAGGGGTTTGAATTGGAAAGTGGTTCTGGATTTCCTAGACGATATCCTGGTCCTGGGAAAGGATTTCGAGTGGCACCTGGCCAACCTGAGGGCGGTATTGGTTACGTTTAGGGAGTATGGGCTAAAATTGAAGCCCCAAAAATGTGAACTGTTTCAAAAGGAAGTGGAGTTCCTAGGTAGAGTAGTTGGACCTAGAGGAATGCACATCGGGCCAGGGTATATCAAAGACATAGAAGACTGGCCAAGGCCTAAGAACCAGAGGCTCTCAAGAGCCTGTATCGTTCACCTGGTAATAAAAAAAAACAATTGGACCTATGTAAAAACTATGTCCTGCAGTGGTAGTCATCTTGGAATTACGATCAACATAAAAAACACAAAGTTTGTAAAGGACCTTCCAATGATTGATGCACAGTTTAGGTTCAATCAGTGCAATAGCTTCAGAGAAGAATATATTTCTGTATTTTCCCCATATGGTTCTGTGTTAATACTATGACCTGTGGTGGCAGCCATCTTGGATTTCCGATCGGCATAAAAAACAGAGGACCTTCCAATGATCATTCCTGGGCAGTTTGGTTTCAACTGTCCAAGTGGTTTCAGAGAAGAAGCATTTTGAAAAAAAATTCCCATAGGGTCCAATGTTAAACTAAGTCCTGTCATAGCCGCCATTTTGAATTTCATATCAGAACAAAAAACGTAAATTTTGTAGAGGACCATCCAATGAACATTCATGTACAGTTTGGCTTTAATCATATTTGTAGTTTCTGAGAAGAAGGCATTTGAACATTTTCCCATAGGGTCCAATGTTAATCTATGTCCTGCGGTGGTGGCCATCTTGGATTTTCGATCGGCATAAAAAACACACACCTTGTATAGAGGACCTTCCAATGATCATTCCTGGGCAGTTTGGTTTCAATTATCCAAGTGGTTTCAGAGAAGAAGCGTTTTGAAACATTTTTCCCATAGGGTCCAATGTTAAACTAAGTCCTGCCGTAGCCGCCATTTTGAATTTCATACCGGAACAAAAAACGTAAAGTTTGTAGAGGACCATCTAATGAAAATTCTTGTACAGTTTGGCTTTAATCATATTTGCAGTTTCTGAGAAGAAGGCATTTGAATATTTTCTCATAGGGTCCAATGTTAATCTATGTCCTGCGGTGGCGGCCATCTTGGATTTTCGATCGGCATAAAAAACAGAAACTTTGTAGAGGACCTTCCAATGATCATTCCTGGGCAGTTTGGTTTCAACTGTCCAAATGGTTTCAGAGAAGAAGCATTTTGAAACACTTTTCCCATAGGGTCCAATGTTAAACTAAGTCCTGCCGTAGCCGCCATTTTGAATTTCATATCGGAACAAAAAACCTTAAGGTTGTAGAGGACCATCCAATGAACATTCATGTACAGTTTGGCTTTAATCATATGTGTAGTTTCTGAGAAGGCATTTGAACATTTTCCCATAGGGTCCAATGTTAATCTATGTCCTGCGGTGGCGGCCATCTTGAATTTTCGATCGGCATAAAAAAACAGAAACTTTGTAGAGGACCTTCCAATGAACATTCCTGGGCAGTTTGGTTTCAATTATCCAAGTGGTTTCAGAGAAGAAGCGTTTTGAAACATTTTTCCCATAGGGTCCAATGTTAAACTAAGTCCTGCCGTAGCCGCCATTTTGAATTTCTTATCGGAACAAAAAACGTACAGTTTGTAGAGGACCATCCAATGAACATTCATGTACAGTTTGGCTTTAATCATATTTGTAGTTTCTGAGAAGAAGGCATTTGAACATTTTCCCATAGGGTCCAATGTTAATCTATGTATTGCGGTGGCGGCCATCTTGGATTTCCGATCGGCATAAAAAACATAAAATTTGTAGAGGACTTTCCAATGATCATTCCTGGGCAGTTTGGTTTCAACTGTCCAAGTGGTTTCAGAGAAGAAGCGTTTTGAAACATTTTCCCCATAGGGTCCAATGTTAAACTAAGTCCTGCTGTAGCCGCCATTTTGAATTTCATATCGGAACAAAAAACGTACAGTTTGTAGAGGACCATCCAATGAACATTCATGTACAGTTTGGCTTTAATCATATTTGCAGTTTCTGAGAAGAAGGCATTTGAACATTTTCCCATAGGGTCCAATGTTAATCTATGTCCTGCGGTGGTGGCCATCTTGGATTTCCGATCGGCATAAAAAACACACACCTTGTAGAGAACCTTCCAATGATCATTCCTGGGCAGTTTGGTTTCAATTATCCAAGTGGTTTCAGAGAAGAAGCGTTTTGAAACATTTTTCCCATAGGGTCCAATGTTAAACTAAGTCCCACCGTAGCCGCCATTTTGAATTTCATACCGGAACAAAAAACGTACAGTTTGTAGAGGACCATCTAATGAACATTCATGTACAGTTTGGCTTTAATCATATTTGCAGTTTCTGAGAAGAAGGCATTTGAATATTTTCTCATAGGGTCCAATGTTAATCTATGTCCTGCGGTGGCGGCCATCTTGGATTTCCGATCGGCATAAAAAACAGAAACTCTGTAGAGGACCTTCCAATGATCATTCCTGGGCAGTTTGGTGTCAACTGTCCAAGTGGTTTCAGAGAAGAAGCATTTTGAAACATTTTTCCCATAGTGTCCAATGTTAAACTAAGTCCTGCCGTAGCCGCCATTTTGAATTTCATATCGGAACAAAAAACCTTAAGATTGTAGAGGACCATCCAATGAACATTCATGTACAGTTTGGCTTTAATCATATTTGTAGTTTCTGAGAAGAAGGCATTTGAACATTTTCCCATAGGGTCCAATGTTAATCTATGTCCTGCGATGGCGGCCATCTTGGATTTCCGATCGGCATAAAAAACAGTAACTTGGTAAAGGACATTCCAATGATCATTCCTTTACAGTTTGGGTTCAGTCAGTTCATTAGTTTCAGAGAAGAAGATCTTTGAAATTTCAGCCAATCAGAGCATATTATTGGCCCTGGCAGCCATATTGAATATTCGACTGGAACGAAAAACAGTAACTTTGTAGAGGACCATCCAAGGAACATTCCTGCTAAGTTCGGTTCCAATCGGCCAGGTGGTTTCGGAGAAGAAGCTTGAAATGTGAAAAGTTTACAGACAACAGACGACAGACGACAGACGACGGACGCCAAGTGATAGCAATAGTTCACCTGGACCTTTGGTCCAGGTGAACTAATAAAAAGGAGGTGGAGAGGTTTTTGGGGTTCACCAATTACCATAGGGCCTTTATCGAAGAATACACTCAGATGGCACTTCCCCTTCAGGCCCTAACAGGGAAACGTATATATCAATGGGGAGAGGAACAAGAGAGGGCGTTTGATGAGTTGAGGAAAGCAATGGTGAGGGCACCAGTTCTAGCCCTATCTAATGCGACTGATCCCTTTATACTGGATACTGATGCATCCGATAAATCTGTGGGGGCTGAATTGATTCAAATACAAGAGGGAGAAGAGAGGGCAGTAGCGTATAGGAGTCTTACGTCGACTCCGGAGCAACACAAATACTGCACCACTCGAAACGAATTATTAGCAATTATTAGGTTCTCTCGACAGTTTAGGCATTACATGTTGGGAAGGCATTTCACGGTCAGGACAGACCATAACAGTCTGACCTGGCTGATGAATTTTAAGGAGCCACAGGGGCAACTGGCCAGATGGTTAGAAGAACTTAGTCAGTTCAACATGGAAATCCAACATAGGCCAGGGAAGAAACATACGAATGCAGATGCCTTGCCAAGGATCCCTTGGGGGGGGGGAATCATGTTCAGAGTTCAATCTAAGAGTGAAATTACAGGACTTGCCATGTGGGGGGTGTCCCTACTGTACTAGGGCCCACTCAAACTGGTCCGGTTTTGACCAGGATGTAGATGACGTGGTTCCCCTGGCAAATAAGCCTTGGGGTCAACCTGTGAGTGAGGGTCAAGACCAGGCGGAGGAAGAAATGGGACCTAGGGTGGCTGAGATCTGGGTCTCTATGGGGGAAGCGGGGAATAGACTTAGATGGGAAAGTATCAAGGGAGTCCAAATAGTTCGAGAGTCAGAGGGCATCAGTTTTCAAGGCCCGGGCGAGGAAGAAATGAAGAAACAGCAGCGGGTGGACCCTGAATTAGTCTGGGTAGTCAGGTGGAGGGAGACAGGGGAGGAGCCCACTGAAGAAGAATTGTTCATAGGGGACTCTAGATGCAAGTATTATTGGATAAACAGGGAAGTTTTTGTCCTGGAAAAAGGGATCCTGTGGAGGAAAGGGGATGAGGGGAAGTCAGCAAGGAGGGTGGTCCCAAAGATGTACAGGGAACAAATCGTGAAGCTTTGTCACGATCCCCCCTTAGCTGGACATCAGGGCATAGAAAGGACAATCGAGAAAGTGAAGTCTAGGTATTATTGGAGGGGATAAGTAAAGATGTGTCGGCTTACGTGAAAGGGTGTATGGAGTGTAACCAAAACAAGAAGGCAACGGTCTCAGCTAGACACCCAATGTTATCCTATCATTCAGGATCGCCAATGGAACAGGTTCATTTAGACTTCATTGGGCCCCTACCTCGCACTGAGAGAGGAAATGAACACATCTTGATGATGGTCGACCAATTTACCAAGTGGGTAGAGTGCATCCCCTTGCCTTCTCAAAGTGCAGAGGGAACGGCAAGAGCCGCGGTGAATCAATTCTTTTCTAGATTTGGGTGCCCATTCCAAGTATTCACTGATCAGGGGAGGAATTTTGAGTCCTCTTTGTTCAGGGAAATGTGTGACTTACTTCACATACATAAATTGAGAACTACCCCTTACCGTCCCTCGGCGAACGGACAAGTAGAGCGATGCAATCGTACACTGATGGCGGCGGTGCGGTGTTTCATTGGAAAATATCAGCGGAGCTGGGATCAATACTTAACGCAGTTGGCAGGGGCATTAAGGTCCTCCGTAAATAGAAGCACAGGGTACATACCCAATATGATGATGCTGGGTAGGGGATTGGGTTGCCTGCGGAACTAATGTTCAGGAGTCCGGGAAACACCGGACAGCCCGAAGGGGACCAATACGTAGGGGAGTTCCAAACAGCTATTGAAGGTGCCCACATGGTGGCTAGGGAGACTCTCAAACAATCCCAAAAACGAACGAAGAGAGATTACGATGTCAGGTGAGGATCAGAGAGTTAAAACTGGGTGATTTGGTGTATCAGTTGGACACTGCCACCGTTAAGGGAAAAACTCGAAAAATTGAGTCCCTCGTGGAAAGGCCCAGGAGTGGTAATTGAAAAGTTGACCCCCCTATATCTATAAAATAAAGTTAAAGTGGGTGATAATCACCGCCAACCACGATAGGTTGAAATTGTGTCAGGACCGAGAGGTTCCAGAGTGGGCCCAAAAACTGAGTCAACAAATCATTGAGGGGACAGGATATACCAAGGAGAATGGGGGCGTCAAAGATCAACGGGGGTATAGAGATAAGCTTTATTGTGTTTGTCGGAAGCCATATACTGGGGAGTTCATGATCAGGTGCGAGGAGTGCAAAGAATGGTATCATGGTAAATGTGTAAAGGTAACGCAGGAAGAGGCAGAGACCATCGGAGATTTTGTCTGCTCGGGGTGTCACATGCATCCCTGGGAGAAGGTATAGTGCAGAGGGGGGATTATTGGGGGAGCAGGGGGCATAATGAGTGTTTGGGGAAAAAGGGGGAAGGTCAGGTACGCCCATAGGACATAAGACTCTGACCTGCCTGGCGCAGGGTGGCTATTGACCCCCGTGTCAGGTGGATTATCTAATCTTTTTCAGATGTCACTAAAAGAAGACGTGCTATCACTGGAGGACAGTGATAGCGAGTACTTCGATACAGCGGAGGCAGGCTCATCAGCTGATGAAATGGATGACTGCCTGTCCGCTGTATCGGAGTGGCTGGCGGTGGCAGAGGTCACGAGCCCAGAGAGTAGTAAGGTGCCGGCAGGGGCGGAGGCCCCGGGCAGTGAGGAGCTGATGGAGTCTCCGGGCCGCAAGGTCCGGAGGAAGAAGAATAAAGGTAGAAGCCGGTATGGCCCTGGCCGGGCAGAACGCCGTAAACGGCAGGCCCTCATTCGTCAAGAATCCCAGGGGGGTCTGTGCAGGGAGAGGCCGGAGGGGAACCGGAGTCACCCGGGAGCTCCTCCGGTGTGGGGTGTCCTATGGAGGGGTGTGGGGAGTGGGTCACTGACCTGCGGGGGCACTGTGTGCAGGCACATGTCCCCGAGGTTTTCAGGGACTTGGATCGCACGGGGGAGGATATTGGGAGGGTCAGGGCGTCTGCATTGCAGACGATCCTGAGAGTCCTGGGGAAATCAGGGGGACCTGTTTGGCTACGTGCAGGACTTCTGAGTGCCATCGGATGCCTGGAGGGTCATAGTGTGAAGCCGGTGGAGGTGGCGGCTATGAGGGAAGTGTGTAGGGTAAGGGGATGGGAGATTCCTTCGGAATTCTCCTTGAACCCCCCTAACTCTCCAGCTGTTTTAATACACTGGAGAGCCCTCATAGAGCTATTGGGGCTGAGCATGCCTGCCCAGAGAAGAGTAGCACTATGCAGCCTCCGGTTCCCGTTGGCCAGTAGTCAGGGGTTTGGGAGTTCAGGGGAACCTCCGGCTGTAAGGCCTAAGGTTGTAAAGCCGGAGGAACCCATGGATTGTTCCCAAGGGGGGATGGGCAGTGGAGGTTCAGTTGGGAGAGTGCCCGCTGAAGGACAGAGAGGAACACCACGAGCCTCGGCGACGAGGGCTTGTGGGTTTTCTGTACCTCGGCCAGTGCCTCTTTTTCAGTTTGAAGCCGGTGCCGTCCCCTCATCTGGTCGGTTTTAGTAGGGGTGCCCCTCAGTCAGTGGCTGGAGGGCGTTGGGAAGAGGACAGTCAAGTTAGGAGGGAGTCTCCGGTCCTGATTCCGGATGCTATGGATTCCCATATGCATCTGGACAGGTCTCTCCGGAGGCTTCGACTGGACCCCAGTACAGGGATCCAGGAATTCCTGGCTCGGTGTCCGAAACCCGCTCCTAAGCAGGAGATCAACTTGGTGGGGGGTGTTGGTCTACTGTGACCCCAAATCGTGGCCAAAAGACCCAGAGAGGCTGAATCTCCCCAAGGGATGGGTTATAGCGGTGGGAGTTCACCCAAAACATGCAATGGACTTTGATCGCCTGTCCAAGCTTTTGGACTCCCCGGCTGTGACTGCCTTGCGGGAGGTGGGGATAGACTGTAGTGAGGATGCGAAGCCCTTTGGTATACAGCAGAGTACTCTGAAGTGGGTGTTGGCGCTTGCTCGGCCGTATATGCCTCAGGTGTTTCATATCCGGGCCTCGGGGGATAGCCCCCAGGCAATGGATACGTTATACCGGGAGGTATTGGGCTTGATGCAGGATAAAGTCCCTAACACCCTGCAGAGTATTCATCTCCATTGCTTCAATGGGGATGAGGCTACGGTTAAGCTCTGGTCGGACGCTTACCCCGGAACCTACTTTGGGTTCTCGAGTATGGTGAAGGGGTTTGGCGACCGACAGAGGCGGGGGCTCAAAGCCGTTCCAGGGAACAGGCTCCTCTTGGAGTCTGACTCTCCCCATCTCCCCGATGTGGCCGGTTCTATCAACCACCCGGCTCATTTGTTCAGGGTGGCGGAGGAGGTCACTCGGGTAGGGGCCAGTCTCCTTTGGACGTCCTCCGGGCAGGTATTGCCAATGGGCAGACTCTGTACCAGAGGAAGTAGTGAGATTGGTACAAGGGGGAGAGTTGGAGATAACAGAAAAAAGGAGGGGTGAAAAACAGTGAAGTTCTAGGTGTTCGATGGTGAGGAGTAGTGTATGTGGGGACATAACTACATCTTTTTGGGGACTCCTTGGGGTGGATGGTTGTATTCAAATGTTTGGAGGTGTGGAGTAATGTCTGTGGGGACATGGCTACGTCTTTTGTTTTTCCATTATTTGCCTCTCATCTTTTGTTCCATTTGGTAGGAGAGTTGCTTGGCTTTTGGACATTTCTGCTTATGCGAGGCAATCATTCTCTGGCTTCCCTCGCTCATTAATTTTTGCAACAGATATGCTTTTGCCGCTCTTCTGGTTTCCTTCTGGCTTGCTTTGATATGGCGGGTTCCACATAGGTGTTGTTATATCTGGTCATGGAGGCAGGCTAAGAAGTAGATATCTGTGTGATATTGTCTGACTTCTCTGTAGCCTGTCCTCTGTTTGTCCTTTCCTCTCATTCCTCCATCCAGCAGTTTGTCTTTTGGGCGGGAGTCTTCGCTCTTCGTCCTCGGCATGGTGTATTTGGGAAAGTGTGTCCTTGAGGAGGTCGAATCAGTTGTTTTGGCGTCTTTGTCCTCGGCATGGGATAATTGGGGAAAGTGTTTCCTTAAAAAATGGGTCTCTGAATTGATCCACTCATCACAAAATATATATTTGTATTTAATAATAATTGGGGGAAGGATTATATGGATAATGTTGAGAAGGTTTTTTTGGGGGGATATCGGAATGGATAATTGGTGTGTTGTGGATATAGGGGGTGCCACAGGATCTGGTGTGTAGTGTACATAATTTGCTGGTCTTGTAACTCCTAGAAACGCTGTCCCATGGATATCGGAAGCTTAGGGCTTGTGGAGGCTTTATCTGCCTCTTGTGAGCCCTAGGGTGATTTTTGGATTTGTCATTACATCCTGGATGGCCCCTTGTTTCTGGGAGTTTATCAGTGGCTGCAGCCCGGGGTCCTTTAAGATAAAACGGGGAAGAGTGTAGTGAATCGTGGGGAATGGAGGCCGAGGAGTTCCGAAAGGCACCAATGATGCACCAGAAAGTGCCCACGCTTGGCAGAACGAAATATACCACTGAACTAAACACACGTAAAGAGATTACTAGAAGAATAACCAGACCATACTGAAGCATTGCCAGTAACCACTAGCAAAATAGTAAGTAGTGCTGATTTGCTATATAATTTACGACTACTTATCAAGAAATTGATACCGATGTCTATGGATTTAGTGTCACTTATTTCAATCTTAGATACGATATTTGATTCATGACTGTTTTCATACACTATGCCAACTCTGATTACGGGTTTTAACAGTAGCAGTTCTTATGATTGGACAATTAAAAAATAAGGAGCCAATAGAATTGGGCGATCTATAAACCATATCATCTCACTTAAAAATATGCAAGGAATGCTCCGATTGGATAATATTACCGAAATTAACTAATCAGAACAACTCTATTATACGTACTTTGAAGTGAATTGTAAACAAAAGGTAATTTTTATACAGTGCTCGCAACGGGTTCTCTACGTGCATGCATGTAGGATTCTTTCAATTATACGTGCATGATTTTTATTCTACATGAAACACATACTACAGTACGTGAATGGGCATGCTGCATATACCTGGTTCATATCAAGACAACATTCATTATAGAAAATATTGTGAGTCCCCTAAAGTACCTACTGAATATCGTGAGACAACAAAACCAAGTCTCATAGAACAAAAATGATACATTATATGGTGAGTCCCCGGCTTTGTTTAGTTTGGGTATGTTATTTTTTTTTGGAGGATATGTAGAGCCCCCTAAAGGACATGAAGACCTGACACACTTATTCACCAAAACAGAAAATTTTCCACAATCCACAACAGAGATCGTTGTACCGTCTTCACAAATTGATGACAGACCACACTGTACGACAATGTACAAATGTACATGTATCTCAGAGGCGGATCCAGACATTTCCATAGAGGGGATCCGTTTTATTTCAGAAACCATGTTTTTATAGAAATATCAAGATACCGAGACGTAATTCAACGCGAAAATTACAAGACATGGTAAAAAGAAAAATGACAAGGATGAAACTGGAAATATTCTGTTAGAATACGTTTTTACCAGTCTATAACCTATAGCACAAAAAATGGGGGGGCCTATCCCCCTCTGGATCCGCCTATGTATCTATTATGGGTTGACCATTTGATTCTGAGAGGGATCTGGAAGTTTTTCTTTATTTTTTATAAATAAATATTCTGGCCAGGTCATGAGCAAAAATAAAATAAATATCCTGTCACACAACGAAATACAGCATATAGACGACTTGATAATAAATGAAAAAAATATATATAAAATGTCGCTTGTAAACATCAGAGCCAAGGAGGTTTTATTCGGAATTTAGGCGTAAATAAATTTGGGGTTTTGCCATTGTGTTATCCTTGCTAGCTAAGACAATGGCCAAATTTTTTTACATGAATATACCTATAAATTTTGTGGTTTACATGTATTTAGCAGAAAAAACAAACGTGCAACGTGTTAGACAGCAAGATAGTTTTGCAGCTAGGAGCAATGTAACCCAATTTCGACATCGAGTGGTGCGTTTGGGAGGGGCTAATAATGTTTTCAAAGTAAAGAAATATTGCTTTCCGACAGAAAAAAGGGGATGCGATCGTGCCACCTCTCCTTTGTATGAACCAAGAGTACATTTCTGCTTTGAAATCTGAATGGCTACCTCTTTTTTGGTATACATTGATAATATTTACGGTCTACGTTTGAAAGGACAGACAAACATTTTAAGTCAGAATTGAAAATAATTTGTTCACACGGTTTTATACCAAAACGCGTGATGGTTCGGCAATAACTGCTTGATATTTCACATTTGTTAAGAAGACAGACCCATATGCACGATGAACCCAAAGTATTTGTTATTTCATTTTAGTATATTTTTACATTCAAAATTTTTTAATTAGTATACTTGACCTTTTAACGTTAGCTTTATTAACAGTAAATTTAGCAATGTCCACCCGCCCAACCGTTTTGCAAACAAAGAAGGGATATGGTATGATTATCTTTGTCCCATAGAAAAAAGAAGAACTTGAATGATGCGAATGACGTCACGACAGATTTTTAAAGGGGAATAAGCAGGATTGATATTTCCCGCGGTTTTAAGCAAGGTAAGTTTACCTGACGATTTTGTACCAACGGCTTGAGAAAATTTTAAATTATTACGATTTTCTATCAAGGTACTAAAATCTCTATCTAAAAATGTGTAAATCTGAAAAAAAAGTTTTGACCTTTGCATTTCACCGTTAATATTTCCGAGATAAAAAGTCTCAAAGGGAGATAAAACGGACCAACACCTAAAATGATTTTTTTTTAAATATTTTCAGACTTTTTCTTATGCAGTTTGTTTTCTGCATAAGTTTTCTATGCAGTTTGATTCCTTTGAAAAAGTCTTCTCTCGAATGTTTCGACAAATTTGTTGTAATTTTTATCATTTCAAATATACGAGAGGTCAAAGCCTAAAATTATGTTTTTTTTAATTTCGAGTCTGATATTCCTAAGATTTTTCCTTCAGACATACCTGTAGTTGAAATAAAATGAACAAATATCAAACTTGGCTTAGCAACGCATATGTATGGGAACTTCTCATTCTATTTACTGTGCATGTACTATATATGCAATTTAAAGCTTGTCACGCTAAAACGTCACACTCCTGACAAATTTGACCAGGTTTTGGAGGATAACTATGTAACTAGAAGAACAATCCGTGAAACTTTGAATGATGATAACTGTTATCATTGTGCTTGTATTAAGATATTTACTATTCTTTCATATCACTTAAAATTCAACTACAAATGTAATTCTCTGAATATTTAAGTCTTCATTTTTTTAAATCACTCAATTAGACTTTAAAAAATAACAGGAAAAGTAGAATGTTATGCACTCCACACAGTGACAAAGACAAAAATGGGGAAACGTTTGAAGAGATTAATCGACATTGCCATCTTTGCGTTCACAATTACGACACTGTAACGGGTGCTTGTGACCCAAATATGACTGCAACGTTGTCCTTGACTTGTTGCAACGTAATGACATGATTACTTTCTTTATTAACATGGAGACGGACAGTGGCAAGTTTTCATTTACGTAATTATTGCAAAACTTCAGGAATAATGTAGTACAAATAATCTTAGATAATTAGACAGGAATTGTTTTTGAATTTCTTTTAAACTGGTAAGTCATATGAAGAAATGTCACTTATTTGGAGTTCGACTGTGAAATGCAGGTTGGCGTGATATCCATAATGTCATGTGTAAAAAAAATACCAGAGTCATTCTCAGTTCGAAAAAATGAACACGATTTGTCCGTAAAGGTTGTTTCTGTTGACCTTAAGTCACTCAGTATGTCTGCGTTGTATTGGTCAAAGTTTTGCATGATCAAGTTAATATTAGGACTACCTGTCTGTGTATATTCTACAAAAAAAACACACAAACCAAGGCGAAATTTTCTACCTAGGTTTCAAATTCTCCACAAATATTTTTGATTTTTTTTTTAAATATCTATGTATTGTTGCTCTAAATTAAGTTAAATTTATTCTATATTCATCTTTTACTAATCCACTAGAAAGGTGTTTGTCTGGACACACTAGACAAAGGTGATGTGCTTGTTTACACGTGACGTCACGATTTTACGAAATTGACATTCAACGTAAGTACTTACGTAAATGAAAATTTCGCCTTGGTTTGTCAGTTGTCAATGAAATAAATGTGGTTTTGAAATTTCTTGACTTTGACACGAAAATACAGTATTTTATTTTCCGACAATATCTATGTATTGTAAGTTCTAAATTAAGTCAAATTTATTCTATATTCATCTTTTACTAATCCGTTAGAAAGGTGTTTGTATGGACACACTAGAAAAAGGTGATTGTCTTGAAATTTCTTGACACGAAAATACAGTATTTTATTTTCCGACAATATCTATGTATTGTTGTTCTAAACTGATTTACATTTATTCTATATTCATTGTTTATTATTCTGCTCAAGGATTTAAATTAGCATCGTGTTATTGGTTTTCGTGCTATTATCGATTTTCAGATATAGCGATTAACAGTGTTAACCCTTCATTCATGACGATTGGAATTTTCAAAGAATGGCTAGTTAAATATTTCTTTGTACATAAGATTGTTTTTAAAGCCATTCTTGTATTTTAATATACTCTCGATTATCTGGCAACTTTTGTTGTCAGTAAAATGGCGTCATCTGTTTTCATGTGAAGTAAAAACAAGGCCGATATACGGGATGGAAACGAGTATATAATCCGGAAATGGCTGGTTTTAAAATTTCATGGTTCTGACCATCTACCAAATCATACTACATCTAAATAAAATAACAGAATGTTTGAAAATTACCACTTTCAAAATTGTGTTTACTTTTGATGGTTTTTTTTAGTGCTGAAACCACAATGCACTGCAAAGTGACATGTATTTTATATAAGAAACAGGCACATTTCAGTCAGCTCTTTTGTTTACAAGTACGATCAGTGACCCCATGAGTTACATGACAGGAAGAGCCGGTGTCTGAGAGGCAGATGACATAGTTAAATTTTATATAGCTCTTCTGGTTTTTTTTCCAGCTACTTTATAGATGAAGTAAAATTTTACCATTACAAAAAGTATGGTTCAGTAGGTAGGTTCACTGTTCTTGGTACTTACGTCTTTAAAAGCAAACTTTAACATCTTTTACAGATGTCACGCTGTAGTCTTGTTTATGTTCCATAAATAGAAAACGGAAGACACGTCAAAAATAATGCGTGCGCTGTGGAAATCAAAATAAAATGGATAAAACGAAAACAGATGACGCACGAAAACACATACCGTGACGATAGTATACAAATCCTTGTTTCGCTGGAATGTTGTTTTTCTTGACACATTTCTTGAAAATGGTGCTGTGTTTGTTTACACATGATGTCTTGATTTTACGAAATTGACATAGGGTGCATAGTTGTCAATGAAATAGATATTATTTTGAAATTATTGACTTGGGCACGGAAATACAATATTTTATTTCATAAAAACAAAACAATTTTGCTATTATTTAAATCTTTTTCATGAAAGTATTTTCTTCTCTATTCGTATCTATGTTGGCTTTACACATCCAGGTTTAAATGTCAGCGCCCGCACATTTTTAGTCTTGCGAGACCGATGCGAGAAATAGTCCATCAGTGGTATACCGTAATGAGGAATTCCGTCCTCTATTATTTTTATTTCATTGAAGGAAATACGACTTTTTAAGTACCCTCTGCCATGTTGGTTTACATTGACAACTGCATGATCTCCATTGCGGTTTAAAAAAGGGATGCAACTCTACCCGGTTTAGCAAGAGCATCGAAAAGGACAACGTATTCGAGTATAATTTTCTCATAATTTGTAGATATTTGACCATTGTGAAAAATCAAAGGATAACTTTATTATTAGAGTGATAACTTGTTTCTGAATCCCATTGAACATTGCAAGTATATATATTTGAATAATTATATGCTGAAATTTCATGAAATAAATAATTGTTTAAGGGCTATTCCAGAAAAAATGTATGGGACGGCACTTGATCTTTTTTTGGATGGGTGGTAGGGGTAAGGGCAAATGTAATTGTGTGAGTGGTTGTTTCCTCCAGAAATATAATTGGATAGGTGGTTGTACATTAAATGAAAAATTTATAGCTATGCTTTCTTGTTACTCTTCAGATGCCGAAGGAAAATCACGTTTTTTTAAACCGGTGATTTTGTTTACTTAGCGCGTAAATCCTATGTAAACGGACGGAACTAACAAAGCAAGTGTAAAGTCCCGAGTTTTCCAAACGGTAACTGGTTACCAATATTTGTGGTTACCAGATTGTTTACTGCCTGTTGCCAGCATGGCAGACAAGTGGAATATTAATTCTGTTTCCCATTGACTGCAATCCAATGGCTTAGACAATTTTGCAGCTACTTTTAGAGGTAACATTTGTTAATCAATGAAGACAAGGTGTTGTAAACTTTACCCTCAACTGGAATCACTGGCGACTTGCTCTAGAAATAGTGTTTATTCCACGAACTTCGTGGCAGTTTTTCAAACTCTGAAATGTATGACTTCCAGGGTTAAATAAAACATACAAATCAGTGCATTTCGACAGCAAATTATTGAATGAACAATTTAGATTGGAAATAATTCAACTGAAGCTGCAATTATGTGTGATTTACTTGGAATAAGCATTCACATTGTAATTACACATAAATCAAAACAAAAAATAACCCAACAAGTATACAGTTTGACAAGTTGTGAGGAAGGATACATGCAAATGAATTTCTGATAAATGTTGGTTAAACTAAATGCATTATTATACTTAAAAGTCAGTTTTTACCCACAAAAAACAACACAATTTAACAAAGAGAATATGCTTAAAAATAACAAATTCTGGACAGGGTATTCTACTGTTCTTTATTTTATGTCAATGCCAATTATTCACAAAAATAAAATACTTTTTCTTCGTAAAATCAACAAACTACAAGCTGCCATAATCATATTTAACTTGCCTACAAGTACAAAATGCCATTGAAATTTGTAGGAAATCAGAGTTTAGGTCACAATAAAAGTGTGACAGACAGACGGAGGAACAGGGGTGAAAACAATATCCTGTCTTTCTTTGAAAGTGCGGGGATAGATATGAAGACTGTCTTTTAATACTGTTAAAACAATAACAAAACATTGATCAGAAATTATTTTATTGATAAACAAGATTTTACAAACATGCAGCTATATTCTTACAAATAACACATGAACGTATCATAATTATTCAAACTTTTTTGTTAAAAAGGTCATTTATACTTTAAATTAGATGGGTAGTGGGGTCAAGTTAAAAATCAATAGAATAGGTAATTGTCCCATAATGAAATGTAATTAAGTGGGCGATGGGTTTTAAAAAAAAAGTGCCTTCCAACCCCTCCATACATTTTTTTCTGGAATAGCCCTAAACTAACTTTATAGCAAATAGAAAATACACAAGTTACTTAAACATTTGAAGAGATCATGGGAAAAAATATATGTTATTTTCAAGTGAGCTTTTTATTCATGATAATATGACCTAAAAAAGGTCATATTATCACCTTAAAGGGAAACAATATTACTGTAAAACATATTTAAGAATCAAAGTCTGTTCGCCTTAAAGTTCCTATAAAATGTATAATTTTAGAATCAAAATCGGAAATGACAAAGCCATGTTCGATTGTATATGAAAATTATAGTGAAATGTTAATTAGGAAAGTACATCTTATTTATTTCTAATTGATATTGTTTAATTACCGGTGTGTTAATTTTCTTAGATTGTCAATTAAATAATATATTGTGACGGTTAGTTACTTCCAAGATGCAATGAAAGCATTGAATATAGGCGTCATATAAGGTCATGCACAAAAAAAAAAAATTTCATGGTTCATTATTCCTTTTCTGTTTGAGTTATTTGTTTTAATTATGTTTTCTTTTCTTGACTACATAATTATCCATCATATCATACATACTTCAATTGGCTTTTTTCGATGTTTATAGATCACAAATTCTCCTTTTTCATGTGTTGTGTAGGACCTACAAAACACAAAATACCTTTAACTAATGCCGGTGGATATATTATTGCTTCCATCATTAATCTATTGAGATGCCGCCTGCAGGCATGTATGTATTAACATTGAAATAATATTCCAAAATTTGGAGAAAACAAGCCTAAAATCTTAGCACATTTGACAATCAAGGATTACGCTGAGGGCAGCATGATACGACCCCAACATGTCGACTTTGATTTACGGTTTACGAGTACCACTTTGGTATCTTCAAATACATCTTCAAAATGATGTTGAGAACGTTTATCACTATTAATATGTATGCCCTAAGTTTGTACAAATGTTAGGGATCTTGTAGTTACTATACAAAGCATTAAGATATAGATCAATCTTATCAGAAATAAGAGGAAATATACACAAGAAGATTTTGAGGATACCAAACTTTGAAAGGGGCAATCAGAATCCGTATATCGAAGAAGAACAGACAACACAATGGCCAAAAGAAAAATTTACAAAAGGACAAACAACGATCAACAAAACATACATATAAAACTAAAGATTGAGTAACACGAACCCCACTAAAAACCGGGGGTGAACTCAGGTGCTCCGGGAGGGTAAGCAGTTCCTTCTCCACTGGTGACACCCGTCGTGTTAATCTAGTTACAAACCCGGTGATAACTCATGAACGAGGAAAGGACCGGGAAGTGCTTACGACAAGTGGAACATATCCATGGTAATTTGTGACACAGATATTCCATAACGGTCAACCAAGTCGTGGTGGCAACTGTAAAACTTTCGAAGTGATGACTTCAACTTAACTAAGAGGTAATCCTGATAGGAACCACAAGCTCTGGAATATCGTATCAACTGAGAGATATATAATCCATATGCAGGTGCTGCTGGAATGTTGCTACATATGAATGGAAAGTTCACAATGGGAAAATTGAAATCATCTATTTTGTCGTAAAGTTTCGTTCTTAACCGCCCCTCACTGTCAATTTTGAGGTGTAGGTCAAGGTATGAAGCAGACATATCTGTATTTGTGGTATCCTTTATTTCAAGCTCAATGGGATAGATGCGATCGACGAAATCACCAAACCTAGAATTATTTAGTGAAAGGACATCATCTATATAGCAGAACATGAAATTAAAGGATCGGGCTAGTTTCTTTTCGTTTTTCTTGAGAAGCCTCTGCCACTGCAATAGACAAATTTTTTTCTGACCTTATGTTGTTCGAATTGTTCAAAAATCGAATTTGATCTTCTACATAAGAATAAAAATAATTAGATAGCGCACAACGTTTTTCTGCAATAATCAAAGTGATAGTATTTTTCTTACGTTCCATCGAATGTTTGGATGTGTGGGTCGTTTATTGTATAGCAGGTTCCTTTTGGTCTTTTCTCACTTGAGACATGTATCTACAATTACAATAAAAATGACACATTAATTCTGTTTCGTAATAAAATGAAAAACAGAAAATACCACTGTCGGAACAGTTCCAAAGATTAATAGAACTAGATGTGTCAGAATGACACGAATGTCCCCTCCATGAATATTAATAATTTGAATACTATGTAAAATTCTAAAATCCAAGGGCAGTAATCTGGCCAAAACTATTCAGTGGGAACAAAAGCTAAACTAGATCTGTAATTCATCATTGTAATTGTAATTCCAAATACCAAAAATCAAGTCAATATCTCAAAGCATAGTGAAATAAAGTGGTGACAACTAAATATTTGGCCAAAGTTAAAAATCCAAGGTGTGTAAATTAGCCCAAGATCATTCAATCGGAACGAAATTCAAACTTGATCGGTAACTCATCACTATACACTCACATACCAAAAATCAAGTCAATATCTCAAATCATAGTGAAAAAAAGTGGTGACACCTAAATATTTGGCCAAATTTCAAAACCCAACGGCTATAAGTTGGACAAAAATCATTCAACCGGAATGAATTTCAAAGCTGATCTGTAACTTATGATTATACACCCTCATACCAAAAATCAAGTCAATATCTCAAATCATAGTGAAATAAAGTGGTGGTAACTAAATATTTGGCCAAATTTCAAAAGTCCAAAGGACCATAACTCGACCAAAAATCATTGGACCAGATCGAAATGTAAACTTGATCTGTAACTCATCATTATACACTAATATACCAAAAAATCAAGTCAATATCTCCAAGCATAGCAGAAAAAAAGTGGTGACAACTAAATATTTGGCCAAATTTCAAAGTTCAAGGGCAATAACTCGGCCAAAAATCATAGGCCCAGAACGAAATGTAAACTTGATCTGTAACTCATCATTATACACTCATATACCAAAAATCAAATCAATATCTCCAAGCATAGCGAAAAAAAAAGTGGTGACAACTAAATATTTGGCCATATTTCAAAGTCCAAGGGGCATAACTCGGCCAAAAATCACTGGACCGGACCGAAACGTAAACTTGATCTGTGATTTATCATTATACACCCACACACCAAATATCAAGTCAATATCTCAAAGCATAACGAATAAAAGTGGTGACAATTGTTTTATTTCGGAATTCCGGATATGGGGAACACTAGTACTATTTCCCACTCTTGAGACAGACCAGTTCCTATTTTTAGCGATGTGAGATTTTCTTTTCTCACTTTTGAGACAGATCAGTTCCTATTTTTAGCGATGTGAGATTTTCTTATCTTGCACTAGTGCAAGACAAAAAAAAATCACGTGCGTTTTACCGGCAAATGCCGCATGCTGTAGAGTTTATGTCAACTGCCCCCCAATTCTCCATGCTTTTCCTTTTTAAAATAAACAATTGACCACGAATACGGTTGCATATGGATAAATCGAATATTTACTTCAGCAATGGAAAAATATATTGCGGGAAAACGCTTGATGGAATGTAAACAAAAACAATTAGGTGGTTTAGTGAGAAATAAAATCAAACACCGGAAAAAGTACAAGATAGGGAAATCTCCGACACCCTTGGGTAAGATTACAATCGTTCTCTAACTCGGCATGCCTCGTAAAGAGAGCGATTGAAATCTTACCCTCGGGTGTCGGAGATTTCCCTATCTTGTACTCTCTCCGGTGTTAGATTCTATATTTCTCTAATTCTTGTTCAATTTTCACACTTCTCAACCCGTGTGAAAAGAAATCGATAATCAACGTGTGGATCCCTTTGTTCTCAATCACTGATTGGTCAATTATGCAATTATGTCTCAACCCGTGGGTGAGATAAGAATTTCATGCTACTTTTCCCGTAAAAATGTTACGTTTCGCAAAATGTCATTGTGTCAATAAAATCGATTAATTAACCGTAACTAACCGTAATTAACAGTACCGTCATCAAGAACCCCTCATCTAGAATCTTGTCCCTTCTCCATCATTGCTTCAAAAACATTCCTTAACGGGTGTGACGTCAATTGAAGTATACGTCAGTGACGTCATTGAATGTCGATTTGAGAAAGTGAAAAACGGCCATATATTTTGTCAACAAACATGTTATCGATCAGGAACTCTAACATACTGATGACTTCATTTTCTGAATAGCACTTATTGCCTTTTGTTTTCTGCTTGTCAAAATAAGATACTTTGTGACCCTAAACTTGTAACATTGCCGACCATTTGTAAAGTAAAATGTGTTGTGAATAATTTCTTTTAAACATGTTTTTAATTTTTCATGAGGATTTGTGGTTTTAAGTATAGAAAAGTCAAATGTTTAGTTAGATGACATTTCGAAAAAGTACGAGAATTAAAATTATCCATAAGATCCTTAGAACTTTTCAGTATCCACGTTTGGTCAATGCTTCTGTGTGAATAGACTATGTCACAGTATGATTGGAGTTCCTCTTTGATTGCAGACAAATTATTTGTAATAGACAGTTCTTTTGTTGTACAAGTAGAAGAACCAGCAATATATCTGTCTCTACGACTACATGGATTCTTGTGAAGTTTTCATATTCAAAACAAAGGCAACGCAAAGCGTGGCGTATCCCCTCGCCTAAAAATTAGACCCTGTGACCTTGAAAATCAATAGGGTTCCAGATTCTCTTAAGGTCTAAGTATGTACCAAGTTTGGTCAAAATCCGTTGAAGGATGTTGATTCTAGAGTGTTCACAAGGATGTTACGGAGTAAAAATCTGACCTGGTGCCATTGACCTTTGACCTATGACCTTGCAAATCAATAGGGTTCCAGACTCTCCTAAGGACTACGTATGTACCAAGTTTGGTCAAAATCCATTGAAGGATCTTGATTCTAGAGTGTTCACAAGGATGCTATGCGGTAAAAATTTGACCCGGTGACCTTGACCTTTGACCTTGAAAATCAATAGGGTTCCAGATTCTCCTAAGGACTAAGTATGTACCAAGTTTGGTCAAAATCCATTGAAGGATGTTGATTCTAGAGTGTTCACAAGGATGTTACATGGTAAAACATTTACCCAGTGACCTTGACCTTTGACCTATGACTTTGAAAATCAATAGAGTTCCAGACTCTCCTAAGGATTAAGTATGTACCAAGTTTAGTCAAAATCCATTGAAGGATGTTGATTTTAGAGTGTTCACAAGGATGTTATGAGATAAAAATTTGACCCGGTGACCTTGACCTTTGACCTTGAAAATTAATAGGGTTCCAGATTCTCTTAAGGAATAAATATGTACCAAGTTTGGTTAAAATCCATTGAAGGATGTTGATCCTAGAGTGTTCACAAGGATTGTGACGGACGGACGGACAGTATCGTTACTATATCCCCTCGCCAACGAATAATAAAGTAGGCAAGTCATCATATTCTTCATTAATTTGAATATTCATTGATGACACAAATGATTTGTGATTTGCCAAAATTTCCTCTTTGTCACAACTAGTATTTTTGTAAGTAGGATTATCAGAGTTCTTGGAAATGCCAAGTTCTTTTGACACTCATGTCGTCATGGTAATAACCTTTACATTCAAAAACAAAATGTTATTAGAAGCTTTGTCTGCAGGTACAACAAAAATATTTGCCATGAAGGGAAGACAAACATTCATTTGTCTTTTTATCTTTAATTCTGATTGAATAAAAGAAGTAGAAAGTGACACAGGCGCGAACACCACACGATTGGTATGCTGATATTAACTGATGGGAAATATGACAATTTAGAAACTTGTCTAAATTGTGTTTTGTTTTTGTTTCAGCTTTTTGTTTATCTTCGTCTTGTGTCTCGTCTGCCCAATGTTGCCAGTGTCTCTGGCTTGTCAATTTTTGATTGCCCCTTCGGTTTTCTTTAACGTTTATTGGAAATAGAGAATTTTGAAACGGCTGGTATGTTGATATGTGGGAGGCAGACATTTGACAATTTTGAAACAGTTTCCATGCTGATATTGGAGGTAGGGTAATGTTACAGACATTTTTTAATCATATTAACTGCTTACCATCACTTCAGGAATGTTGTAGTTATACCATAAAGTGTCAGTACGAGAGTTGGCTTGTAGATTTATTGAACATGTATACGACTGTCGTGACGATTGATCTACAAGAGTATACACAGTTAAATTGTGATAGTGATTCCACTTGATACCATTCATAGTAGTTCCGCACGTAGCTGGCTTAATTTGTTCTGTTAAACTGTCATTACAATGTGCAGGAGCACTTCCGAATTGGTCTTGGAAACTAAACATCTCAATCCTTATATCACACGAAAAACGTCCAGGTATGTTTTTACAAGCAATTGGAACAGTTGATTTTAATCGAATTTCTACAGTTTCACCAGCTTTAACACTAAAAGAAGTTTTTTCAATCTGAAATTATATAAATATTTACAGTATTCAACAATTTTAATTCCAATTTTTGTTATCTACAGTCAAACATCGTCATCTTGAATTCCATTTTTTATTACCTACAGTCAGGCCTCTACATTAACACATTTTTCAACTTGTCCCTTCGGACAACTAACTACAAAAAGTATTTGTCCGACTCAATCTTAAAGTTGTCCGAAAAAATTAATAAAAATTACAAAAACTAGAGAATAATTACCCAGGGCTCCCACTACTTTCAAATTAGAGGGAGAAGTGACTTATCTTTCACTTTCAGAAAGCTCACAGGGAAAAGTGGGGAGACTTCTGGGAGAAGTCAATTGCGATTAATCGAAACATTGTTTCGCGACCCCTCTAAACTCTGATGTTACCCTGCCCAAATTTAGTAAATAGTTAAAGCTGCCTGAACTGATTTGTTCTGGGTTTTTTTTATTCATAAATACCTTAAGGACATAAATTCAATGCCACATTTTTATTTCTGTCTACCTTGATTGGAGTCTTGCATACCAATGATTTTTATATGTACCACCCCCTTTTCTTTTTGAAATATTACTGTGTTGTGATCCAATACCACACAAATTGTAATAACTCATATTTGTGTTATATAAATCCATGTTTCTGGTAAAAAAAAATATACCTAGATACTATATATACCAGTATCTAGGTATATTTTTTTTACGAGAAACAAGTGCCTGTGATATAAATAAAGCAAAGTATTTTATTTAAATTCACAGAGAAATAAAAATTTTAGTGGCTCTTTTCAACCAGATCAGGAAAAAGCTTGTAATATTTGTCCATTTCAAAGGTTTCAATATTTCCCAAAAGCCTATAGTACTCTATCGTATTTTGCACAAAAGACAAGCTTAAATTTGGGGCCAAATTGATATCCGATAATTTTTACGTGTCCATTCCGGACTGATTCTTGTTCTTACATTCCAAATATTGATATTTACGTTCATTAAAGCGTTTCTGAGATTGCGATTTTAATTTTGTCAATGTCCTTGAACTTCATCAAAGCATGGAGGAACAATAAATGATACATTGTGTATCATTTATTGTTCCTCCATGCTTTGATGAAGTTCAAGGACATTGACAAATTGTACAAGAGTTTTGATCTGGCATTTCACTTTAGTTTTAATCAAAATAAATTATGGACGAATTGGAGATCAAACAGGGCTCTTTTATACAACAAACCCAGTATTTTATACAAGTGGAAATAGATTTGTCCAGCGTACCGGCACGTTTGGGGATTTTTTCACTTGTCCCGTCGGACAACCGTAATACAAGATCTACTTATCCGACGTCAGTTTTCACTGGTATCGGACAAACGTTAATGTCGAGGCCTGCCTACAGTCAAACCTGGTCATCTTTAATTCCAATTTCTATTATCTACAGTCAAACTTCATCATCTTGAATTCCAATTTCAGTCAAACCTCGTCAATTTCAGTCAAACCTCGTCATCTTGAATCCCAATTTCTATTATCTACAGTCAAACGTTGTCATCTTGAATTCCAATTTCTATTATCTAGTCAAACTTCGTCATCTTGAATTCCAATTTCAGTCAAACCTTGTCATCTTCAATTCCAATTTCTATTATCTACAGTCAAACCTCGTCATCTTGAATTCCAATTTCAGTCAAACCTTGTTATCTTGAATTCCAATTTCTATTATCTACAGTCAAACCTCGTCATCTTGAATTCCAATTTCAGTCAAACCTTGTCATCTTGAATTCCAATTTCAGTCAAACCTTCTTCATCTTGAATTCCAATTTCTATTATCTAGTCAAACCTTGTCATCTTGAATTCAAATTTCTATTATCTACAGTCAAACCTCGTCATCTTGAATTCCAATTTCTATTATCTACAGTCAAACCTTGTCATCTTGAATTCCAATTTTTATTATCTACAGTCACACCTAGTCATCTTGAATTCCAATTTCAATTATATACAGTCAAGCCTCATTATCTTGAATTCCACTTTCAGTCAAGCTTCGTCATCTTGAATTCCAATTTCTATTATCTGCAGTCAAACCTTGTCATCTTGAATTCATTTTTATTATCTGGTCAAACCTCGTCATCTTGAATTCCAAATTCTATAATCTAGTCAAAATTCGTCATCTTGAATTCATTTTTATTATCTACAGTCAAACCTCGTCATCTTGAATTCCAATTTCTGTTATCTACAGTCAACCTTCGTCATCTTGAATTCCAAATTCTATAATCTAGTCAAAATTCGTCATCTTGAATTCATTTTTATTATCTAGTCAAACCTCATCATCTTGAAGTCTAATTTCTATGATCTACAGTCAAACCTTGTCATCTTGAATTCCAATTTCTATTATCTAGTCAACCTTCGTCATCTTGAATTCCAATTTCAGTCAAACCTTGTCATCTTCAATTCCAATTTCTATTATCTACAGTCAAACCTCGTCATCTTGAATTCCAATTTCAGTCAAACCTTGTCATCTTGAATTCCAATTTCAGTCAAACCTTCTTCATCTTGAATTCCAATTTCTATTATCTACAGTCAAACCTTGTCATCTTGAATTCAAATTTCTATTATCTACAGTCAAACCTCGTCATCTTGAATTCCAATTTCTATTATCTACAGTCAAACCTTGTCATCTTGAATTCCAATTTTTATTATCTACAGTCACACCTAGTCATCTTGAATTCCAATTTCAATTATATACAGTCAAGCCTCATTATCTTGAATTCCACTTTCAGTCAAGCTTCGTCATCTTGAATTCCAATTTCTATTATCTGCAGTCAAACCTTGTCATCTTGAATTCATTTTTATTATCTGGTCAAACCTCGTCATCTTGAATTCCAAATTCTATAATCTAGTCAAAATTCGCCATCTTGAATTCATTTTTATTATCTACAGTCAAACCTCGTCATCTTGAATTCCAATTTCTGTTATCTACAGTCAGCCTTCGTCATCTTGAATTCCAAATTCTATAATCTAGTCAAAATTCGTCATCTTGAATTCATTTTTATTATCTACAGTCAAGCCTCATCATCTTGAATTCTAATTTCTATGATCTACAGTCAAACCTTGTCATCTTGAATTCCTATTTCTATTATCTAGTCAACCTTCGTCATCTTGAATTCCAAATTCTATAATCTAGTCAAAATTCGTCATCTTGAATTCATTTTTATTATCTAGTCAAACCTCATCATCTTGAATTCTAATTTCTATGATCTACAGTCAAACCTCGTCATCTTGAATTCCAATTTCTATTATCTGCAGTCAACCTTCGTCATCTTGAATTCCAAATTCTATAATCTAGTCAAAATTCGTCATCTTGAATTCATTTTTATTATCTACAGTCAAACCTCATCTGATCTTGAATTCCAAATTCTATAATCTAGTCAAAATTCGTCATCTTGAATTCATTTTTTTTTTCTACAGTCAAACCTCATCATCTTGAATTCCAATTGATATTATCTACAGTCAAACCTTGTCATCTTGAATTCCAAATTCTATAATCTAGTCAAAATTCGTCATCTTGAATTCATTTTTATTATCTACAGTCAAACCTCATCATCTTGAATTCCAAATTCTATAATCTAGTCAAAATTCGTCATCTTGAATTCCAATTTATATTATCTACAGTCAAATCTCGTTATATTGAATTCCAATTTCTATCATCTACAGTCAAACCTTGTCATCTTGAATTCCAAATTCTATAATCTAGTCAAAATTCGTCATTTTGAATTCATTTTTATTATCAACAGTCAAACCTCATCATCTTGAATTCCAAATTCTATTATCTACAGTCAGCCTTCGTCATCTTGAATTCCAAATTCTATAATCTACAGTCAAAATTCGTCATCTTGAATTCATTTTTATTATCTACAGTCAAACCTCATCATCTTGAATTCCAAATTCTATAATCTAGTCAAAATTTGTCATATTGAATTAATTTCTATTATCTACAGTCAAACCTCGTCATCTTGAATTCCAATTTATATTATCTACAGTCAAACCTCGTTATATTGAATTCCAATTTCTATCATCTACAATCAAACCTTGTCATCTTGAATTCAAATTTCTATTATCTAGTCAAACCTTGTCATCTTCAATTCATTATTATTAGTCGAGTACCAATGTTCGTGGTTTTTTTTGCTACCATCAAACCACAAAGTTCATTGAACCACTGATGGCATATATAACAAGAGACGTCGGGTGAATTCGTACGATCAAAGCATCCGGTGCACACTGACATTTCTAACGCAGTGTACCACATGTAAGCTGTCTGAAACGTTGGTTATAGACGGCGCCAAGATGGCTGACAAAGTCTAACATGAACGACATTTAAATGCAGAAAAAATGTTTACAATTTCCCCAATAATAAACAATTTACTTGCTAAAATGTTATTTCTTTATCATGAGCTGATATTTTGGTAAGAATTGTGTGATTGTTGTTTAACGCCAACTCATCAATTTTTCAGCTATATCACGGCGAGAACAAGTTAACTCTCAATAAAATGATGATGAGGTCCAGACTCCCGTAGCAGGAGATTCCGAATAGAGTTCGGAATTCCGAATGAAATTATTCGGAAATATTCGGAAACAGCTTGGAAATTTGGACTTTACCATTTTTTAGGTCGGAAAAAGTGCGGAAATTTGAACTTTGTCATTTTTCATGTCGGAAAAGGCTTGGAAAGTTGGACTTAGTCATTTTGAATGGCGGAAAAAGATGCGGAAATTTGGACTTTGTCATATTTTATGTCGGAAAAAGTGCGGAAATTTGAACTTTGTAATTTTATATGTCGGAAAAGGTGCGGAAAATTGGACTTTATTATTTTTATTGGCAAAAAAAGTACGGAAAGTTGGACTTTGTCATTTTTATTGGTGGAAAAAGCTCGGAAAGTTGAACTTTATGATTTTTAATGGCGGAAAAAGATGCGGAAAGTTGGACTTTGTCATTTTTGATGGCGGAAAAGTTTGGAAAATAGTCTTTGCAATATTTTATGATTAGAATAAATTCGGAAAATAGGACTTTGTCATTTTTTATGTTGGATAAAGCTTGGAAAGTTGGACTTTTAGATTTTTTTAATGTTGGAAAAAGTTCAGTTAGGTTTGACTCAGTCATTTTTTAGGCCAGAAAAAACATTTGTTTGTGGAAAAGCTGATTTAGTCATTTCTTAAGGTTTTATTCTTAAATTTGATTAATATCCAATTGAATGAAGAATATCAACTAATATTAACTAATTGATTAATACTGCCAAGTCTTCAGTTAGAATAAAAATTTAATAAATATTGATGTTTCTAATCTTCCCTGAAACAGGTGTTAAAACTGTTCAACTCTTTGGTATATTCAAATTTTTTCAAAGAAAATTAGACAAAGACCAGCATAAAACATAGAAAATTGAAAACAAGTAACATGAACTTCACTAAAATAGTGAAAACTTGTGTTCTTCAGAAAATTGAGCATTCACTGTACTACACATAGTTATTGGTTTGATGGGTGCAGATTACATTTTTTCTGGGTTCTGAAAATTTACTCCTCATCAAATATTCAAAAGTAGATTAAGTTTCCATCATAATATGCATAAGAAAGTTAATAGGTACTATATTGATCACTCATCATGTACATGCAATTACTGAAGTCTTGAGGTTTCTAATGATGATTGAAGTTTAAACATTGTATACAGTCGAATCTCATAATGTCAAACTTCTTACTTTTAGTTATCCAAAGAAAAAACTTATCTGAGATTGAGTGAGTGATTGTTGCTTAATGCCAATTCAGCAATTTTTCAGCTATATCGTGGCGAAAACAAGTTAATTTTCAATGAGAACATGTTCAGGTCCACTTTGTACTAAACCAACACGCTGAGTTGGATTTTATAGTGCTAGCTCACTGAAACAACAATCTGCGGGTAGACATGTCACTCAACTCGGACACATTATTCTGATTCCGAGCCAACCTGCTTAGTGGAGAAGCAACAGATACCAATGTAATATTCTTTGATTTGACCCGAACAGGGCTCGAACCCACAATCTAGAGCACTCGAGGTGTATCTGATATTGACATAACCAGGTATGACTGTATATACAACACTTTTCAACATTGTTCAGCAAACCTCATTGCACAGAAAATCATTTTTTCATAAAAACAAAAGGAAGAAATCTGAATATGGCAACTTTTACTTGCTGATAATAATATTCATAGTACATAAACATAGGATAACAAAGTAGAAAATAAATAGAATACAAATCCTGCTCAGTGGTTTTTCCCGTTTTCCTCCACCAATAAAACTGAGCTTCATGTACTGTGATACAACTGAAAGATTGCTAAAAGTGGCAATAAACACCCTAACACTTCCATATAATAAAGTGTCTTAATAATTTTTCATTGATTTTCCCCCAACTCAAGATTCTCCCAAACATTCAGAGTAAGAGTATGTCCCAGTTCAATCTCTCTCAACAAAGTGCTCAACCAGTTCTTCTTCAAATGTCCATGTCTATCTGTAACAAGTGATTGGTCTGTACTACAGTTAAATTTAGCCATGCTTTTCTGTCTTCAACAGACATTTACACTTGATCCACACGTGTCAATATTTCCTGAATTGAAAATATGTATGTTGTGGTTCCTCTATGACTGACTGATCATCTTGTTCTTCAATTTTCCTGAAATAAAATTACAAAATATGTAAGAAAAACAAACCTTAAAATAACTTATTACATTTAAATATACAAAATGTAAAGATTTCACATATTAATACAATATAGTAGATTATTACAGTTGTATCCTGCTGTCAAATTACAACTTCAGACAATAGAATTATACATGTAAATTTATAAGTAATATGAAATTAAATATATTAAAAAAGAAATTTGCATGTTTTATTTCTGCATGACCAGCACTAATTAAGTTTTTTTTTTTCATAATATATTTGCTCCATTTTGAAATCATATTGTGTAAGTTACAAATAATTGATTTAGCAATTCAATTATTTTCTTAATCATCAGATTTTATAATTATTTTACCTTGCTCTAAATTAAGTCCTTGTTTAAATATTTATGGGAACAAATCACCAAAATTGTAGACACTATACATCTATACATTTAATAAGTGAATGATTGTTTAGTTGTTTAATGCCAAGTGATCAACGTTTTAGCTATATCATGGCGAGAACAAGTTACAATTTGATGAGATGGTGTCTGCTTTGTAGTAGACCAACACGATTAGTTGGATTTTTAGTGCCAGATCACTGAAATAACAGTCTGGAATAAGGCATGCCTCTCCAACCTGGAACATTATGCTGTGTGATTAGCGGAGCACAAGAACCAATTTGATAGTCTTTGTTTTAACCTTACCGGATCTCAAACCCATGAACTACCACACCATATAATGCACTATACACTTAAGCATGAAGCAGTGGAAAATGTACCAGGCGTAACATAGACAAATACACAATGAATAAATACCTGCGATAATAAGGGGTCTTGGGCAAGGGAACATCTTCTTTTGGCTTCATGCAATTTGTACCAGCTGAAAACAAATAAAACACATTTAAAATATTACATAAAACTTATGGTGTTCTATAGATATATATATAAAAGATTATTACAGTGAAATGTCATGTCTTTCTAAATAATCATAGTAAACACTGAACTTGACCAATATGGATAAACACCAAGTCTTTGCTTTTTATATTTGTGCATCATGCATTCATGACAGGACATAAAAAATAAATGTGTCAATTTGTTTGCATAGCGAACTGCAGAGGTCATTGAAATATAATGTATATATGATAATTTTTTTAGATCATTATTTATATAAACTAATCCAATTGGAAATGACATTCCATTGATAGGTGATACTTTTACCTTTGTCTTCGAGTTTGAGTTTGAAAATTCTAATTTTCTATTTATTATGTACAGTGTATATAAATGTTGTTATTTTATCAATTTGGAATTTCTAATCTTGTCTGTTCGCGCCGATGTATAATCATCACGACTCGAGTGATGAAACATCGTAGGATGTAGAAGATCAATCATAAGTTAACGTTAAACAAATCGTCGAAAATGGGTGAAGTTATGATATATAGGCTCTTGAAATGTTACTTTAAAGCAGAAAGAGTTTCATATGAAAGAAACGACACCTAATTACAAATGGTGCCTTTGCATGATTAGATTCCCTAGGACCGCTAGGTTGGCCAGTCAAATGGGGGGGGGTTACTATTTTCTGTTGTTTATAGTGCCTTTGAATCCATATGGGATTAAATTTATGTCTCAGAATAGATTTGACTGTGTGTGCTTCATAAGTCGTTTTGTAAACAAATTACCTGTGATGCTACCAAGAACACGTTTTTAGTACTAAAAAAGTCTAGTTCGTGTTTTCAACTAACAGATTTAAAGATGGCGGGTTGTTTACAAATTGCATTATGGGAGAAATATATTTAATAAATATTGTTGAAAAAGAAAATCCAGCAAATTAAAACTCTTTATTTATTTATTTTTTTACTAAAGATCAAATTTAATATTACTTTAAACATCCATATCTATGAGTTGATTAAACAAACTTTGGTAGACACGCATCGGAAATTAACGAAGTGCAGGGAATCCGATTCAACGACCAATCATCGAGAAGCGTGGGAGGCGCCAATTTTGTAAATATTTTGAATATAAAAAATGTAAACAACAAAAATTTTCGCTACGTTCAGTATGGATATCACGCATATTTTAATTTATTATATGGACAAACGACAACCCAATTACCGGCAACTTTCTTAATGTCAGCAACATAATAGAGCCTCGCAAAATCTTTAGATTTGGTAAAGGCAGTCAGACATAGCTAGCCTAGGATCTAGGAGTAGGAATGCATCAATGATTCGTCGTAAGTATCATATATCATATATAATTTATAGCAATGTATAGACCAAGAACTGGATGATTTATCTCTCAAAAGCTATCTACACACCCATCTGGCTCAATAAGTTTTCTTAAAATGAAATGCAACTACCTTGTGTTGTTATTTACAAATGTAGGTCAAATTAGGGGGAAAAAAGGGGGGGGGGGGGGGGCGAACTACTCCCAACCAAATTCAAATTATTTATTGATATAAAATCCAGTAAATGGATTATCATCAAAAATAATACAAAACTAACCCAACCAGAGATGCTTGCAACTCGTATGGGCGAATCCTGGACTCATTAATTGTGCTTAGATTCTAAGTTAGAACTCACTATTTTTTTTTACAAGTGAGACTCATGACTTTCTTTATTGACCAAAATAAGGGCAAATGGACCCAGGTTAAAAAAAGAAACATGTAAAAAAAAAAAAAAAAAGATTGTGTATATATATTATGTATATATTGTAATATAAACTGGTTTAATTTATATAAACTATTCTTACTATGTAAATTTTGAAGTATACATGTACTAGCAGAATATGCACAAGAATTAAGATTTTGAAACTTTCTGGCATTGATATTGTCTTTAAGCCAATGCTAATGTGTTAAATCAAACTTTATCCTATATTACCCAATGTACATGTACCATGGTCATTCGACTTTCCTTTGTTAAAAGTGTGATGATATCTGCACATAAATGTATCACATAGGAGGAGTCAAGGCATTTGCCATTTCATCATCACACTTTTAACAAAGAAAAGTCGAATGACCAAGGTACATGTGACTTACTATATTGGAAATGATGGGTATGTATAGATACAGCATGGGTAGGACAAAATTAACTCGAAAGCAAAGCTTTCTCGTGAATTTTAGTCCCACCCATACTGTATCTATACATTATACATACCCAACAATTTCCAATATTATATAGTAACTAAAACATAAAAAACAAGCTTGTTGATAAAAAATAATGCACAAGTACACCTTACTTAGGAAACCAATAATCAGTAAAGAAGCAGCAACTAGTTATGTCAAACACTAAATATTTCAGAAAAACTTTAAAGACAGTTGCACAGGAACTGGAACTGACTGACTTACATGTACAACAACAACTTAAAGAAGAAAGGTAAGTTTTATCTTTATTGAAGACTTACATTGTACTGATTCACTTTGAATGAAAAAAAGTGTAATTGAAAAACATATTGTCAAGACGTCAACAGATCAAGATTATTTTTTTTTAAATTTCAGTCGCAAGTTGGTTGTAAAATCATAAGTAGAAAAAGATAATATACAATTAATGACTTTTAATGAGGTGGATACAATGATTTATTAACCCAGGAACATTATATTTACCACGGCCAAATGTATTATTCTTGGGTTAATAAATCCTGGTATCCATCGAATTGAAAGTCATTAATTGTTTTATTATATGACACATTTTATATGTTGATTTTATAATGACGTTTTCTTTGGTTTCGTGTGGTGCAAGATGTTGGAATGTTATATTCACCGTGCATAACGTCGAAAAGACATTATCTGAAGTCATATAATAATGGTAGTTATTACATGTAGTATTTGTATTTCTAAATTGATTATTAGCTTTGTTTACAATTATTTATCCTAAAACTTAATGAAAATACAATTATATTATAGTTACTTACCAGCAAGTCAACTCTTCAAAGAATCTATGGACATCCTAATGTCTCCAGAGCCTTCAACCAGCACGCAAAATCACGAAGTATGTGTAGATTGTACCATTCTACAAGAGGAGGTCACTCGCAACAACCAACAAATACAATGTCTACAGAATCAACTCAATACCACCAAGATTGAGAACCAGTATTTACAGATAATCATAGAACATGCAGCAACAACTTGTAAATTTGCGGTACTAGGTACAGTACTAGTTGTGGAATAAACATCAGGTAAATTATACATTGGCATGCATTTGTCATTCGATTGTCTTCTACTCTTAAGGGAGCTGCCATTATGAATTCTTGATAACTATCATGTTAATAAATGCAATATGAATGATAGAAGAATGAAAATATCTACCATAAAAAACATTTTTTGTTAAATTTATTTTAGTTTAATACTTGCATATAGTAAAAGAGGGTTATGAACTTATGATCATGATGTTTAACACCACTATCAATAGTATTTTAGTTACATTGTGGCAGTCACTTTTATTGGTGAAGGAAGCCATAGGACCTGGAGAAAACCACGACCTGTCATAAGTCACTAACAATCTTTGTCATATAATGTTGTACTTTACTCAAGACATATTTTATTGACAATGAATTAGACACAAGTTATAAAGTTACGATGTCTTCTCTGTTACATATAAATCATTAAAAAGGCAATATATTACCAAAACATAACATTATTTCGTTCAAAATTATTTGAGAAAATTGACATAATACTGCAAGTGAATTTGATATTGATGTTCTATCGAGTACACCTCACCATAAGCAGGGTTGCAAGTTTTGCATAGGTAATTGCAACTTGCATACGATTACGACCATTATAGCCCCATATAGAAATAAAATGTCCAGGATTTGTCTTCTACGCTGCAAATGATTAAATGACATCACATTTTCTAAGTCGTAAACAAATTATGAGAGAAAGAGACAGACATGTTAATGTAGGGAAGTTGATATAAGCTTTCAAATGTTTAAAAATATAATTAATATAATTGATATTCCTGTACATGATGTAAAATAACAACAAATAATATTTCAATCTGAGTGGATGTGCAATAAATGTATATGAAACAAAATCACATTATAAACTGATACTGATAATGATAAGCACGAATAAAAAAAACATGCTTTGATATTTACATGCATTACAAAAAATCTTTCTTTTTCAGATATTATTGGTAAAAGGTGGCCACATGTATCTAAAAAGGATGTTACTGGGAAGTTGGCAGAAGCCTTAAAGCCAAACCTGTTCAAGGAGCTTTAAAATTAGATATCTACTTAGACAATAGTGCCAAAAACACTTTTTTACAAAGATAGTGGACATTGTTTTTTCTTTGAAGAATTAAAATAAAACAAAAAGTATATTATGTTAAATGATTTCATTGTCAGACATAAATCTATTTTTTCTGATTTTATGGAAATTTATGTATAAAAAAATTTATACAGAATTTTTGTCCGAATGTAGTTCGGAAATGTTTTCCGAATGAAGTTCAGAATTTTTTTCCGAATGAAGTTCAGAAATTGCACCAAAAGTGGCAAAGCTAATGCGGAAATTTTCTCCGAGCTAGCTCGAAATAATTTCCGAATCTGACAATATTTTCCGAATACGGGTGGTAGTTTCCGACCTTAATTCGGAATTCCGAATTTTTTTCCGAGGTCGATTCGGAGTATTCGGACAATTCCGAATTTTTTTCCGAGGTCAATTCGGAGTATTCGGACAATTCCGAATTTTTTTCCGAGCTCATTCGGAGTATTCGGACAATTCCGAATTTTTTTCCGAGCTCATTCGGAGTATTCGGACAATTCCGAACAGATTTCCGAATTATATGCGGAAAAAATATGGAAATTCATCAAAATCCTCTGTTTTTTCACGAAAATATTTTTTTTCTCATTCGGAAAAGTCCGAATACTCCGAACTCTATTTTCCGAGCTAATATTCGGAATCTCCTGCTACGGGCCCGACCCTGTTGGATCTCACCGAACAAGTCCGCGGAGAGACATGTTGCCCCACTCAGACTCCAACCAGTTTTTGCTCTTTCTCCTTAATGCTGTGTGCCTAGTGGAGATGCATCAAATACCAACTTCATAGTCCTTGGTCTGACTCGATCAGTAGGTACTGATTGCATCAAATCGAGTGATTTTCAATACTAGTAACAGGGTCATATAAACTTTAGTGCTATATTATATTTCTGGTAACCCTTTCATGTGTACGGAATGTTGAGCTATGCTAAATTAGTAGTAAATCAGTTCACTTCCTGTTGATAGCAAATATCAAAAGGGTGTAAGCAAGGGACAATGACATAGTTTTATTATTTAATGTAACATATAACCGTCTGTTGGCACAATTTTTCACAATATGAATGCAGTGCCGTTAACCATAAAGTTACTGTATATTCGGCTTTAAAACTGGGTGGGGGTGGTTGCTAACTCTCGCATCATGCACATTAACTTTATATATATAAGACACCACACTAATAGTGTATGTCATTATTATATAGAGTTATTGTGCATAATTTTCAACTAAATTTCAGTTATATCGTGGTGGTCAGTTTTATTGGTGGAGGAAACGGGAGTACCGGAAGAAAACCACCAACCTGTCGCAAGTCACTGACAAACTTTATCATATAATGTTGTATCGAGTACACCTCACCATTAGGGGGATTCAAACTAACAATGTATGTCATGGATGTCATAACAGATACGTACTGTAGCTCCTGCAAAGAATTCCTTACTGGTATTATATGGTGTAGGAACACTGACAGAACTTTGTCTGGCTCTCATAGCACATTCTATCTGTTAAAAATAATGTTAAAATGATAAGAATAAAAGTTGAACTAAAACAAAAATGTTAAAAAATGTGATTTACCAGGCAAATAAGTTTTAACTTTGCTATAATATTTCAGATCTGTGTTATTGTAATCTATTATAAACCATTAGATTTATTATGATATGTAGTTTGTATTGTAATGCAAAGATGATTCGTGCATTATTGAAAGGAACTGATTTTAACAACGGGTGCTATTAGTGGAGCTTACACTTCCGAAGCACCTGATTAATAGCGTGTTGTTCAGTTTGTCGAATTACACATCTTTGAGTGTTTGTGATGTCCGCTGCAATTTGCTCGTAAAACAATGTTCTGTTCGTTTTCACTCACATTTGTTTTGAAGAGTTCATGTTTTATCTATGTTATTTGTATTTAATTAAGTATTCTGCTGTCCAACACAATATCAGATGATATTCATGTCATTTAATTGTTACTGTAACACAACAGATGTCACTAATGGAGCAGGAAACTTCAATTCATCGCTGGTTTAAGTCGGGTTCGTGTACATCATTTTATTGGGTTCTTTTATATAGTATTTTATTGATTATTGTATGCCTTTTTCTTTATTCTTATCCAACAGACTTAAAACCAAGCGTCTAAATTTAGTTCTAGATTTCAATGGTTTTTTGTTGTTGACTTTGTATTGGTACACTAACAAACATGACGTCTCCTACAAATCTGTCATTTTCTAAATATATTTAACTCCCGGTGATGTCACGGTGGGAACTCCGGACTTCGACTACACAACATTTCGGACTTCACTTGGTTCTACTATATAGATGCACGAAGCGTTCCGAGTGGAGTATTTGCTCATGAAGGATGCGTAGTCGTCACATTCCAAAAGCTGTGATATCCCTTTACGGAACGCAAACAGCATGCCCTGTATGTAGAAATTGTATTGATGAAACTGATATAATGCCTTTAAGTGGAAATTTACTTTTAATTTATGAAAGTTTACAAGTGAAGTGTTCACATTCTCAATGTAATTTAAAGATTTCATTGAAAAATGTCAAATTTCATGAAATTTCATGCCAGCATCTGGCTCCTGTCAAAGTGTTCGATGTCAACAAGCCCCATTACTCTAAACTGCCATTAGACCAAGTGTCAACAAAACATATTAAGCACAGACGACCGAAACCTGTTATAAATTCTGTGCAGCAGAAGGTGAAGACAAAACTGGTGTTCTTTTTTCTTTATTAAAAAACCATTTAGAGGATTCAAATGATCCCTGCTGGAAAGATATAGATATGCTGTGGCGTGGTTCCACAGATGTTATGTCTGTTGAACAATGCTTAGCCCTCCGTGTTAGTTTGCTACAAAGCAAAAGTCAGTATAGAAAATAATATGATTTTCTTAGATTGAACAATGTTCATGTATTTCAATCTCCCAGTCAACTTGATAACACAGAATCCCATTTTCTGCCTGGTTATGTTGAATATTCAATTGTCGGAGATGATTTTTTTGAAAACAAATACAAGGTCCCTTCTGTATCAGAACCAATTAATATTTTAGCAGATTTTTGTGACAGTTTTTCTGATTTCCCTGTCCTAAATTGTATGGGTGTCAGGTGGTCATATGCTGATGCACTGACCAAAACAGTGGAAGAATTATCTGTCGAAATTACTGATGGTTGTAAGCTGTGTAATATTGATCCATGTGATCCTTCCATACTCTTTGTAACTACGGTCAAAGATGGAGGTGATGGCTTGGGTGCTGTTTCTGTTTATAAAGAAAAAAGTGATCGGGCTTTGCCAGACAAGGCATTCAGATTTTCATTTGCCGTCATTAAAGTTGAAGCGGTTTCACCATCAGGTTCCTGTACTGTTTTTGAAGAGCCATTCCCAAATTCTGTAAAAAACAATAAAACTTTATTAGAATCTTTGGCTGATGAAAACAGTAAATGTGCCATGGCTATATGTATGGCCCCTAGTGAAAGTGAGAGGGGGTACTTGAAAAATAAAATCATGAGAGTAAAAACAGAAAATGGTTGGCAAAGACATGAATTTAAATTTTTTAACTCTATGGTAGATGAAAACAGAGACAGGTCAGATTCTGGATTACAGGGAAGTGGGTCTAAATTTTTATGTACATTGTGTGATGCTGATAGAGAGTCTGTTGTTAGTAATCTTGGCAATTTTAATATCAACAGAAGTATTGATGAGAATTTGAAAGTGTATGAATATGTAAGAGTAAATCCAGATAAATTATCTGAATCAGTCACAAAAGTATGCAAAAGGGGTGAAAAGTTGTCCATTTCCAAATATGGATCCTATCCAGAAAGGGATTGATGCCACTCATGCTGATATAAACCTTGGAAGTTTCTTTAAAAAAAATTATTGTCCGAGAGGTGGCATGTGTCACAAAGTGGGAATTAAGCGAGGATGTTAAGACCATCGCAAAAGCTGCAGAAAACCGTTTTGATATTTATATGAAAGAGCATTGTGGCATCAATCCCCAATTAATGATGCCAGGCAATTATGCAAGGACCCTTTTTTCTACCTCTCATGACATTTTATTAAATCTAATTGCTGATGTGGACAGGAGAGAAAATGTATCCATTGTTCTAGATAAATTTAACATTCTCAGAAAAATCTATAGATGCAATAACCTCAAAAAAGAGTTTCCAAATGAGCTTCCCTTTTTTAAATTGATAGCTGTAGAGATGGGTCAACTACTACTATCAAAGTTTGAGTATGTCCAATGGCCAAATTACCTCCATAAGCTGATAGAACATACACAGCAACTTATTGAAGATCCTTCTGGTCCTGGGTCCATTGGCAGTTTCAGTTCAGAAGTAAATAAACTATTCAGGCATTTCCAAAAAACCTCTCTCGTTGTGGAAGCACATATTGGCAGCTTAGTTGATGTGTTAAAGTTACACTGTGTTAAAGCAAAGCTTTGACCAAATTAGCTGAAAAAGAACATGTAAAGAATAAGTGTTCTTTTTGTTTTCAAACTGGGCACAACAGAAGAACTTTTGGCAAAGAATTAATGTAACTTCTCCCAACATTCACAGACACTGTATTTTAAAAAGTGTAATTTTCCCCATAAATATTTAGTGCCATTGCCGTTGACTGTGTAGCGTGTTTTCATTTTCATTCTGGTTCTTATAATGTACAAGTAGTTTTATATGCTACCATTTAAAATTGTATTGGAAATGTACTGTAATCATGATTTCTTTTGTCCTTTTCTAAATTAGAATACAGTATGTAAATTGTTATTGAACATATTAATGATTAAAATGTCATATAACAACATAAATCTATACTTGGACAGAAACTTACATGCATATATACTGTACAAATCTATTATGACTATAGTATATGTTATTAAAATATTTAGTTTGAATTCTGCAATATGGTCTTTCATACAAATGTATCTAATACCATGTAATACAAAATATATTGTTGAATGGTTTAAGTGTTTACTGTACGGAGAGTGCGAACACGATAAATGGTTGATTGGTGTATGCGAACCGATAAAACTTTTAATTGGTGTAACGTGCAAACTGATAAAAACTTTTAATTCGTGTAACGTGCGAACTGATAAAAACTTTTAATTGGTGTAACGTGCGAACTGATAAAAACTTTTAATTGGTGTAACGTGCAAACTGATAAAAACTTTTAATTGATGTAACGTGCGAACTGATAAAAACTTTTAATTGGTGTAACGTGCAAACTGATAAAAACTTGTAATTGATGTAACGTGCGAACTGATAAAAACTTTTAATTGGTGTAACGTGCAAACTGATAAAAACTTTTAATTGGTGTAACGTGCGAACTGATAAAAACTTTTAATTGGTGTAACGTGCAAACTGATAAAAACTTTTAATTGGTGTAACGTGCAAACTGATAAAAACTTTTAATTGGTGTAACGTGCAAACTGATAAAAACTTTTAATTGGTGTAACGTGCGAACTGATAAAAACTTTTAATTGGTGTAACGTGCAAACTGATAAAAACTTTTAATTGGTGTAACGTGCGAACTGATAAAAACTTTTAATTGGTGTAACGTGCAAACTGATAAAAACTTTTAATTGGTGTAACGTGCGAACTGATAAAAACTTTAATTGGTGTAACGTGCGAACTGATAAAAAGGTTGATTGGTGTTTTTACAAAGTTATAATAACGGTTCGAACTTTACACCAATTAACTGTTTTATGGGTTCACCTACACCAATCAACCGTTTAGTATGTTCACACTCTCTGTACACTGATAAATGTCTCTTACATCTATCCATGACCATACTTACCCGTCTCAACACCTATTTGCAATTAAATGCAGAACTTTTAAAATGTACATCATAATGATCCAAATTTAACAACTGTTCACAATCTAATAAGAGTGTTAAATTGAAATATCACTCATAAACCACTAGTCTATTGATTTTATTTGATTTTATTTTTGGTGTTTTAACGCCACTTTCAACAATATTTCAGCTATATCAGTTTTAGTGGTGGAGGAAGCCGGAGTACCCGGAGAGAACCACTGACCATGGGCAAGCAACTGGTAAACTTTATCACTTGCGGCTGCGAGTCGAGTGCACCCTTTTTTGTAATTTGCAAAGCTGGGCACGAACCCACGCCGTATTGGTATTTGTACGAGTTGCAACGACCTAACTCAATGAGCCACCCGGTCTCCTACTAGTCTATTGATGTCTACAATTGAATAGATATAAATGTGAAACATAACCAAAGTTACTCAAGCATAAATGTACGTGACCCAAACGTTGAAAAAAAAATTCTTTCAGTTTGTATTATAAGACATCTGTAGTGGTGAAATTATACTGATTTAAAGCCAGACTTTTAAGAAAACCACACTAAAGAATTTCAAGTAAAATTACTCAAGCATAAAATGTAGGTCAATTAGACATAATTCTTTGGTGTAGTACTATGGAATACTACAGTCCTCACAATAAAACTTGTCTGAATACCTTAATAGTATATTTTACATATAAACTGCCTTATGAAATAGTCAGAAATTAACTAGACCAACCAAATTTTTACTGGCCTTGGCCGATGGACCGGTGCTCATAATGAGGACTGAACTACTCAAGATGCATCCACTGATGAAGTATCATAGTTACACCTGTATAGTGTCTCAGGTCTGAAAAATGTACCTTAACCAAGCAGGACAGATACTTGCATACAAATGGACGAACAAGGATAACACTCTATGCCCAGCCCCATCTACATTCATAACTGGAACATGAAGCCTATTGGACATTAGTATAAATAATCTGAGAATATTTTCTTTTTGGGGGATAATACTAGTTTTGGGCTTTGGACACAATAATTTCAGATAAAATGTGTAGCTAAGGTAAATAACTGACCTAAAACTTAATCTGAAAAACATATCTGAATATTCTGCCAAAAAATGTGTATTTCTAATAGAGTACAGCCAACAGACATACCCTTTAGGATGGGTTGTAACCTGCAAGGCGGAGAAGCTGGGTCCTATTTCTATACATTAATACAGTATTACTATGTAATACACCCGTAGGGAAATAAAGCAAGCAAACATCAGTTTTATATATACTTTGTTAGTTGGCCATCTCTAAATCAATTGCAAATGAAACTTTGATATATATATTTTCATGTTCTATATAGATTTAACATAGTACTGTATAAATCAGTACATGTACAGAAGCCTCCACATAACAAAACTTGTTGATAGAATATTCCTGTGAAATGAATATTTTAACCAAACAACAAACTATATCTTTTTCATTCTATATTGCATATTGAAATGTTAAGAAACTCCTGATATTTGAAAACAATGTACAATTTTCATCAAAATTTTCAAGAGATTGAAAAATCTATATTTTTGAGACATAAGTTTATCAATATTTCTCAGTAAATTCAGTGATTAAGTCTGGGATGAAGTCTTTACCTTCAATTTGAGACAATTTGTTTTAATAAGTGTGTTTACTCATAATCCATATTTCTGTAGTTATAAATTCATTTTGTAAATATAGGATAATTTTCTTTGACAAATTATGTATAATCTTTTATAAGGAGTTTCCTTTATAATGTACATAATGTATAATAATCCTGGAAAATATTGGGTTGTTGACCCATCACTTTTTTTTTACTCATGATAAACATATTTTCTGTGAATAAAATTTTAAATAAAACTTTTGTGTTTGTTTATTATTCCCACTGAGAACATATTGGTACTTACTAAGCACACATCATAAATTTGTAAAAGCCAAGACTGGTCAGTATGACAGGGTAACATGTCTTCCTGTAGACTTAATCTACATGTTTAAGCTCTTGAAAAAAATCTGTCTACCGTAAACTGAATCGGTATTTGATCGAAATATACTGACTGCTAATAGAAATGCAGCATACAAGAAATTAAAAGTATTCTAAATGTTTTGTATCATAACCAATCAAACGGAAGCAAATGTGTGATTGACGTCTGTCGTACTTGAGAAGACTGATCTTGGTCACGTACGCCAGCAGTCAATGACGTGGTAAACAGTTTTTTATTAGAACACGATGATATGGATTTTATGCTTTCACGGGTGGCAGAGAACTTTTCATTTTTGTTTTTATTGAAATTGAAAATTTTAGAGGCGAAGGTAAAATTTTGATGCGGCACACACATGACACAACCTTTTCTGAAAAAAAATTTTGAAGTGCGAGGCGGCAATTTTTTTTTAACGTGGTGTGACTCAAATATGATCACTTTTTTTATTGCAAAACTGATAATTTGTCTTGTTTGAATAAACAAAATTGCTTTATATATTAATACTAAAGTTAAAGAATTGTTCATGTGTTTTTATGTCATCTGCATGAACAAACACGTGGGGATCACTTTGTCAGTCTTTTTGCTTATTTTATGCACAGGCCCTCGTGGCACGGACCACCACCCCATTTTCTAACTTTCTGTTTACAAACTTATTTTCAATAAAATTTCTTTATTTCTTTATTATTTCATCTCTTTTTCCTTATTCTAACTTGTTCGTGTCAATATTCATACAATCTTATGCTAACATCAAATTGCATGTGTCGACCCTATAATAGTCATAGATACTAATAAAAATGCCGGAGTAAGGACACAAATAAAAGGGGGGACATTTAGGAAAAAACATGCCCCCCCTCTCCTTCAAGTTAAATGGTCGGTCCCTAATTATAATTTTGAATTTGTGGACACTACAGAGGGCGGAGCATTCTACAATGGAACACGGAGAAGAATGTTCCGCGGTATGTAGTGTACAAAAATTCTAAATTGACCAATGAAACATTCAAAATTATTAGATTGCACCGAATTCATAGTGTCCCCACCGGTTTCGAGTATCCGAATACCCGGCGTTAATCAAGTCCTCTTTTCGGTTGTTTGTGCTTCACATCATTGTATGTGTTTTTGTGTATTTATTTGGATATTCAATCATTTACATGTAGATTTCAAGAACTACTGACGAGAATAAATTATTAAAAATATGCACATATCTCGTGTACCAATTATTACCTTCACAGATATGAAACAGAGTTGTTCAGTAAATGAACACCACATGTTTTGTCTCAGTTTAGTTTTGTTTGTTTGTTTGTTTGTTTTTAAAAACGGCATTATTCGGCCTGAAGCAGGTACTTTCAAATTTTTACGCAATCAGCTTTTTATGACGTCGATGCAACTTCCGCAGAAAATGTCGCGCTCGTTACTGTGACGTCGAGAAAACAACATGCAGTATTCGGCAAAGTAATTATCTGCCCTTGCTACTGTATCGTATTCCCTTAAGTGGTTAGCGGAACGTTTTAATCTCGATGACGTTTGAACTGTTAACGTTGGGTACAAGAACACGTCAATATATAATGCCCTTATGCCCTTATAACATGAATAGGAAAATTTTGTAAATTCGCTCACAAACAAAACTGTTCTCACGACATTTTGTTATTGTATAAATTAAAACATTATTGTACAAGTTAGATAAACTACTATTGAAACAAAAGAAGCTACCCGTATTGCGGGATATTCAATACGGGCCGCTTCTTTTTTTTTTTAAATAGTACTGTATCTTATACTTACAACAAGTGTGGACACAGAAATGTGCTGTCCAAAAGGCAAGTGTGGATGTCAATATTTCATATTATTAACTTTAAAAAAAAAAAAAAAAATCATGGACACAGGGGTCCTGGATTTTCTTAATAAAAAACTAATTCTGGATTATTATTTTTGCTTAAAGTCTGGTCCTGTGTTTTTATTTCAAATTTTTATCATAGCCCCCCTCCCCTTCCCAAGGGATATAAAATTGTATCATTAATAATTAATAAATAATAAATTCAGATTTTCTATTTAAAATAAACTCATTTACAAAACCAGATATTTGTTCAATTTTTAATGCTGATTTAAGCTTTAGTCGCAACAAATTTTTATTTTTCTCTTTAAACAGTCGAAATATAACTTTTATCTAACTGTAAAATTCACAAATAAAATTCACCCTCCCCCCCCCCCCCCCCCCCCCCCCTCTTCCTTTTTCCCTTTTTTCTTGTTTAAATCAGTGATCAACAATATTTCAGAATCAAACAAATGATTATATAACATAAATTTCTTTTACTTGCATCTTTTTACCATGCGGAGTCAGTGTGTTTTTAATCGGTCATCCAATCAGGACGCTCATTATTCTTGTCCAAGATAAAAAAATACATCGCTAAAATTACCTGTGGGTGTTTCCCCACTTCAACTCGTAAATTTACATAGAAATCGGAGATATTTCGTCATAAAACTTCACACATGGTTTTGTCTATCATATTTCTTGAAGACAAACATAAAATTTTATTGCATTTATCAATATTTTATGAGTATCAACAATTTGTTCAACACCGTATCTGTTTCTCGACACAGCCGCCCGATTACAGTGACCCGTGACCCAGATTAACACGTTCCACCAGTTTTTTTCTTAATTATGTTGTTTAACCATTGCGCTGGAACAGTTGACTACAGAACGACAGGGACATTAGGTTATTAATTAAATTCCTAACGGTGTATATGTGTATCACATTTCATTTCTTTGCATTAGCATTAGGGGAAAAGGGTGTATTTTACCCTTATAAAAAGATTTTGATGCTACATTTTTGTAACTGAAAAAAATGCACTCTGAAACAGAACTTTCTGGGAAAAATTGTCCCTTTATGATCAATAATAAAAATATGGGTAAAAGGGTAAAAATCAAAACCATACATGTACAATACACAGGAACACAACAAATTCATTTATACCTTTAGGCAGTAATATATAATTTTCAACAAACACAGAAAAAGAACAAGTAATAATAAAAAAAAATTGTAACAATGAACAAATAGAATTTCTGTGTGCATAGACCCCTTTTCAAGTAATGTAGTTGGTATTTTATATCATTTAATATTCATTTTATATTCAAAATAAATCGAAAAAAACGGCTAATGATAAAAAAAAATTAATAGCAATAATAAATTTATTATCTTTGTAATAAACAATCCAAAGGGAACACACTTATGATTATTTTCAAAAAATTTCAGCAAAAAATATTCTTCATCATGTACGATATATTCAGTTTATGGAAACGAAAAACTTAATTGACCTTCCCTATCTAGATGATCACAGTTTTTATTTTTGAAGCATATTTTCCTTTTCTCATTTTTGTTTCAATTTTTAGCTTAAGCCACACAAAATAAAATTCTTTTTAGATTCTCATCCCATCCACTTCCCACGATTTTCTATATTCAATCAATTCATTTTCAAAATTTAACAAATTCTTCATTAGGGTATCAGTATACCAAATAAAGTTTTTTTTTTATTATGTGATATTCTATCACGATAGTTTCCAGATGTACAGTCAAACTTGTATTAAGAGGTCACCTTTGGGAAAAGATAAAGTGGGCTTATAAGACAGGTGGCCTCTTAAAAGAGGTTCAATTCATATGAAGTTATCTATTACAAGACAATAAAAAGGTGACCTCTTAATATAGGTGACTGCTTAATAGAGGTGACCTCATGGGCAGGTTTGACTGTATCTAGTTCTACAATATTTAACTCAGTAGTCCGCAAGGGGCCTTCGTGGTCGTGATCGTTTGGTAGCTGGATGCAATCAGTACCTATCACGACTAACGTTACGAGTTCGAATCTCGCCCAGGCGATACAACATTATGTGAAAAAGTTTGCTAGTGACTTGTAGCAGGTCCGTGGTTTTCTCTGTGCACTCCGTTTTCCTCCACCAATAAAACTGACCCCCACTGAAATTTGTTGAAAGTGAAGTTAAATACCAAACCCAGTAGTCCGTACGTTTCCAATCGTGTACGTTTAGATCTTTTTAAGTTTATTTGTTTTTATTGTATAGAACACTGGGTTTTATGCAAATTCCCGATTTTTTCGTAGCATTACTGAAATCGTAATTCAAATCGTTTGATTGTTCATTTCAATAACAGGCAGCTAACTAAAGTTATAAATAACGTTTTACCTGCACTAGAATGGAATAAACCTACAAAAATCATGTGCTTTGCCATTAAAAAATGCATTATGCCAAATAATTGTAATCTTCAATATATTTTTACATATATATTACAATGAAATAAATTTGATAATTGGGATAGTATAGTGGTGCGTGTATAGGTCAACAGATAAGAAAAGTTTGTAGATGCCAAAAGGGTTATCGGAAGTCATATATCGAAGAAGGGCAGGCAATGCAATGGCCAAGCGAAAAAAGACAAAATGATAAACAGTGGTCTACAAAAAACTATACAGAAAAAAACGAATCCCAATTAAAACCCGACGGAACTCTGTCGGTGACAACTGAGTCTTTAGTTTTACACTGTATGGCAGTTCCAGGTTCTATACGATGATCAGCCAGTCTGATTGTACAAAATATTTGAATGCTACCAAAATCTGTCGAAAATAATTAAAAATAATAAGAAACAACAAATTTTCTTTATTTAACTATTTATTATGCCATTCATAATACATTTGCTCAAAATCTTTCTAAAATAAATGCTATGATTAACTCGCTTGTTGTCGAATCTTTAATAGTTAATAACACTACACGAAGAAGAAATATATTATCTGTATAATTTTGAACAAAATAATTTTAAAGAGTGTGATATAGATTTGAAGATTGCCTAAATATAGATAGACCTAGATATATATATTCATTCAAAATTTTGTATGTGGAGACGGGGACTTTATTATTCTATTTTGTTCACTTGGAGGTAGTATTTCCCGAAATTCAGGTACTTTAAAATGTTGGAATGAAGTTCATCAGTATTGCAGTGCGAGTAACAAAACATCATGTACAATGTACACCTTTTATGAACATGCATAGGCTACACCAAGGTACATGCCGATATGGCTTGTAAACATCCGTTGTATTTCTTAATATGGTCATAATAAAACTCTTTTCTTGTGACTTACAGATAATACTTTTATTTTACATATACTCGTCAACTAAATCTATGCTCTTGGAGGAGCATGCGCAAAATACAGCTGGTTGAGTAAACGAGTCTCCCCAAAAATTGGGAATCATAGATGGATAACTTAAATATTTAATCCTGAGTCTATATGATATTATATAACTACCTATATTAATGTGAAATATCAATACAAAGACTGATTTATACTGTAACTACCGAACTAATTAACATTTCACTAAACCTGTTACGATCTTGTTTACATAATCCAAGATGTCTGCGCCCAGTAGAGTCAACAGTGATGACAATATTTCTTGTTCTCAGCCAAATATATCCACTTCAACTCCTATTACTAATAAAAGAGCTTCACCTGACAGTCCCGATGACCTCCCAGCAACAGAAAAACAACAAAAAAGACAAATCAGGCGACGAAACTCAATTTCTGATCTTCTTCCTTCTTCTTCCAATTTAGGAACCGGATTCACACGTGAATGTATAAGGTTCCGCGAAAACTTTGCGCAGTGTCGGGCAACACAGCAGCCTTCTACCGACTATTTACAGGTAAAACTATATACAGGTGGGAGCTGGTCTAGTTGCTGTCAGGATCTAACCGACATCATTTCCAAAAAGGCCCCCAGTACCAGGAAAACTATTACGGACAAAGTATTAGAGGCTCTCACTAGCCTTGACGTTCTCAACAAAATCATTCCAATCCTTTCTGAGAAAATATGTGAAACAATAGAAGCAACCATAAAAGATATTGTTGATGATAAAATCAAAACACCTGTTGATGCTCATGTAAATCCATTAATAGAAACTGTCAACAAGCAACAAAAAACAATAACTGAGCAGGCACAAACACTTTCAAAGCAAGCAGCTATTATTACTACTCTCCAAACAACAGCTAAAGACCATACATTGGCTTTGAAAGAACATTCAACTGAAGTTGATGCATTGTACAATAAAATTATAGAGCTTGAATCCAGGATAGAAGGTCAGGAATAATATTCAAGGCGTACCAGCCTTCGTTTCCACAACATTAAGGTGTCCGTTGATGAAAGGGGAAATGTCAAGCACCCTGTTAATACAGATGAGCTTATTCTCAATGTGTGTAATGACAAACTTGGGCTTGATATCAACTTACATGACATTGGAAGGTCACATATTATTGGGAAGGTAAAAGATGGAAAATCCCAAGTAGTTGTGAGATTCATTTCATACAGAACACGTAACAAAGTGTATAGTAATAAAAAGGGCTTGAAAACCCACCCAGACAAAATCTTCATCACTGAAAACCTTACCAAATACCGAACCAAACTTGTAAAGCAGCTTGCAGAACTAACATATAATGGCCTACTATACACATACTGGACATCTGATGGTCGTATATTTCTTAAGCAGAACACAACATGCCGTAAAATACTGATAAACAACCGTGATGATATTCTGGACTTCATCCACAGCACTGAACATGACACATCCACTTAGACATATACAATATCACAACGCCTGTTATTTTGAATACAATTTTGATTTTAATTTATTTTGTTCATTGCACACACATTTTGTTATTTATTTCTAAGTTTGCTCGAATAATCTCCATTGTTAATAATACTATTTGCCATGTAATTTATCTCAAATTCAGTAAATATTTGGTTTTCTTTTTAAGTATATCATTACACAATGTACGTTAAATGACAAAATAAGCCAAACATAAATATATTACTGTGAGTCCAGTACCATGATATCATTTAAAAAAAAATAATGCTATTGTTTTTTCCCCTACCTCTTATGACCTTTGTGTATTGTAACATGTGATTTATAAATAGTATGGAGGGTTTGTCTCAAAGTACAAATTATGCCAAAAAATGTATACATTCAAAAGTTATTTGTTTATAAACTGAAAGAAATTTCCACACACCAAACATGACAAACTTGGCTATCATCCAATTCACTATACTCATGACACTGATTATCAAATTCAATCTAGGAATAAAATTGAATTACGACAACAATCGTCCAAATATTCAGTAATTTATCATTCACTATTACTATTTGTGATATGATTTGGTGGTTCTTTGGTATATGCCGTATATTTCTAACAGCTAGGTATACTGGTTCTATATTCATATCTTTCGGGGCCTGATATTTCTAATAAGATTATAAATAGCTAATTGGAATTCAAAGTAAGTTTTATTGTTATACGATGTGCATTTTTTTCATGTTTTCCAATACTGTACAGACGTACCAAGATAACATTCTCTATCGCCCACATGTTTTTAATGTTATTGTTTTTTTGCTACCTTTGGGGACCTTTGTGTAACGTAACATTTGATTGTTAAATAGAATGGAGGGTATGTCTCAAAGGACAAATTATGCTATAAAAATGTACACATTCAAAAGTTATTTGTTTATTGATGGAAAGAAATTTCCACACACCAAATATGACAAACTTGGTTATCATCCAATACACTATATTCATGACACTGATTATTGAATTTAATTTAGGAATAAAACTGAATACAGAAATGGTCAAAATATTAAGTAAATTATCATTCACTGTTTTTTATAAGAAACACTGGTCGTTAATATAATTATTTAGTATGTGTCGTATATTTCTAACAGCTTGTTTTATTGTAATATGATGTGTTCCTTTTCATGTTTTCTCAAAACTGCACCGACATTATCGGTGTGTTCGTTTCCTCACACATTTGGACTGAAACTAGCATACTTGTCATTCACTTATGTATGTTGTAAACAATTGGATTTTTGTGTATTTAATAACATGTTATGAAATTTTAAGTTTATACAGTGTTTTGTCGGTAATTGGAGTTAGAATTTGATATTATAATAAAGCTTTAGTTTTCAACAAACATCATGTTTTTCGAACTGGATAAAATATTAATCCAAGAATAATTCTTTTAAATTACCGACGAGACATGTAGTGACATTTTTTTTCTCAAATGGGACTATCATCTCATATATGCGGTGACGCATAAGTCACCCATGATGTGGGGGGGGGGGGGGGGGGGGGGGGATTCATTCTCGATATAAAGGATGTCATATAGATTTAATTATGACTATTATGTAACATTCATATTTTATTTTTTCGAAACTTTTCATTCAATGACATTTCAATTACATGTACATTTTCCAAACTGTTTATATTTAGTATCTATGTTTGTGATCTTACTTTTTTCTAGATCACAAGTGTTTAATTTTCTGATATTTTTAATACACAAGGAGATGTGTTTGGTTCTGGGTCGGCGAAATATCTGCATAGCCAGGCAGCAAATGATAAAACCATTTTTTTTTTAAACCAAATGGGTAACAACTTAGATGCTTATAGAGCGGCTATCGGACTGTTTCATGCCTGTAAAATGAGTCTTAATATCGGCTATGATTCTCGCTCTGACACCTTTCATGATATCTTAATTACTAACTTACGATGTTCCTTCCTATTTGCTTCACTTTTAATCCTTCAAAGTCTAAATCCAAAAGTTAATGTTGCCTTCATCCTTTTTGTTTTACATTTTGTATTACTGGTTGGCTATATTGAATCCAATCCTGGACCTGAGTCTGCTTACATATCGAGTACACCGTTGAGTGCGGTAGATATTTTGTCTGATAAATCCATATCCATATGCAATATCAATATTAGAAGTATAAAAAATAAAATAAATTTTCTCCAAAATTTTGTTGATGAATTCGACATTATTGTTTTAACTGAAACACATCTTGACAACAGCATTGAAAACAGAGATATCGAACTCGATTCATTTGATAAAATTCCTCAACGAAAAGATCGTACTAATTCTGGTGGCGGGTTACTTATTTACTCAAAGGAAGACATCGGAATTTGCAGGAACACGAACTTGAAAATGACATAGATGAAACGATTTGGGTTGAAGTTCATGCCAAAGGTCACTCTTTTCTTTTGTGTAATACATATCGACCTGAATGGACCGACTCTGAATATTGGGCACGCTTAAATCATGTTATAGGTTTAGCATATCAAGTCAACGAAAATATTGTGATCTCTGGAGATCTGAACTCTGACCTTATGTCTTTAAACAATAACAAATTGATTGATATGATGAGGCTTTTTAACTTTAAAAATGTAATAGAGAAACCAACAAGGGTAACAAATCATAGTAGAACATTATTAGATCCCATTATAGTAAGTGACACAATTAATTATGTATTTTCTGATGTTTTTAAATTACCTGATAATATTAGTGATCATGATGCCTCAGTCGTAATTCTTCAATGTTCCAAAAATATCTCGCGATCATTTAAAAGAGAAATTTGGCAGTATCAAAAAATTAATTACGAAAAGTTTGAAGAAAAATTAAATGAAATTAACTGGAATGAAAAACTTGACCACTTGAATGACGTTGATGAAATGTGCGAAAAATTTACAAAGTTTTTCCTAAAAATAGCACAGGAATGTATTCCGACAAAAATAATAACTATTCGGAATAATGATAGGCCGTGGTTTAACAACGAAATACGAAAAGAAATTCGCATAAGGGACCGATTTAGAAAAACTGTTTTGAAATTTCACAGGGAAAGGGATATTAAACTATATAAAAAAACAGAGAAATAAAGTAAATAACATGAAAAAAATTGCAAAAGAAAATATTGAAAATAATTTAGATCACATTCTTTTAGAAAACTCGTCCAATCCAAAAACATACTGGAAAATTATGAAAATGCTTATCAAATCAAATAAGGGAAACAACTGTATTCCTCCTCTTAGAAACTCTATAAATGATGAAAACTTCGACGATATTGTGTATGGAGATGAAGACAAGTGTGATTTATTAAATAAATACTTTAGTCTTATATCGAAGTTGGAGGAGGAGAACGTGTCTCTTCCAGACTTTGATATAAAAACTAATAATGTAATAAATGAGATTTTTGTAACCATAAGTGAAATTGTAGATATTTTAAAAATTATTGATCCATACAAAGCTTCTGGACCCGACAAAATTAGTCACAAAATGCTAAAAATTTCCCCTGAAAAGATAGCCATCCCACTACAAATTATTTTTAACAAATCTCTCCGTCAATGTAAATATCCCTCTAGTTGGAAAAATGCGCATGTCACAGCGATTTTTAAAAAAGGTGATACTTCTTTACCTTCTAATTACCGCCCAATATCACTGATTAGCTGTGTCGGAAAAGTAATGGAAAGGATTATATACAAACACGTATATAACCATTAAATACAAAACAAGCCAGTACCAATCTGGTGTTTTGCCTAAGCATTCCTCAGTCCACCAATTAATAGAACTATATAATACTATCTTAAACTCTCTTGAAAAAAAAGAACTATGTTGCTTTGTTTTCTGTGATTTCTCAAAGGCTTTCGATAAAGTTTGGCACAAAGGTTTGATACATAAAATGAATTGTTATGGAATAAAAGGGAATTTATTAAAATGGTTTGAAAATTATTTATATTGTAGACACCAAAAAGTAGTAAACTGATATTCGTCGTCCTCATATGTGTCTGTGTCCGCTGGGGTCCCCCAAGGGTCTGTCCTTTGCCTCTGTTATTTCTGGTCTACATTAATGATATTGGTGATAAGCTTCTTTCCTTAAGCCGTTTGTTTGCTGATGATACTTCCCTTGGCTATGCAAGCCAAGATGAAGATCAAATAAAATATGTCACAAATCATGATCTACATGAACTTGGTGACTGGTCAAAGAGATGGTTGATGTCTTTCAACCCAGACAAAACTGAAATCATGCTTTTTAAAAATGTAGAAAACTCAACAAATTTTTCTTTTTATTTTGATGGAAAATTAATTCCACTTACATCAGACCATAAACATTTGGGGATAACATTTAGCGAGGAAGCAAAATGGAATAAACATGTAGAAAATTTAATAAAAAGTGTCTCTAAAAAGTGTTTTGCGTAAATTGAAATATAAATTAAATATAAAAAATTTAGAGAAATTATACTTAATTTACATTCGACCAATATTTGAGTATGCATGTGAGGTCTGGGACAACTGTGGTGTCTCTAATTCGTGCAAATTGGAGAGGCTACAGTTGGAGGCAGCTAGAATTATCACCGGACTTCCAATCTTTACCAACACAGAATATCTATATAGAGAAATTGGCTGGGAGAGATTGGAAGAAAGAAGAACTAGGAGAAAGCTCCAATTATTATATAATATCCAAAACGGTAGCACACCCTCTTATTTACTCGATCTTATTCCCCCAACAATCCAGAGTACGACTATTTATCCCCTTCGAAATGGCAACGATATTATTGTTCCATTCTGTAGACTATCTTTAACTAGAGATTCTTTCGTCTCAGCTACAGTAAGGGAATGGAATAACCTTAATCGTTCAGTGCGTAATCTTGACACACTATCTAAATTTAAAAAGGCAACACGCAGTTCAATCTCAATGCCAATTCCGAGACACTATTCTTATGGTCCTAGAAAACTAAATATAATTCTAACACACATCGCTGCAATGCATCATTCTTGAATTACGATTTATGTAAGGTAAAAAAATTATCAAATGCTTCCTGTAACTGTGGCGCACCATGTGAAAATTCTCACTTTTTTTTTTTTTGATTGTGATAAATATACAGCTAATAGGGAAATATTATTTGATAGTCTTAATTGGCTACCTTTTAACATTAATATTGATGTAAATCTACTGACAAAAGGAAGTGATCTCCTAACATATGAAGAAAATATAACCATTTTTAAACATGCTTTTAAATATATTAAAGACTCCAAAAGATTTACGATTGTCTAAATGATCTAAAGAACCAAAAGTATTTCTTCTCTTTTCTTTTTTCTTTATTCTTTTTTTTCCCCGTATATTGTCTAAACTTATGTTTTTGTACATAGTCATTCTTTGTATATTATAATCTGGTAAATTATCCACTTACTTCCAATTTAAAACCAGATTTACCACAGAAAAATACTTTGAACTGAAAAATATTATAAATAGATCTATTGTAACAAAATTTAGAATAAGTGCTCATCGGTTAAGAATAGAAACGGGACGTTATGAACGTATCCGAAACTCCCAAGGAAATTTAATTATGCTAGATAGAGGGGAAAGAAAATGCCTTCATTGTACATTAAATGAGGTTGAAGACGAAACTGAGTCATATGTTATTCAAATGCCCAATATATGAAAATGAAAGGGCTACATTACTGATATACATTCAAGATAATTGTAAAAAATTTGAACATCTGAGTTCAAACAATAAGCTGATTTGGCTTCTTAGTAGTGAAGACACTCTGTTATTAAATAAACTTGCTGTTTTCCTAAACAAAAGTTTTGAAATACGGAAGAACCATACATTGCAAACTTAACCTTACTTAAAGATAAAATAGTATTCGTAATATGAACACCATGCTATATCTGCATCATATTATATTTGTATAATATATATTCTTTATGTATATCATAATATTAGCTATAAACTGCCATAGTTTGTTCTGCCTATGGGTGGTTTCCCCCCTGCAGTGTCGATCATCTATACTTGTTTTTATTCTTTTTATATATGTCATATATGTTACTTATCATCAAAATCATTGTAAGTGTAAAATGCAAATGTCTGTAATTCTGTGCTCTCACGGGCTTCTTGATTGATTTAATAAAACTATTCTATTCTATATTTAACTCTATGCTATTATATACATATTATATCATTTCATTGCGCATGCTAATCCATATTGTAAATTATTGTATTCGGGAGAAGACTTCATACGTTGGAAAAACTTGTGTCCGATCCCTATTTGTTATATTTAGCAAATAAAAATATGTTTAAACTAAACTAAATCTATACTTCTAGCAGGTAATATCACCCGCGCTGTATTAGTTAAGCTTCAATGTTTGCACCATCCAAGTTTTATAATTCAGTGCCGTCATTAGGTTAAAGTTAAGATGCAAGCATCTTTGTGATTCAAACTTCGAAGTTTACTGGATTTCTGAGTTGTGTCATTTATTTGCAAACAAAATATCTTATTTTACGGCTTGTGGGTATGTTTTGTAACGCTGAATAACATTAATCTTACCATTTCTCAATATTAATTGTCATAACAGCAGTTGTTCTCACAAGAAATAGTCAAATAGATCGAAAATAGTTCACGTTTCAAACCGGAGGTAAATACAATCTGTCAGGAACGGCAACCGCATTGTTATTGTGAGTAAGAATTATCGTTCTTACCATGCGACGGCAATAGGCAAACCTCGGGTGAGTCCGCTTCGCTTCCTCAATCCCTCGGCTGTAATACGGTATTTGATATGCGTCTACCCGTCACATTTCTTCGCCGGAAGTATATCACTTCAATCAAACATTGCGCACCGCGAATAAGTTCTAAAATGGCGACAATAGATGAGTGTATAGAATTTGCTTTGAAAAATATTGGTCTTTGATGAAGGTACGGAATCAGCCAACATTGCGACAAATGAAAATATATTATTATTGGACGAATATTCGAAAGTGAAATTATTTTAATACCTCCTTCATTGGAGATTTCCGAAAGTAGTTCCAATGGGAGCTATCGTAATACGGATGAAGGTACGGAATCAGCCGAAGTTGCGACGAGTGCATGCGACGGCTTATGACGGCCATGTTTGTTAGTGTGGTGTAGTAGCATTTCCAGAGCGAGGTGTACTCGATACAACATTATGTGATAAAGTTTGTCAGTGACTTACGGCAAGTCGGTGGTTTCTTTGGGTACTCCGGTTTCCTCCATCAATAAAACTGACCGCCACGATATAACTGAAATATTGTTGAAAGTGGCGTTAAACACCATACACCAACAGTCAACACCCACCCACCAAAAAGATGTTGTTTGTGTTGACACGATAGATTATTTTGTCAATCAATATTGTTTACTTCCAGTATAAAAATTAGGAAAGGTACTGGTATTCATGTCTGTTAAAAATCGTTTATTAATAAATATAGTCAAACCTGTATTAAAAGGTCACCTTTGGGACAAAGGAAATGTCAACTTGTAAGACAGGTAACCTCTTAAAAGAGGTTCAATTCATATAAAATTTTCTATAAGAGGACAAGAAATGCATGTGACTGCTTAATATAGAAGACTGCATGAACAGGTTTGACTGTAATTAAAAGTGCATGTATTACCCTAAATCCTATTTTTGCCTTCCTATCAGGGTCCCAGTCAAGTCGGTGAAGAACTCCGTCATTGTTCAGTGATGTGTATGGAATTCTCTCTTTCAGTGCAACCTTGATGTTGTTGATATACCAGGCAATGTCAAAAAAGTATCCATGATATTTTGCCGGCATTGAAGTCTTGCACCGGAAAGCAAGTTCATTTAGTGGAGAAGTTGGTTCGTCGGTAGGGATGAATGGTTTCACTTCTGGAGTAACTAAGAAACTTATTTCTAAACCTGCTCGACAAAAATAACAAGGAAAGAAACGTCAAACAAATATATTTTGTTCTATTATTTTTTTGTTTGTGTTTTATGTTATTATCTGAATATTTATTTAATATATTTTTTAGTATTTAAGGAATATGTTAAATTTTTTAACAGGCTATAAGATATCCTTGTTTGGGGCAGTTTACGCTTAATAATGCACGAACATATTCCTTATAATTTAATTTTTACAGCAAAATGTAATGTTTCCTCGATTTTAATTACGATTATTTCTTGGGACTATTTGTCGTTGACAACGTCACAATACCAACCCTGATTATCAAGTTTTAACAAATGTTGCTCAAGGCGGATCAGCCAATCAGATTGCAGTATTGACATCAAATTAAATTATTGATGACTGTATTAGATGTAATGTCGTATTAATGCATTAATTTGCTTAACGTATTGTGGAATGTTTGTCACACATATTCACACTCATATATACAAACGAAGGATACTACAGATACAGCTAGGTCTGTTTCATATCTTGATCTACACCTTCCAAAAGAACGAAACTTTACAACAAAAGAGATGATTGCAATTTTCTCATTTTGAACATTCCATTTATATGTAGCAACATTTCAACAGCACATATACATTTCAGTTGATACGATATTGCAGAGCTTGTGGTTCCTAGAATGATTTCCTTGGTAAAGGGTTGCTACTAACAAAGAAACTACTCAAATAATGGTATCTAGTCCTAGTAGTGGTTAATTTGAAGTCATCACTTCCACAGTGTTACGTCGCCACTATGACTTAAATTGATAGTTACGAATATCTGTGACACAAATGACCACGAAAATATTCCCTTTGTCGTAATCACAACCCGGTCCTTTCCTTAATTATGACTTGCATGTAACAAGAGTATCACGACGAATGCCACTTGTGGAGCAGGAAATTCTTACCCTTCCGGAGGACCCGAGTTCACTCCCGATTTTTAGTGGAATTAGTGTTGCATGATCAATCTTTAGTTTTGTGTAGTGTTTAGTAGATCATTGTTTGTCCTTTTGTCCTTTTTCTTTTGGCCATTTTATTGTCTTTACCATTAAGTTTCTAAAACAATGTAAATCAAATTCGTTCGAGTGTGTTATTGTTGCTTAGCTCAAACTCAGCAATTTTCAATGACTGCTTTGTACTAGACTATGACCATATGGTAGATGGATGCATACCTACTGACCATATCACATGATCAGCGGTGTAATGGAATGCATTTCCACCTCGACCATAGTTCATCATGGGTTCGAGCCCCTATCGGATCAAACCAAAGACTATAAAATTGGTATTTGTTGCTTCTCTGCTAAGCATGTAGCATTAAGAAGAAAGAAAGCTACTGGTTTGCACGATATAAGGATGATGTGTCTGAGTGGAGCGACATGTCTACCCACTGACTGTTGTTTCCATGAGCTGGCACGATAACAATCAAACTAAGCGTGTCCATCGGAAACAATGCAGGTATCATTATCATCTTATCTAATGTATATTTTTATCACCATGATATAGCTGAACAAACGCTCATTTGTGTTAAACAACAATCACTCACTCATCTATCACTACTCATGTTGAGAGTTTGATTCCCGCTCAATGAGAGGTGCACTCGATACAACCTTATATGATTAAGTTTGTCAGTATTATGTCCATGTATAGTTTTTACTGCAATATTCGCATTAGTGAATACATCGAAATACAACCAAAATATCTAGGGACCATCTGCTTATCTGAGTCCGCCTGTATATAGTTAAATTCACTTACGTTGACAAGGTTCAAATCCAGTGTCTGAAGACATACCAGGAGGACAAGGGGCTGGTGGACCAACTGAAAAAGACATATTACATGTAGTACAATACAATTATTGTTTCAAATTCTCTCTTGCCAGCTCGTCTGAATTAACATTTGCTCCCTTACAAAACAAATTGTGCATATATATAATATATACATTTGTGTATATATACTGGGGTGTGGAAATACTGAAATGTTCTACTTGTCCCCGGGCAAGTTATCTGAAAAAAGTTACTTGTCGGGACAAAATTCTACTTGACAAGTTGTCCTGTTTTTTGTATAAACATTTGATACTTGCAAACACAGTTGTTAAATTGAACTTGTTTATATTGTCTATTACATCATTGCATAAAATTTTAAGCATGGTTTTAATAAAGTTAGCACAAACATCCCTGTCTCAGTGATCACTGATAACTGCCCAAATGAAGACCATTTTAAATTTGGATTTCAGATAGGAATGTGCAGTCAGAGAATAGCCGGTTGTTTTTAGATACAGAATAAGCTGTGTTTGAAAAAATTCTCATATCAATTAAGTTCATTTTGATTAACCTTGGGCAATGGCTTTATCCATCAAACCAGTCATGTATTTAGTTTTACTAGTGTCGTAGTGGCGTCTTCATACTTTGCAGATGACTGGTGGGAAGATAATTAAAGTATCCATTCTGTCCACGATTTGGCCGATAAACATTAATGATTTCTGCAGATATTGCAATATGAGACACTATCAGAATCCAGCAGTAAATATGAGAAATCGGCTAGCCACTTGGACTGAGCAATCCGTTGGATGTTTTTCCTCAAATTATGTGTCCTTTTCCGCTAGAGTTTGGCGCTTGTTAACTTTCTCGTGATGTTCATTGTGGCCAGAACCTTTCCCAGTCTTATTTTATTATTAAATATTTGCATCCCGATTTGTATTATCGTCACGGTATGTGTTTTCGTGTGTCATCTGTTTTCGTTTTAACCATTTTATTTTGATTTCCACAGCGCACACCTTATTTTTTACACGTGTTTTCCGGTTTCTATTTATGGAACATAAACAAGACTACAGCTGACATCTGTAAAAGATGTTAAAGTTTGCTTTTAAAGACGTAAGTACCAAAAACAGTGAACCTATCTATTGAACCATACTTTTTGTAATGCCAAAAATTTACTTCATTTATAAAGTAGCTTGAAAAAAATCCAGAAGGGCTATATAAAATTGAACTATGTCGTCTGCCTCTCAGACACCGGCTCTTCCTGTCATGTAACTGTCATGGAGTCACTGATCGTCCTTGTAAACAAAAGAGCTGACTGAAAGGTGCCTGTTTCTTATCAAATACATGTCAATTTGCAGTGAATTGTGGTTTCAGCACTTAAAAAAACATCAAAAGTAAACACAATTTTGAAAGTGGTCATTTTCAAACATTCTGTTATTTTATTTAGATGTAGTATGATTTGGTAGATGGCCAGAACCATGCAATTTTAAAACCAGTCATTTCCGGATTTTATATTCGTTTCCATCCCGTATATCGGCCCTGTTTTTACTTCAAACGAAAACAGATGACGCCATTTTACTGACAGCAAAAGTTGCCAGATAATCGAGAGTATATTAAAATACAAGAATGGCTTTAAAAACAATCTTATGTACAAAGAAATATTTAACTAGCCATTCTTTGAAAATTCCAATCGTCATATGAATGAAGGGTTAACACTGAACACTAAAAAGAATTGGTAAATACTTAACAAAACTTGGTAGACTTACAATATACTACTCTTATATTTTCTCGAACTTTAATTATTGCCCTGTAACATGGCACTTTTGCAGTGAACAAAATACAATTTAGAGCTCTGAAATTTATCTATGATGATACTGACAGCACATATGAAGAACTTTTAACAAAATCCAAATTACCCACTTTAAAAATCAGGCGAATTAGAACTATAGCCATTGAAACATTCAAAATTGTCAATAAAACCAGTCCTTTGTACTTACATGATTTAATTACAATTAAACAAAGTAAATATTCTTTCAGATACCAAAATACTGCTAGTATACCATCGACCAGAACAACTAGGTATGGTATTAAAACTTTTAAATATTTTGTTGCCAAAACATGGAATGAGCTACCAAACCACTTTAGACTGGAAAATTCTTTTAAACAATTCAAAAACTTGATTAATTCATGGAATGGTAGCTCATGCCACTGTAATGCTTGTAGATAGCTTTAAAGCATAATTTTATTTATTTATTTGTTTTGCTTATCTGTGATGCTTTTGAAATCTGTGCTTTGTCTTTAATTATAGTTACTTTTTAGGCTGCTTATTTTAATTTATTTACTTAGTGCTTGAAATTTTAAATTAATTAGTTTAAATTATTTTTTAATATAGATGTTTTAATTTTTGTTAGTATTTTTATGTACCTTGTATGTATGCATGTATGTTGTTTTTGTTATATGTATAGTCGATTTGAAAAGCTCTGTAGAGCTTGTGTTTTTTATGTATGTTGTGATATGTATCGACTCTAAATAAAACTTTATTTATTTATTTATTTATTTATTATCGCTATATCTGAAAATCGATAATAGCACGAAAACCGATAACACGATGCTCTATGTTAATGGATGCTAAGCCATTTTACGAAAAGCAAGGGAACCGGTCTCACTAATTAACGACAAGAAGCGTCAAGAACCGACAAGAAGTAATAAAAAGCGACAAGAACAGTAAAAAAAAAGCGAACAAGAACAATAAAATAGTGACAGAATATTAAAAAAGTTCATGAAAACAAATTGAAATAGATTTATTTCCTTATCAAATTTGTAGAAAATTTACATTTTTTTTTAGAATAAATCATTTATGAACTATGCTTAAAAAAATATGTTCAATGATACAAGCAATATATTGCAGATGACATGCAAAATGTAATAAACAGGTTATCAAATTTGCATCCATTTTTAAAAGAAACTATTGAGTGTGCTGGTAAACCACCTAACGTTATTTGTTACACGGACTATCAAATGAAGCACTTTTCTAGTGCATGTAAGACCTCAATAATCGGCGTCGATCAAACGTTCAATCTCGGGGCATGTTTTGTAACAACAACAGTCTTCAAGAGAAAAAACTGAAGAGAAAGGGCAAAACTACCAATCCAATTATTTTGGGACCTGTGATCTGCACTGGAATGGTGCATTTCACACGTACCAAAGATTTTTTACTCACTTGGCATCTGTGATAGATACAAACATATCTGAAGCATTACTTAGTGTAAATGATATAGTAGTTGGGTCATATGAGGAAAAAGCGTTAGTTAAAGCTATAAAATCAAGCTTTCCTAATTCTGAGTTTACATTCTGTACTAGGCACTTGAGTGAAAACATGTCTCGGCACATGAGAAATAAAGTGGGAATGAACGAAAAAGCTACTAAACAAGTAGTAGACGAAATAGTTGGTGATAATGGCCTCATCGAGGCAGACACAACTGTGGAGTTTACAAAACAAGTCAATATCATAGAAAGCAAATACCAAGCCATGATAGGTCCATATCTTACAAACAAAGTTATTCCTACTATCAAGAAATATGTCTATAATGCTAGAAAATCAGAGTCAAGAATTCTTTTGCAATGGAAAAACAATAGTTGTGAATCCATTAATCATATTTTAAAGTTGAATCAGGATTGGAAGCCTGAAAAATTGCCTGAATTGATTAACAAAATTCACACGGAAATAGTCTTGCAAGAAAGTCTGGTAAATGGTGCATTGTATGGTCATGATGACTATGAGCTTAACTCGTCAGTAAGCCATTTTGGCATTTACAATGCACTAAAATAATTTGGCAAAGCAAAAACCAGAAAGAAAAAGATACTCTGTTACAAAGATTCTTGACTCATGGCTTAAAAAAGCAAAACATTGCTACCAAATCGGTTACCTCAACGGATGGAACCCTTACCATCCCACAGACAAACAATTGTGCACGTAAACCGGGACAAAGAAAACGTGTGAGGAATGCAAAAACATTTTCCTCCAAAAAGTCAAAGTTAAATGACTGTTGAATATTGCTGAAACTTATAAAATTTTGGGCCTACCATAGCTTGGTATATCTGACTTGAATATTGAAAATGTATCAGATACTGTACAGTACATGTATATAGTTAATGGATCTCTATTTTTAAATGTTTCTGTGTTCCAAATAAAATAAAATAAAAATATATAATCCTGCTCAAAAGCCTACTTCCACCTCCCCGTTGGAAAACGGAAGAGGTTCCAAATATGATCATAAAAATTCAAGTTCATGTCCTTAAGCAAATGCATCCAAATGTGATCATAATGCATACAAATTTGAATTATTTTTATAGATATGTTTTCCTCAATCTTACCTGTCGGGCATATATTTACACAAAGTAATATCTTAATATATACAAATGCATATATACACACACAACACTTAAAAATAAAAAAATAAAATTTTATCCTCCCCCCATTTTTACAAATTTTATTGGTTTTTGTCAAAATCTATGACTTCTTGTCGCTTTTTATTACTTCTTGCCGCTAATTAGTGAGACCCCAAGGAAACGTCACATTCGTAACTCCAATAAAAACCTGTTACACGGTCCCGGTTATCGCTGAGTATATGCAGTACAATTATCATTGCAATCGGCTCATAATACTCAACTTAGAACATGTACAATTCTGGTTATTTTTAGCTGCTTTTGAACACCATTGACGCGATTGTTTCGAATAAAACAAGGGCAACGCAAAGCGTGCGGTATTCCCTCGTCTAAAAATTGGACCCTGTGACCTTGACCTTTGACCTTGAAAATCAATACGGTTCCAGATTCTCTTAAGGTCTAAGTATGTACCAAGTTTGGACAAAATCCATTGAAGGATGTTGATTCTAGAGTTTCACAAGGATGTTATGCGGTAAAAATTTGACCCCTTAACCTTTGACCTTGAAAATCAATAGGGTTCCAGACTCACCTACGGACTATGTATGTACCAAGTTTGGTCAAAATCCATTGAAGGATGTTGATTCTAGAGTGTTCACAAGGATGTTATGCAGTAAACATTTGAGCCCTTGACCTTTGACCTTGAAAATCAATAGCGTTCCAGACTCTCATAAGGACTATGTATGTACCAAGTTTGGTCAACATCCATTGAAGGATGTTGATTCTAGAGTGTTCACAAGGATGTTACACGGTAACAATTTGACCCCGTGACATTGACCTTTGAGCTATGACCTTGAAAATCAATAGGGTTCCAGACTCTCATAAGGACTAAGTATGTACCAGGATTGGTCAAAATCCATTGAAGGATCTTTATTCTAGAGTGTTCACAAGAATGTTATGCGGTAAAAATTTGACCCGGTGACCTTGACCTTTGACCTTGAAAATCAATAGGGTTCCAGACTCTCTTAAGGACTAAATATGTACCAAGTTTGGTCAAAATCCATTGAAGGATGTTGATCCTAGAGTGTTCACAAGGATGTTATGGAAGGACGGACGGAAGGACGGAAGGAAAGAAGGACGGACGGACGGTAGCGTTAATATATCCCTTAGCAACTTCGTTGGCGAGGGGATAAAAAAACCACAAAACATTAACCGTCAATATTTACGATATAATATCATTTGAGGAATTGTCTTTCCAGAGTACTTTAATCAGAAATTATTTTTATTTGTTGATCTTTACTTGTCCCCGTACAAGCTAGCCAGGAAAATCTACTTGTCCATGCATACGAGTGGGACGAGTCGGGCACGGTAATTCCACACCCTTGATATATATATATATAAATATATCATTTCACAAAAAATGACAATATATTCAGATTATACCACGAGGCCGAGTTAAACTGTAGTATCCGGCACTTAGTTATCAAGGTCAGATTAATATTAGTTATTCAGCACCTGGCACAGAGCCAAAATATATTAAGGTCAGATTAATCTAAGATTCAAGCACCTGCCACAGAGTCAAAACATATTAAGGTCAGATTAATCTAAGATTCAAGCACCTGGCATAGCACCACGTGTGATCTGAAATATTGTTTATTTGACGTTAAAATTAAAACAAAAAAATACACAGAGAAGGGAGGGTTGGGATCCCATTAACCGGTTTAACATCGCCACATATTTGTGCCTGTCCCAACTGCCTGATCTGGATTTCCAGCGTCATATGGTTTTTCTTATGTTCAGTGATCATGAGTTAAGGTGGGAGGCGATTATTCGTTTCAATTTTCTTTTCATAATTAACAGCATTCAAATAAAACAAAATGTAATCGGTGATGTAATGGTTTGCATGCTCGCCTCGAGTGCGATAGATCGTGGATTTGAGTCCTGGTCAGGTCAAACCTAAGACTATGAAATTTTGTTTTATGTTGCTTCTCTGCATGCAGCATTAAGAAGAAAGAGTAATGACGGGTTGGAATCAGGAGATAATGTGTCCAAATAGGGTGATGTCTACGTGGACTGTTGTTCAGTTAGATAGCACTAAAAAAATAATCCAGCTAAACGTGTTGGTCTAGACAAACCGGACTTCATCATCATCTTATTGACAGGTTACTAGTTTCCATGATACAGCTGACAATTTTCTGAGTTGGCTTTAAACACCAATCACTCACTCACTCACTCAAATAAAACAAACCTGTACAATAGCGTCCAGGACATGCAGGAGTTGATGTTAATCTGAACACATTGAATCCTCCACAGTTATGTACATCGATTGGAAATGAAAGATCACAGCATTGGATAAATCCCCTCTGACAAGCTGACAATGTAACCGTTGCTCCAGTCGTTGTAGGAAGTGTACCTAAAAACAAGTTTGTGTGTATAAACATTACTTTAACTTCTGTGATCGCGAAGAACAATAACCATTATACATTTCATTTATAAAATCGTAGAATCAGAATCCGTAAATGGAAGAAGTACAGACAACACAATGTTCAAAAGAAACTAGAGGTTCAGTGGGCTGAACCTGTGTCGCTCACCTTTCATTCTGCTTTGAGGAAACTTAATACAGAACCTTCCATAGGTGCTTCCCACCAAATTTCTGTTCATTTTGGCATAGCAGTTTCAGAGAAGAAGATTTTTAGAAATTGACCAATCTAAAACAAGAATTGCCTGTGGCAGCCATGTTTGGTAATGGATCAAAACGAAATGAGCAATCTCTATAGAGGACCTTCCATAGGTGCTTCCCACCAAATTTCTGTTCATTTTGGCATTGCAGTTTCAGAGAAGAAGATTTTTAGAAATTGACCAATCTAAAACAAGAATTGCCTGTGGCAGCCATGTTTGCTAACGGATCAAAACGGAATGAGCAATTCCCATAGAGGACCTTCCATAGATGCTTCCTACCATGTTTCAGAGTAGAAGATTTTTAGAAATTGACCAATCAGAAACAATAATTGCCTGTGGCGGCCATGTTTGTTAATGATCGGGACGAAATGAGCAGTCTTTATAGAGGACCTCCCATAGATGCATCCTACCAAGTTTCGGTTCATTTGGCAAAGTGGTTTCAGAGGAGAAGATTTTTTAGAAATCATCCAATCAGAAACAAGAATTGTCTTTGGTGGCCATATTTGTTAACGGATTGGGACGAAATGAGCAATCACAACCGAGGACTTTCCATAGATGCTTCCTACCAAGTTTCGGTTCGTTTGGCCAAACGGTTTCAGAGGAGAAGAATCTAATTTTTTCAATAGTTTTCTATTTTTTACTGATTTTTTTCAAGTTTGAGAAGCGGCAACGGCCATGTTTGATGGCAGTCGGGGTCATCATTCATGATCTGAAAGAGAATTATATATGTATTGTTCTTTTATAGTTTGGTAGCAACATTGGCTCTTTACAATACTTAAAGAATATATTTTTTGTAACGATAGCAGCCATTTTTCATAAGCGACCTGGGTTAGCAACCATAAGTCTGAAAGTGGATCATATATGCATCATTTCCATAAAGTTTGGTGGCAACTGGCTTTTTACCAGATTTTAAAATATGTTTTTTGACAATAATTTTCTATTTTTTGTAACAGTGACGGCCACGTTGCATGACAGCCGGAGGTCTTCAATCAAAATTTTGAAAGAAAACCACATTGATTGCATTTGAATCTTTACAGGATATTAAAATAATTTTTTAATGAATTTTTTCACTAATTTTCAATTTATAGTAACGATGGTGGCCATGTTTGATGGGGAATGGGGTCCTCAACCATAATTCTGAAAGAATATTAAATATGTATCAAATTTAATTGCAATATACTCTAAAGGATATTTTTGAATTTTTTAATGGATTTTTTTGCTGATTTTACCCCTGTGTTCTATTTATTGACATGGCGGCCATGATGGTTGGTGGGCAGGGTCATCGGACATAACTTTTAAAGGGAATCCCTAAGGATGATTCAGGCCAAGCTTGGTTTAAATTGGCCCAGTGGTTTCAGAGGAGAAGATTTTTTAAAAAGTTTACAGACGACGACGGACGCCAAGTGATGGCAATAGCTGATACAGGTGAGCTAAAAAATTGCAGTGTAGGTAGATCTTGACAGGCTGAACATGTTTGCAGTTTAAACTTAACATCCATCTCTTTTAGTTTTTGAAATAAAGGACGAAGAGTATTAAAATTTAGAAAATTTGATGAAAAAAGGGCAATAACTCCAACACAAAGAATGGAATTTACTTCAAAATTGCAGGGTAGGTAGATCTTGATATGCTGCACATTTTTGCAATTTAAACTTAACATCTATCTCTTATAGGTTTTGAAATATAAGACGAAAAGTATTAAAAAATTTAAAATGTGATGAAAAAAGTGCAATAACTCAAAGATGGGTAATCATATTTATTTTAAAATTGCAGGGTAGGTGGATCTTGCTGTGTTGATCATTTTTACTCCATGTCAGATTTCTGTTTTTATTAACGGTTTTTGAGTTATTACCCAAAAACTGCAATTTTACCCCTATGTTATATTTATAGACATGGCGGCCATGATGGTTGGTCGACAGGGTCAATGGACATAACTTTTAAAGGGAATCCCCTAAGGATGATTCAGGCCAAGTTTGGTTTAAATTGGCCCAGTGGTTTCAGAGGAGAAGATTTTTTTAAAGTTTACAGACGGACGCCAAGTGATGGCAATAGCTCACATGACCCTTCGGTCAGGTGAGCTAAAAAGGACAAACGAACAAACAACGATCTACAAAACATTACACATAAAACTAAAGATCGAGTAACACGAACCCCACTAAAAACCGGGGATGAACTCAGGTGTTCTGGAAGGGTAAGCAGTTCCTGCTCCACTAGTGGCACCCATTGTGTTAATCTAGTGACAAACGAGGTGATAAAGATAAGCCTGGTAATTGAGCTTGATTGACTGCCACGTTTTTCAGGGTATATACTGCCTCTCTCTCTCTCTCTCATCAGCGTCTGTCACAAGCTTCATCAGCGTCTGTAATCATACGCTGATGAAGCTTGTTGGCCAAGCAAAATATCCGTCGATTTAATTATAATTATAGTCTTTTTGTAGACTTATAGTTATTTTTGTTACAATTTAGCATCTTTTTTTTTTATATCGTTGTACTAACATTTTAGACGTTTATTTATCATTTTTGTTTGTTTGCACAGTGTCGTTAACACTTGTTTCCGATCCGACATCTCGTAGGTTCATACGTTGGCTACTTTTTCAAACGTTTATATATATATATATATATATAACAGGTCACCTTTATAGTATATATTATTCTGGGGACCATCATGGCCGTGATAGTATGGATTGGCAACTACCTATGCAATCAGTGCCTATCACCACTAACGTATCTGTTATAACATCCATGACATACATTGTGAGTTCGAATCCAGCTCAGGTGAGGTGTACTCTATACAACATTATGTGATAATTCTTATATGATTTACATAATTAGAAATCCTATACTCTGATTGGGTATAAGCGCTTATGGAGGCGGGGTTTTGTCAGTTTATTTTTCGATAGACGATGTTCAGCGGACTACTTTTTTCGTAATGTAAACAAAATGGCGGCTTGGATTCCCGATAATAAAAAAAGATAAAAGAAACAATGTTTATTGTTAATAATCGACAATTATTGTTAGATATGAAATAAAAAAATAAATGCCAATGAAAAAAAAAGCTTGTATTGTTGACATAAAAAAAAATTCCGGACAACCATCTATCGACTTTGACTTTTGTAATATATCGTCATCCTGTGACGTTGTTTACAAGGGACGCTGATTGACACAAGCTGGTTACTGATTTATTTAACGATTTTGTGGGCATTTTACTTGTTTGAATCACAGGCACTTGACCGATGGACCTTAATATCTCCGTGTTTGCCACAGGGGTACGTATTTTCAGGGCTAATAACGATGTAGGCCTCTATTTCTGGGTCCTGGGTCCACACGAATACTAGAAATAAACACAAGGTAAGCAACAGAATGACGGGGTACTGCTAAATTTCTTATTATTGTTGATTTCCCTGATTTCTGAAAAATAAACGGATGGAATGCACTAACCTTGTGGACCCCCATCAGCTGTTGTGCCCCTGCTTTACTGTCGTATTCGTACTAGTTTGCATATATACCACCGACAACCTGTTCCCAAGACCGATTGTCAACTTAGTCGGAGGTCTATTTTGGATTCTCTCGAAGTCCAACGTGTCTTTTGATGGCCAGTCCAGTTTTTTCCCGGGGTTTGTCAAATATGGTTCCATTGTGGCAAAGGATTGATATTTGTTCACCTGTTGTTTTTATACCTACCATGTGATTAAAAAAGACATTTCATTCTGTTTTTTCTTTTTTTTCTAAGTTTGAAATAGTCCGCCAAATAAATGCATTCGGTAAGCCAGATTTGTTCTTCTAATGACACGTTGAAGTCCGAGAGAATCCAAAATAGACCTCCGACTAAGTTGACAATCGGTCTTGGGAACAGGTTGTCTGGGGTATATATGCAAAATAGTACGAATACGACAGTAAACCAGGAGCACAACAGCTGATGGGAGTCCACAAGCCAAGGTTAGTGTATTCCATCCGTTTATTTTTCAGAAATCAGGGAAATCGACAATAATAAGAAATTTAGCAGTACCCCGCCATTTTGTTGCTTACCTTGTGTTTATTTCTAGTATTCGTGTGGACCCAGGACCCAGAAATAGAGGCCCTACATCGTTACTAGCCCTGAAAATACGTACCACCGTGGCAAACACGGGGAAATTAAGGTCCATCGGTCAAGTGCCTGTGGTTTGAGTAGCTAAATGCAAAATGCCATCAAATTGGAAAATGTCGGTAACTTAATTACATCACTGTCTAGTTTAAAGTAGGAAATAAGGTTAGTTCATTTTGTTATTCATGGCCGACACACATCGATGGAATGTATGTGTGCGTACTGGGGATCCCCAAAGGTAAATTTTCAAAACAAATGAAGAAAAAAAAACTTAGTTATAGAAATATAAGGATTAAGCGCATTTTTTTCGGAGTTTATTGATGTATAACCTGGACCAAGTCACTCACAAACTTACATAAAAGTCCTTCGGACTTTTATTTGTTTGTGAGTGAATTGGTCCAGGTTATACATCAATAAACTCCAGAAAAAATGCGCTTATTCCTATAATAAAGTTTGTCAGTGACCTGCGGTAGGTCGGTGGTTTTCTCCGGGAAACTGACTGCCACGATATAACTGAAATATTGTTGAATGTGGCGTTAAACACCATAACCCTAACCCGATATATTCGTCTGTAAAATAATATGATAATAGATGTTACCTAACTTGGGAAAAACACCACGTAATGATACCTTTATTAATTAAACAGTCCAATATGATGTTAACTATATAGGCCAATAATATGAAAACATGTGATTTCCATCAAATCACAAGTTTTTTTAGGCATTGCATGACTCATTCAAAGCAAATTCAAGAAACACAATAAAATAACATTACTGGATCAAACAAACTGCAGAATGTCTGAATTAGAAATATTAAGAGTCAAATATTGTTAGAAATGACTTAAGAGTCCAGTTACAGTTACTGACTACAGTTAATTGTGCTCTTTCTATCTCCAGAGTATACATTAATGTTAATTACACCACCCGAAACAGTTGTCCCACAAAAGAGGGCCAATGGATTGTCATGCTTGTCCTCCAGAAGTACTTTTCAGCTGTATATCACCCCATGTCATATCTACATGGTCTTGTCTTCCTCTTAACCCAAAGTATGCACCATTGTTTAGAAAGACTGCATTAATTAAAAAGCTTCTGGGTTGTCTGAAAATGAAATATAAAAAAATAAATTTACTATCTATATTCATATTTGTTAATTACTTTTTCATTTTTACATGTTGCAACTGGTACTATCAATGTAGTATAATTCTTATATGATTTACATAATTAGAAATCCTATACTCTGATTTGGGTATAAGCGCTTATGGAGGCGGGGTTTTGTCAGTTTATTTTTCGATAGACGATGTTCAGCGGACTACTTTTTTCGTAATTTAAACAAAATGGCGGCTTGGATTCCCGATAATAAAAAAAGATAAAAGAAACAATGTTTATTGTTAATAATCGACAATTATTGTTAGATATGAAATAAAAAAAATAAATGTCAATGAAAAAAAAAGCTTGTATTGTTGACATAAAAAAAAAATTCCGGAAAAAATACTTACCTGATTCAGTGATTGGAGATTTCATGTCTCTCAAGTGTCTGTCAAGGCTGTTGTACATCATAACATGGAACCCAGAGAATCTGGTTCATATTCAGTACCATCCTTTTTGAGTACACCCAGGAAGAATCTAGCCATAATACTGTCAAGGTCTTTGGGGGGTATCTGTCCCGGAGCTCTTTCCTCACCAATGGCAATAGAAGTGAAAAAGCCTGTGATCACTTTCATGTCACTTTTTGTCTTTGTCTTAGTGTTTTTATTTAAATTTTCCTCTTAAAAAAAACATCAGTTTCTTCATCTGTTACAATACGAAACCTTTTGATTGGTACGACATTTTCTTTCTGATTGTCGACTCGGAATCCTCGTTCAGGTTTGTTGACAAATCTCTGGGCAAGTTCAGTAGATCAAGTTCAATGTAATTTGGGCTTTCAATTTCAGATATATTCATTAATTTATCATCTGCTTCCATTCTTGACAGATCGTCGTATCTAAAATAATCTTCAATAAGTGCATCCTGCACATCTTCAGAGTTTTTCAACTCTCTCTTTGGTCTGCGTCTCTCCATTTTCAACTTCAGCAGACGACTGACATCTCTCGGGACTTTTCCTTGCGATTGTCGAAACGTCTAGAGGATTCCGATCTAGCTGTTATTGGACGGACTGGAATCGGGCCAATACTGAAAATATCCGTATTGGACTGGTTTTTGCCGTATTGGCCCAATGAAAGTTTTTATATTGTATTGACAGATTTGACAATATTTAGGCTAATAAATCAAGGTTAATTAATAATATAGTATTATTACGTGATGTTTTTCATATTGGCCTAGTTATAGGTCCGAGGCTAGTTCTAATAATAAAACCCTAAATGCTCGCTTACTGCCGAGACACAAGTTTGTCACAGGAGCTACATTATTGCAGCTAGTCCGAGGCCTGCTGTATTGGCTTGAGGCGCAGCCAAAGGCCAATACATCAGACCGAGGACCTACAACTAGGCCAATATGAAAAACATCACGTTATGATACCTTTATTAATTAACCAGTCCAATATCTCTCGGAACTTTTCCTTGTGATTGTCGAAACGTCTAGAGGATTCCGATCTAGCTGTTATTGGACTGACTGGAATCGGGTCAACACGGAAAATATCCGTATTGGACTGGTTTTTGCAGTATTGGCCCAATGGAAGTTTTTATATTGTATTGACAGATTTGATCATATAAAGGCTAATAAATAAAGGTTAATTAATAACAATTAATATTAAATCAGTTAGAAGTAGCAGATATGATTTGTTTTGTCTAAAGAGTAACTCATAATGCGTCTTTAACCGACAGATTCTAACATCCTAGCTAGTAGTCGGTTAACTATGTATATGTTATCTGGATGTGAATTGATTGATACCGAAAATATCAGCCTGTCGAGCCAGAATATGAAGTTTGGTGGCGAGTGAGCGAAGCGAACGATTCACAAACGTCATATTCTGTCGAGCAGGCTGATATTTTTTAGTATCAATCATATTCACATTCAGATGACATGTTTATCATCTTTAAATCAAACATAAACACGGATACATTTATATTTGTATTAAATGCGCGAAAAATCACATGATTCAAAGTATTCAAAATACGCTTCCCCAAAACATAGTTCATAAGTAGTTTGCAAATATACCATTCATTTTTACAGGTTTATATAAATGTTAAGATTGTTGAATTTTTCCTTTAATGGTGATATTCATTGGGTTTTTTTATTACAAACATCAAAGTCGGCAATTCACCGGTTTTGTTTACCAATGCCGTTCCGTTTTAGAAAACATAAAGGTCACGACCTCGCTTATGACGTAAAAATTATGACATCTCGGCAGAGGTTATCAAGAATTGTGACAAGTACATTTTTGTAGGACGATGTTTGTTGATATTTCTAACACGACAGTTCCTAATTTGATATATGTTTAAAAAATAAAATGTTAGGGGTTGCTGAACTTTATTTACTTTTTTCATCTTCACAGGAATTATCGTTTAAATGTTGGGAGAATTTGGTGATAACTCCTGCTCACTGTTGATAAGTCCAGCTCAGCTCACGCGAACTTTGATACGAGTTTTGCTTATGGAGTCAGCAGGTAGATACCGGGAATAGCGAGAGGGAAGGATGATAAGAGCATTTATTGACCCTGCTATTGTACTGTACATGTTTATGTTGTCATCAATTTAGAATATTTTTGTATTGGAAGAGAATCTGTGCATGTTTTTCTATTGTTTGTTTATACAAATATATGTATTGCCGTTAAAGGTCCACGTTATTAAGAGGGGATAATTGCGATTCCATTTACTGGCATAACCTTTCCACATTTTATGCGCCCCAAACCACAGGCGCTCGTGGCACGGACTTACATCCCCCTTTATCCTAACTTTCTGTTTACAAATTTATTTTCAATAACATTTCTTTATTTCTTTATTATTTCATCTCTTTTTCCTTATTTTAACTTGTTCGTGTCAATATTCATACAATCTTATGTTAATATCAAATTGCATGTGTCGCGGACCCTATATAGATACTAATAATCCACAAGGCATGCAAATCGGCAGGTCTAAAAATCGTACTCCTGCTCGCTTATGTTGTATGTTGTTTCAACCATGCCGACTCTAAATAAAGCTTATTTATTTATTCGAGTACATTTATTACACCTTATTTCCATTATATCATTCAAACTAGGACATGTATCCATTCCTGAAAGACGCATCTTTTTGCCCCTGTTTTTGTTTTGTGCATACGATAGCTCAGTTCTCCAGAATTTTAAGATTTTCACACATTTATTGTCAAATTTTTCGTATAAGGACCCACGGATGACGGAAGTGACGTACCACTGCATTAACTTCAACGATAGGAATAAATTTTTGGAACTTTTCTGACCCTATCGTAACTCGAATAATTCAGCGCCCTCTATCCGCTATCGCTAAGCGTAATATAACGACTGGATTATTCGGGTTAACCCTATCTTTGAAGTTAATGCAGTGGTACGTCACTTCCGTCAACCGTGGGTCCTTATATGAAAAATTTGACAATACATGTGTGAAAATCTTAAAATTCTGGAGAACTAAGCTATCGTATGCACAAAACAAAAACAGGGGCAAAAAAGATGCGTCTTTTAGGAATGGATACATGTCCTAGTTTGAATGACATAATGGAAATAAGGTGCAATAAATGTACTCGAAGCGAGCAGGGGTACGATTTTTAAACCTGCCGAGTTGCATGCCTTGTGGATTATTAGTATAGATCTATATAGGGTCGACACATGCAATTTGATGTTAACATAAGATTGTATGAATATTGACACGAACAAGTTAAAATAAGGAAAAAGAGATGAAATAATAAAGAAATAAAGAAATTTTATTGAAAATAAATTTGTAAACGGAAAGTTAGAAAAAATAAGCCGGGGGTGGTAAGTCCGTGCCACGAGCGCCTGTGTCCCAAACCAGGACTTGGATTTCCAACGTCATATATGGCGTGGTCTTGTTTGTTCGGTAAGTTCAGTTTAGATGAGAGGTGATGGTTCGTTTTGTTGGTATTGGTGGAATTTATGACCATCTGTTTAAACTTTTTTTTCATAATTACAAGTAGCTGTTTTAAATATATCTCTATGACTGCGAGATGAACAACGGCAATATAATAAGTCTTGCCACTTATCTTTTGATGTACTTCTGTTCATGTCCATTTATACTAGATTCGTGAGTTCGAATCCCGCTCAGGCGAGGTGTATTCGTCACAACATTATGTGATGAAGTTTGCCAGTCAGTGGTTTTCTCCGGGTACTCCGGTTCCTCCATCAATAAAACTGACCGCCACGATATAACTGAAATATTGTTGAAAGTGGTGTTAAACACCATATGGCATAACCCTAACCGTAAATAATTCAATGTTGTTGATTTTTTCGTAAAATAAAGCACTCGCCATTTATCCAGATAGGGGATGTCGATCCACATCTTAGAATTGGTGGACACTCCGTTGGGATATTTCCATTCTCTGGGATTCTGTACCAACCCTCTGTAATGATGCGGTCACACAAATCTGGATCAGTAGGTGCTAATGAATACTCTACGGATCTTGTTGGTTCACTAAGCTCTCTGTTGTTAGTACAAGGGTCTTGTGAAGACACGACTTTAAATAAAAAAAATATGCAGAGTAATTTCAGACGAAACATTGAAATATGGTGTGTTCACTTTTCTCCCACTTTTGACACTGGGAGAAACGTGAATGTTTCATTAAAAAGCTCCTATCCTGTTCTTTCCAATTGTTTCTTATTGAACAATCAAATATGTTTAAAGTGAAAAGCTCTAATACTCAAAATACAAAACACTAACAAGTTAAATGCACTATATAAATAAGCACAGAAGAAATACAGTCTACCAAAATCGTAATTTGTTCATACCCAAAATTATTGTCGTTTTCCGTACTGACCTTCATAAAATGAAGATTAACACCGAGTTATGCTGCAAAAGATACGATTTTTTGACAAAAAAGACCCAAAATTATTGTTATCAGAATTATTGTCCAGGATAACAAGAATTCAAATCTATTCATATGACCTTCTATGTGAACCCGTCTTGAGCATGCGCACTGTTAGAAACAATAAACAACAGGTGGTTCTTCATAGCCAGAAATCATGGGTGATTTTGCTCATGAATATTCATAAACCAAATCGCGTCATGTAATGACGTCAGCAAATAAACGTTGAACCATATTAGGAAGACGGTGATGAAAATAAACTCGTATCTATATTGTTTAAATAATATTTCATCACAGTTTTGATCACATAAATAACTTCATAATTTTTTGTGATCGTATCAAAATTAATTGTCATCATATGTTTATTAGGAATCCGATGATGTGTGTAAAAGATCGAAAATATATTTAATGCACTGCCCCCCCTTTTTTCCACGAAATAAAAATATGTAAATGAAAAATATATTGTGCATTTTTTTTCAATTTCTGTCCCGCATAAGTATTAGTATGTCATTGAAATCGTTTAGTATATATTGTTAAATTTTTTGAACTTTATATATCAGCAGTATTGTTACCAATTGTATTATAGTTACTTATTCTGTTGTTTTGTCGAAATAAAAAAATACCCCTGTGGAGCCTTTTTTTAACTGATTGTTTATTTACATTTACAATGGAATGCGGTGCTTACTCAAATAATGCTATGTCTAGCAGAAGCAGTTTTACGAAATAGTAGATTTTTTTGCATGAACCCCTATTGAATCTCTACTAGAAAGGTAAAAAAAAAACTTGTGAAGCCCTCTTTTAAATTATCATGGGAACCTCTAATTTTTCAGCAAAATATTTATCGAAGAAAGATTCCTCAACAATGTTACCGGAACTGACCGAATTTGTCCCGGCAACTAGAATGGGGATTGTAAGAAAAGTGCTTTTAGGTCTTGAAAACCGTGCAGGATGCATTTTTTCACTTCTTCTCAATGCTTTTGAATGGCACTTACGCTTCAAAATTTGAAACTGGGTGGGAACCTTGAGTTTTCATGGTACAGCTATAATATTTTGAGATATTTTTAAACCGGTGCATAGTTTGATTTTTTATCCCGGCAAACTGTCCGGCCCAAGCTAACAGAAAGTTTCCCGTTCAACTATATGTTAAAATCCAAATTCTCTTTGAGCCGTCATTTTGAATATGCAAATGAGCAAATCACCTATCATTTCTGGCTATGTGGGCAAAAGAGAAAGTGTCAACGCGTGGATTTAGAGAGATGAATAGAAGTGAAGTATCTTCCAAATGGAAGAAATGCAGGATATGTGTAGGAGATCAGTAGGATCGTTGGAACGAACATAAGGAAGTGCTACGTGTCCAAACTCGCGCTGAAGTGGCAAAGATTTTGCTCGATAGGTAAACCGAGCATGTTTTTTCCTTCTTTTCTCAATCGTTTTTCATATTTTATGAATTTATGATGATGCCTATGATCATTTTCGGTAGATATTATTCAATATATGTAATCTTGCACCTGGCAACAGCAAATTATTGTCAATGAGTAGTATAAAACGGCCATATTTGCGAGGTAAACAAACACGAATTTTAACATCCATGTACTGGCATAAAAATAGATAAAAATATATTTAGCCTCGCTCAGATCAGTGCATAATTAATTAGCTTCCAGTAACGATGGTCAGCTGTTTTTAATCGAAAAAACAACGTTTCGTAGCGTATTCGCCAATAATTCGGTGTTTAATCTTCATTTTATGAAGGTCACTACGGAAAACGACAATAATTTTGGGTATGAAAAAATTACGATTTTGGTAGACAATATGCCTTTAAAAGAGGTTCAATTCATCTGAAATTTTCTATCACAGGACGAGAAAAGGGTGACCTTTTGATAGAGGTGACCGCATGGCCAGGTTTGACTGTATTCATATAAAAGTAAAGTAATGTGCAGCATTTCACAAATAAATATGTAGTACAAGTATTATTTAAGAATTGAATGCATTCTTTTGAAGTTTCATTGGGGTATGAAAGCGTTGACCGAAGTACATTTTCAATGAAGCGCGGTAGCTCTTCATGTTGAAAATGTAGTTCGATCAACGCTTTCATACCCCAATGAAACTTCAAAAGAATGCATTCAATTCTTATAATTATATTTAAATCACACCAAAATTTAAAATAGTTGAATTTTTCGTTGTGAATCTTATTTGTGTTAGATTATTTGGTGTTGGAAATTACTACGGCATAGATTGTTTACATCTGACGTCGTCATGGAGGCACGTGCAAGTTCGGATTTGAGTTTCATTGGGATGTGAAACATCTCTTTTATAATCATGTGACCACTTCATAACCAATCATATTGTAACATTTCAATGAAAAACGGAAGCAATGTAATTAAATACTAATTATACATAAATAAATAATCTCGATAATATTCATTCAAATTAAATTATTGTAATACACCATTATCCTGAGAAAACCTTAGAATAAAAACAAATAGTATATGAGATAATTGGAAGTTATTGGCCACAGCTTTAATTCAATTGTACAAGATATAGATAGATAAACACATAAATAAAAATTATAAATAGATAAATATGTGCTACATGACGCTATACATCAACATATACAAATACAAATAACCAAGGCCGTAACTACCATTGAGGAAAGTGAGGGAATTGCGGCTTGCCTCACTAAAATTTCCGCCAATTTGTTTAATGAATTATTTACAAAGGTGCCTTGTGTCTTGTTAATCCTTTTATGTTGATTTTGCCTAAGTAGTATCAAGTTGTTCCAATCGTATAGTGTGAAACCACTAATTAATTTCTTTAAGGTTTTCTACTAAATTTGTGTTTTTTCGAACCTACCTGGCCATTTTATCTTAAGTTTAACCTTTCCAAAACCATATATTTTCTGAAACGTACATGATTCCTAGATACGTTCTGTCAAAATATCGGGGCATGTTTAAAGTCTTGCAGTGAAATGCCATGCTACGGAAAACACCTACTCTAAAAATAGCTCGGTCATCACCAAGAAATTCAGTATTTATAGGTCATGCATCAAATCCTCCATAGAGGTATTCAAATACAACTAAGTCCATCAAATTAGTCAGCCTACTCCGTATGTTATTTTACGTCGTACGTTCTTCATTTAGTTACATTATGTCATTACCGATTACGTGAATTTTTTTATTTATGCAGTTATACACGTTACATGTTTAGATTGTCATTGACAACACTTCTTGTACGAAATAGATATTTGGCCGAAAAAGTAAAGCAGGCCACTCCGAATGAGGTTTGTGCAAGTTGAAGTTGTATGTTGTAATTTTTCATACACAAATTTCAACGAGAATAGATCGAGAACGCCTCTACAGAATCAGTTGAAAATTAGTTGCACTTCAACATATTTTTTCATTATATGTCTCCTCCTTTAGTCGACGAGGACATTCAATTTTACCGTCCGTTCGTCAAGAAGTGGTTTTCATGCAATAACATAAAAACACCGCACCATGATCACTTTAAAATTACTTGTTTGGAAATGTTGTTAAGGACATCACATACAGATCAAATTCGAATTTCATTATGTGGGGTATTTTGCATTTTCCGATTTCAGCTATGGTGCCAGACATATATTTGATGGTCCTACATCTCGCAGGCAGGGCATTCGTTTCATATTAATTTTTTTCATATAAATTTGGTAATTAAAGATTTTCTTCCATGACTGCGTTGATTTTCGAGTTTAAAAAAACATGCGATGACCTAAATATTTGTTTTCGGTAGATTCTTGTGGTTCTGGCATCGCTATTGAATAAGCTAGTTGTTGTATGCGTCTTCTTTTTAAAGCCATGAATACCATATGTCAGTTGGATGGTAATTTTGACTACTAGAACAACCACTTTAATTACATGTGTGCGATCATTTTCATAGCCAAAATACCCTTGCAATTTCAAATAAAGCAGAGCTTCAGGGGGAGCTTTGCCCCCTGTACCCCTTACCAGGACTCTGCCCTGGACCTGCTGGGGACCTAGATGGTCCAGACCTCTTGCCTCACTAGAAAAGAGAACCTAGTTACGGCCTTGAATAACAGAATGAGGAAGTAGACAAGCAAAAGAGCATAATACGAACATTGAAATTAGAATAACTTATTCAGTATGTTCACAAAAACAGCTATATTACTTAAGTTTTACATTACACAGTGACAACATGCCACCCATTTTGTTTATATATATCCGAGACATGTTCTGTCAAAGACAGATCTTATATGAGAAATCCATCTGAAATCATAATCATCAATCGTTTGTAGATTAAACATTAATTTATAAAGAATACCACTATAAGCTTGTTCTCATTCTGTATAAGCTTACACCAAACAGAAGCACTCTTATATTCAAAGGGTGGCGGCCTAACTCGCCATAGACCATAAAGTTTGGAGTAGACAATCTTAGATTCAGAATTCGTTTGCAGAATTGCAGGTGTACTCGTTTTAAAATCTCAAGATTCTCATAACCCCAAACCTTAGATCCATAAAGTAGTAAAGACTCAACTAAAGAGTCGAACAATTTCAGCTGAACATCGATTGGTACATTTTAGTTTCGTATTTTCTTGTAAATAGCGAACAATGACTGTTCTACTAATTTCTTTCTCGCATCAAAAACATTTCCGTTATATTTAAAAACTATACCAAGGTATGAGAGAGAATCAACAATTTCTAACTCTGCGCCATTTAGTTTGACAATATAATTTTACCTACCCTTTCTTTTACTAAAAACAATTACTTAAGTTTTTGATGAATTTACTGATACCGGTAATTTCCATCAATTACAATATTCTTGAAAGTTATCGAAGGTTTTTTGCATACCCTCTAAAGATTCAGACAAAATAACGGTGTCATCAGCATATAGTAAAGCAAAAATTTGATTAAAGTATGAAGTGTGTTTTGTATTTTTTCTGTGATAGTACCAAGAGGTAAACAGTCATTCTCACATAAGTCTACCGACTCTAAAAGATAGTTTGGTTTGATAACAACCCTTTTCAGGCAATTATGGTAAATTCAAAATGACATTTATTTTGAAAGAATAAATTTGACAATTTTGTAAAAAATACATGAATTTGGTGAAGGAAGTAACAATTTTCGCTAAGTTATTCCTGATAGCTTTCATGATACCTTAAATGGCATTACTTGTTCCGATTTTTTCTGATATGATGTTCTCAATATAAGCTAAAATATGCGTTTTATAAGTCAAAAAGGAAACATAACGTCAGAAACATGGCAGGTATGTTTATTGTTTACCTACCTTTGTTTGCAACACTGTGTCTCCTTCCTAGGGTGAGCTATGTTACAGAAACTTTCAAATAATTTAGTTGATAGACAACAATTGGAAAAAATAGTTTGTTTTAAGATCGGATTTTTTTTTATTTTTACGGTATGACAATTTGAATTGGTAAACTTAATTAAGAATGACTGTAAAGCGTTTAGTTCTTCAAAATAATCTTCTAAATCGTTTAGGAAAGTTGAAATCAAAAATGAGGATGATTTTCCCCCTTGGAAACGACTATAACTACACTTACGATAAAAATCCTTCCTTAGGTGTATTCGATACAACATTATGTGACAAAGTTTGTCAGTGAGTTGCGACAGGTCAGTGGTTTTCCTGGCAAACGTTATCAAGGTCGGAAAGTGTCCACTTCATCATCATTTTCATCACTTTCATTCAAATTTTTAAAATATTCATACAAAGTATCAATAGGAATTTCTACATTTTCTTTTTTACAACCATTCATATTCTTTAGTATGTTCCACATTTTCTTTGTATTACTTTTTGAGGCCTCACGAAGTTTGGCGGCGATATTTTCTTGAATTTTTTTAAGACTACTATTCATTTGCATTCTAAACGCGTTTGCCTTTAAATTAAACTCTTCCTTCGTTCTATCAGATTTATCAAATCTATATCTATCTCTATCTCTTCAAAATGAGAGAAACCTGAGCAAATCTAATATATACAATATAACCAATTATACTTAATTAATTTGTCTCTTTTTTCGTCTTTTGAACTTGGGAAACAATTATTAAATAAATGCCATATTATAAATACTTTCAACCTTGATCGTATGGTAGTTGGATTTACAACTACCTATGTAATCAGTGCCTATCACCACTGATGTTGCGAATTCGAATCTCGATCAGGCCGAGGTGTACAACATTATGTGACAAGTTTGTCAGTGACTTGAGACAGGTCAGTGGTTTTCTCCGGATCCCCCGGTTTCCTCCACCTATAAAACTGACCGCCACGATATAACAGAAATATTGTTGAAAGTCGCGTTAAACACCATCAAACAAACAAAACTAAAGTTTGTGTTGTATATGAGTATATACTGAATCTGAAAGATTCACACTTTCAAAACAACTTCCGATTTTAATTTCCGGATCGCGTTATTTTATATTATCTACCATATATTTCCGTAGAAATGTATGACTTATTTATATAATTAACATCCCATTTAATTAATTTCATTCAGTTGTTATTTGCTTAATGTTATTGATTATAACACTTAAAAGACTGTCAGCGAAATCTGAAAGTCTAGAAAACGGTAGTGCCATTTCTGTTTTTCCAGAAGACGGGGTCTTGGATTTAGTTCGAATCCCGTTCATGGAGAGGTGTACTCGATATAACTTCATGTGATAAAATTTGTCAGTGACCTGCGACATGTCATGCAGTGGTTTTCTCCGGTTTCCTCCGCCAATAAAACTGCCACGATACCCCTTGGATTAGTAACTTGTGAGTTAGTCCGACAATATCGATACAAATCGTGACTGCTGGTCTAAATACTCCCCGGTTGCTTGTTTTTCTAGACTGTTCCATAAAAGCAGGAATAGCGTGAATTATGCCTATGTTTTGATTTTCACTTGTTATTAAACTTGCGTAAGCATACCCAGGGTCGTCTTAACAGCATAATAAGACCCCGGACAAATCAGTGCACTGGGACCCTATACCTACAGAACCACTCTGGTACATGACTAAAACTGTAATTGCCGAGACGAGCACACTATTCATTACACCACTGATGCGGGCAGTGCCAGATTTAGGACAAATAAGGCCATGTGCTAGTTAAGTTATGAGACTCCTTACTTGGGCCCTGAAGGAGGTAGACCCGGTAGGCCTACACAGGCAGTCAACTCTATCATTATGTCTGGAATCGCTCCGAAACAGGCGACCGTTTCACTAACGTGATCGTAAATCGTAAGTCTAAGATCACTCTTACGATTTCCGTACGTGCACGTATACGTGCGTTTTACTAAACTAGTCCTAATTGTAAGAGTTACGACTTAAGACTTGCGACAAGTAACATCTCCTATAATGAGGTAAAAAGATATATTGTATCATACATTGTATTTTTATATAAACCAAACAGCTCGGAAGCTGATTACATTAATAATCACATTTTAAGCGTGTTTAAATACATTTTTAATATTCAACTAATTCAACAATCGTAACTACTCGGTCATTATCGCTACCCATACGAGGTTGTTTGCAGGGTAGCGAGAATGGCCGAGTAGTTACGATTGCTAATTCAAACCAATTTACTCACTTGCGAGATAATAGGTTCCACATAAAATATAGAATATAGTTGCCATGTCGACGTTTCTGCGTAGATTACTTAATTGATGATTATGCCGTAGTTATTAAGGAAGTTTCTGCAACGCATAAGAGGGCAATTGAGGCATATCCGTACTAAATAATAACATGATGTAAAATGATGCCAGCTCAAGTGTTGGACTAGGAAGATAAGTTAAAACATGAAGTGTTGGACTAGGAAGATAAGTTATAACATGAAGTGTTTACTTGGATTCAGTTAAAAAGGAAAAAGATTATATCATACTTGTTTCTATTCTCTGTGTGTGGAGGAGGGGGGGGGGGGGGGGGGGGGTGATTGTGTTTAACCTTACCTTACCTCCGGATCTTCACCACCTCTGTAGGGGAACCATACAGGGTCCTCTGTATGTAGAACTAGTGCTTTAAATTTATATACAGTGATTTATCCTCCACCAAACGCGTATGTATGTGCACAGATTAAAACTGATAAAAACAAATTTGGGTAATGCCCTCACTATCTATTTACAGTCCAATCGTTAAAATCTAAAAATCTCTTTCCACAAAGTGTTGACGTTTAAGACGGTATAAAATGGATATCACAATTCATTTAATAAAAAAAAAAGGATGGCTTGTTATAAGGTGGTATTTTCCGTGACAGGTTAAAAATTAGAGATGTCCACTTTTGGCTTAAGTACCCCTCAACAGTAATAAAATATTGGCATTACGCTAATGAGTCTGTCTTCTCATTAAGCTTAAAAACACTCACAATTAAAATCTGGTTCGGTTGTCAGGGGCGTAGCTACCTCTAAATGAAGTGTACTCAAATCTGTTTAGAAGTATGGTGAAGTGACCCCCCCCCCCCCCCCCCCACACACACATCACAGAGGTGGCCTTACGGCAGGCCCCCAGAAGCTCTGGGGTTAATGGTGCAAAATCCTGCATTCTTGCAATTTCCTGACACTAAAAATGATCCCACGGAAACCCAACTTTTGAGCATAAATTTTGAGAAATAAAATATTAAGTAGAGCAATATAATACAAATATGTAGTTGACTTAGAAATGTTATTTTGTCAAATGTGTAGTGGGTTAAGCTTGATTTGGAATCGAATACAATTAACATATGGGCCAAAGAATCTATACGGTGCACAGTAGACAATATTTTGAGTTTTTGAATATTTCATCCAAGTGTGTTCAAGAAACCATTTAGCCTTTGCTCTCTTTGTAGAATTCGAGATTACCCTGAAAAAAATATTAGCTAGTCTTCACTATTTTTACGCAAATTTTATTTCAAAGGAACATTTCTCGAATAGAAATAATTTATACTCTCTGTCAATGGTATGATAATGTATAAACATGATAAACTGTAATCTCAATCAATTCGAAACGATGTCGATGTGCACCGGCTGTGCAGACTGGAAAATATAAATTCCATCCGCGTTAAACCAATACTTTTTTTCTTATTCCGGTTCGTTCCATATGATACGTATCCAGGTTACCAGAAGATTTTAAAAGTTTACTAAAAGTAAACTAATATCACTATGCCTCCAATAACGTTAACGATCTCATGTGCTCTTTGTTTTTGGGTGTGCGTTGTGGTTTTCCTTTAAAAAGAAATACGATTAGTGTGTTTGTTCAAGCAAAATAAAAAAAAATCATACCTCAACAACAAATCCCCCACCCCAAACTCTATTCCTAAAACACGTGCACGACCATCGATCGGCATTGCACTTATATAACACACACCGTTTTATGTTGATTCCGTAAATGATAAGCGTAGTTTCCGGAATTGAATATAGGTACATTAAGTAATTATTAACATGCTTCCAGTGGCGGATTTAGAGGGGGGCGTGCGGGGCGTGCTCCCCCCCCCCCCAAAAAAAAATTCGCAAAGCATATGTTATACAACGTTAATTAAGCAGTTCAATAACTAACTTTTTCATGAATGGTTAACTCGTGACCTGTAGTAAAATATTCTTACACATTGTAAATACAAGTTGAATGTGCTCGCTGATTCATATATGTATTTTCTCACGCTAATTAAACATTATTTCTGCAGTCAATTTTACAACTACATGTACACGTGCTATTTATAAATTATCAAATGGACGAAAATTCTAGGCCAAGAAAACAAGCAAGATTGGATACATTTCTGATTCCTCGACGAGACGAGAAAAGTCAAAGGTAAACTAAAAAGTAAATTCAATCAATACTTCGAATAATTAATTTAACAATTGATCTCATTTATAAAACATACAACGAAAACGTATGACGAGAGAATCAGATGATGAAACTGAGACAGTGTGAAAATGGTCACTTCTCTTTAAATAATGGCTCAAATAGTTCTTGAATTCGAAATTCTGCAATTTCATATGAAAAAAAAAATATAAGTTTGATTTGTATACAAATATCCGAAAATGTTGCCTTTTACTTTTCAAGTAATGATCAGTAAGAATACGCGTTGGTATATTGTACATTAAAATACAAAAGTAACATATTAATAAAAAAAAGCGGCAATTTATTTGTAACAATCTCTGCATCTGCCCGAGGTATCTGCACAAGAAAGTGTGAACAAATCCTTTGTCCGGGTACGTTTATATTATTTATATCTACCAATGGATGTCTGTACAATTTTTTTACACATTTTTAACAAAAAATTCTGACTACAATTTATTTGTAATAAATTAATATCTACAACTGCACATGAAAGTGTGAAAATAATCTCGACAAAATGGTTTATGCATATCTCACACCTGATTTCGTAAACATATTTCTCCACAGGCGCATGGGGCATGGATTTCGTTTCCTCCTCCCCCTTTTCTCTACTACCCCCCTTTTTTCAAAATTTTCATATAAATCATTCCTTTTTCAAAATTTTCATAATCGTTCGTTTTTTCTTCATTTGACAATATCAGTAGACGTCATACATCATGAATAATACGTGTATTCTGTGTCCACAGTTTTTCGACTGATACAGTATAAGAGAGAAGGTAAGCAACTCCATTTTCATATTTCGCGCCATATCGCTCACCTCGGTTGGGAAACCCCCGTGTTTTTTTACACTTTTTACCTTGTCTACATATGGCACTGTCGTATCAAACTGTTTCTAAGACACTTACCTAATTGCCCATGTTCGAATTTCAGTCTGTACGTCGATCTTTTCCAAGAAATCTCGCCGAGAATAGCGAGGCAGCTTCGTTTCTAGGTCAAACTACATCATATGAGACGGAAGTGCAAGAACGGGAACCCTGGGGTTTTTACGAATGGATTACCTGCAATGAAAAACCCAGATGCGCTTCGAATATTTTTCGCATAATGTTTTGGCGGGAAATATAAACCGCTGAAAAAACATAACAGCAGACGGATTATTTCGTAAAAATGGCACAACGACCATCTGAATATGGAAACATTGAAATAATTTGATGGTAAATAACTGTTCAAAAAGAAATTCAAACTGAGAAATAGATGATTGAATGGTTAGAACTGAAGTCAAAATTTCAATGAAAAAGAAATATTCAGCTTGCCTCTACTTCAAATTATTAAAATCATACCCAAACAAATACATATACAACTAAAAAAAAAAAAAATAAAAAAAAAATAAAAAAAAAACAAAGAAAGAAGAAGCTGAGAACAGCTATTGAATGGGACTATGGCATTTTACCCCCTTCCTCAATAAAAGGGCTCCCAACTGATAAAAATGTGTAGGGGAGCCGGAGAGACCATTTAACTAAGGGGGCTATTTCTTTTTCATTTCATGTCACTGATTTTATAAAACAATAATCTGTCTTACAGGGGTAAAAAATAAATAACTTGTGTAACTGCACTTTTCAGCAGTGACAGAAATCAGTGTTGAAATCCAGAAATAAAATCCTATTTTACCGTATAAGTGGTTATTTTGGTGGGTATTTAATTTTCGCTTTCTTCGCGAGGATGTTAAATGCGCGAAAAAAGTTCACGAATTATTATTTCACGTTCAAATAGTTGAACAAGTTATTTATTTTTTACCCCTGAAAAAGAAATAGCCCCCTTAGTTAAATGGTCCCTCCGGCTCCCTTACACATTTTTATCAGTTGGGAGCCCTTTTATTGAGGAAGAGGGTAAAATGCCATAGTCCCATTCAATAGCTGTTCTCAGCTTCTTCTTCCTTTGTTTTTTTTTTTTTTTTTTTTTTTTTTTTTTTTTTGTTTTTTTTTTAGTTGTATATGTATTTGTTTGGGTATGATTTTAATAATTTGAAGTAGAGGCAAGCTGAATATTTCTTTTTCATTGAAATTTTTACCTCAGTTCTAACCATTCAATCATCTATTTCTCAGTTTGAATTTCTTTTTGAACAGTTATTTACCATCAAATTATTTCAATGTTTCCATATTCAGATGGTCGTTGTGCCATTTTTACGAAATAATCCGTCTGCTGTTATGTTTTTTCAGCGGTTTATATTTCCCGCCAAAACATTATGCGAAAAATATTCGGAGCGCATCTGGGTTTTTCATTGCAGGTAATCCATTCGTAAAAATCCCAGGGTTCCCATTCTTGCACTTCCGTTTCATATGATGTAGTTTGACCTAGAAACGAAGCTGCCTCGCTATTCTCGGCGAGATTTCTTGGAAAAGATCGACGTACAGACTGAAATTCGAACATGGGCAATTAGGTAAGTGTCTTAGAAACAGTTTGATACGACAGTGCCATATGTAGACAAGGTAAAAAGTGTAAAAAACACGGGGGTTTCCCAACCGAGGTGAGCGATATGGCGCGAAATATGAAAATGGAGTTGCTTACCTTCTCCCTTATACTGTATCAGTCGAAAAACTGTGGACACAGAATACACGTATTATTCATGATGTATGACGTCTACTGATATTGTCAAATGAAGAAAAAACGAATGATTATGAAAATTTTGAAAAAGGAATGATTTATATGAAAATTTTGAAAAAAGGGGGGGGGGGTAGTAGAGAAAAGGGGGGAGGATGAAACGAAATCCATGCCCCATGCACCTGTGTATTTCTCGAGAACTTTGATACATTTTTGTTTGTTTGATCTTTTAGTGTAATGAGGTTTTTACGCCCGTTGCTCAAACACTTGATGTCCGTCCGTCCGTCTGTCTGTAAGATTTCTGCAATCCGCAACTCCCCTGACTGTAACCACGCAATTGATTGACGTTAAACTATATAATGTACTTGATATACATTGTAGTTGTCCACAATGGTTTTTAGATTTTTCATTGAAGGCTGGGTGGAGGGGGTAGGAGGATGATTCTGCAACCTGCAACTCCTATATCAGGGGCGGATCCAGGGGCGGGGGCGCACCCGGCGCGCTCCCCCTGAAATTGGAAAAGATATGATTTTTTTGCATAAAATGGCGATTTTTTACACGAAACACCCCAAAAATTTTCTTTTAAAGTGCGCCCCCCCCCCTTAACTTGAAATCCTGGATCCGCCCCTGGTTTCTATTTGTTTGAATTTAATTTAGTTTATTAATTTAGTTTTATTTTACCTTATGTGCTAGATTTACCATTTTGTCAAAATTTTCGATGTGTACGCAACTGCGTTTTTGCGTACGGGTTGCTACGCGCCTGTTTGTGGTATGTTTAAAAGGTAAAAGTATCTTTTGGCTATCCCTCAACTGTAATAAAATATTGACACTACGCTAATGAGTGTCTTCTCATTAAAATCAAAAACACTCACAATTAAAATCTGGTTCGGTTGTGGTATGTTTAAAAGGTAAAAGTATCTTTAACCATTTTGTCCATTTTATGGTTATGTTTAAAATCTAAAAGTATCTCTAAACAACTTGACCACTGTTTGGCTATGTCTATATTGAAAACAAGTTATATCCTAAAGGTTCTCAGGATTTTATGCTGCTAAGCTAATCTAAATGACTACCTCTATATCTTGTAATATGGAGTTGAAATATCAGACGTCGAGTTAGGTGTTCTACCCGGTGTGCGCTGGCTGAGGTTATATTCCTTGTTTTTCCAATAGTTGTGCTATCTAGAATTAGCTGTATTTTCTTCACTTCATTGCCAAAAGTCAATATCACACTATTTTAATTCATTTGCTAGTTCCTGTAAAACCGGATTTCGGACTGTTTCTAAGCAACGGCACCCTAGAATAAAATGTTCCATAGTTTCCCCCTTATCTTTGCATAGCAAGCAAGTTGCTTCTGTTTCGGTCTTGTACATTCGTATTCTCTTACTCTGTAGTATAAACGATCCTTTGAGCAATTTGAGTTTCACAGAAAGTCTGGAAGTGTCTTTACCCGTATGGCAGTTGACCCTTTTCTAGGTTTTCAGACGGTAGGAATGTTAGTCCTTTGTATAACGGGGTTAAGCTGGTTATTTTGTCTACCCACTTTTTAAACACTGCCTCTTTCACAGTACGAGTCCACTTTGTTTTATTTTCTGGCTCGCCAAGATAACTTTGTGCTTCTTTTAATTCGTATTTCCTATGGATGTGCTTGATTCCCACAAACCAGCTTGCACTAGAATCCGGCTTCACTGTTAGTTATCGTCTGGTTAGGGCTTTTTCGGAGGAATCCTCGGCTTAATGGCAAACATTGTTGAATAGTCCAAGAGCTCGGATATGTATCTGCGTCTCTATTGGCAATATTCCAGTTAAAATATAAACTGTTATGTCCGCCACACTGTTGGGGAGCGCTAATATTTGCTTGAGTAGCCCCTTTGAGCAATTTCCAACTGTTCAAGTTGAGGTCCTTGTGGTAATATCAATCCCAGCTCATATAGTAAGACAGATAGTATGTAGATCTTGTACAGGTGAAGCATAGTGTCGACATCTAGACCATTATAACCATGAAATCCACTACCAAATAGACCATACGCACTTCTCCTAGCTTTATTTATGTTCTCCTCAACATTTGTTATCGTATTTTCCGTTAGCGATGTTGTCCTTATAATCCCGAGATGTACGGCGTTGTCAACTAAAGGCATATTGTTACTGCCCACTTGTAAGGGCGACTTGCTATTGTATGTCTGATTATGTCTCCCCCCACTTTGGTGGGAGACATTGTTTTTGTCCTGTCCGTCTGTCCGTCACACAGTTTGTCAGCGCAACTCCTCTGAAACTACTGGACAGAATTTCATGACACTTGGTAGGTGGTAAGGACACCATATGTAGTTGTGCATATTACCAGGAAATTTTAATCGCCTGAATTTTGTGGGAGTTATGCCCCTTTGAACTTAGAAATTTCCCGAAATATACTTCTGAAGCAGCTTGTCAGCACAACTCCTCTGAAACTACTGAACAGAATTTCATGAAACTTGGTAGGTAGTAAGGGCATCATATGTAGTTGTGCATATTACCAGGAAAGTTTGATCGCCTGAATTTTGTGGGAGTTATGCCCCTATGAACTTAAAAATTTCCCGAAATATACTACGATCAAATATGGAATAGAATGTGTCGCTGTGCATGTCAAATCTCCTCAGATCTTCGTTATCAATATTTACAGACCACCAGATCTACCAGTGAAATATTTCTGTGATGCGCTAAATCGTCTCTTGAAGACTTGACACCTGGCATTCCACAAATAGTCATGGGCGATTTCAATGTGGACCTTTTATCCAGAAAAGATGATGTAATCACACGCACATTTTCTACTTTTGAACAGAATATAAAATCTTCTACTACTCGTAAACTGACGTGCCTAGATCATATTTACACTCGACATTTGAATACTCAACATGCTGGTGTAGTGCCAATTTATTACAGCTACCATGATATGACATATATTTCTGTAGATATGCAACAACTTCAGTAGAATCATTTTATAAATATATTCAGGTATTACTCATTTTAAGTGAACACTGTTATTTGCAAACACTAGTGTAATATCCCTTACTGAAACTTGTATATATATATATATATAAGTACAAGAGTCTATCATAATGTCACTATTTCCCTGAAAAAGTTTTTAATCACCAATTCATTGATTTTAGAAGAACAAAACTCCTTTAAAATCATTGGAACGTATAGGCTGAGCAATTTTCTGGAATGGGGAACTTTGCCATGACAATATGGAATAGTACCTGTAACCCTTACTTTAGCACTTTTGATCAAAATTTTTTTTGTGTTTCATGGATTAAAAACAGTTTTTTTTTGTTATTCATTGAAGCGTAATTTTATTTGTTACCTAAATAGATTTTTTTTTTACCTTTGACGAATTTGTGGGACGGCGGGAGATATACGTTTCTGCGGGCAAAAACAAACTTTAATTCTTTTTGGATGACACGTTTATAACAACACTTTTAGTAGGTTGAAGTTGGTATCCCCCCATGAATGCGAAGTCGGTAGCCATGTTGACTAGTGTTTGTGCCTCATCTGATGTTTCGCTAATCAGAGCTATATTGTCAGCGCATGCGGTATTTCTAACACTGATGTTACCGATTTTTAAGCCCAATCCTGATGTTTCCAGTCTGTCTAAAAATGGATTAATATAAAGTTTGTAAAGGTCGGTACTCAAAATTTCACCCTGTCGTACACCTTGATTGACATTAAACGGTTCAGAAATATTTCCATCCCATTTTACCAAACTTTTGGCGTTTTCATGCAAGCTTTTGATTAGAGTCCAATGCCTATTGTCGATTCCTGCCAGAAAAACTCTCATGAGCATGTGACTATGGACAACGGTATCGAATGCCGCTCTTGCATCAAGCAGGATTAGTTGGAAATCGATGTTGTTATCCTTTGCCTCTCTATAACACTCCTCTACAGTAAGTGCTGAATTCATTGGAGAAGATCCAGTGGTGAAACCCCGTTGGGCCCTGTTTTGAGTCTTAAGCACTAGCTTTGAGTTCTGTTTTTAATTACGGTCTCAATGATTTTACTTATCACTGGAAGTACCGTTATACCTCTATATTTTGACGCTTGTTGTTTTGTTCCTTTATTTTTGTACACTGGCGATAGTAGGCTCAGTTTCAACAATATTTCAGTTATATCGTGGCGGTAAGTTTTATTAGTGGAGGAGGAAACCGGAGTACCAGGAGAACACCCCCGACCTGTCGCAAGTCACTGACAAAGTTTATCACATAAATTATGTTGAATCGAGTACACCTCGCCTGAGTGGGATTCGAATTCACAACAATAGTGGCGATAGACACTGATTGCATAGGTAATTTTAAATCCAACTACCCTACGACAATGACTACAACTGCGCCTATTCTGTTTGTGAACCGCATCGGTGGTGTTATGGGTAGTATGTTCGCCTATAGTGCAGTTGATCGAGAGCTCAAGCTATGGTCGAGTCAAACCAAAGAATGATTTGGTATATGCTGCTACTCAACTAAATACACAACACCAAGGAGTAAGAGCTGTATGGGAATAAGGTCATATGGGACGATAACAAACATTGCACGATACTCCCTCCCCCCCCCCCCCCCCCCCCCCCAAATAAAATAAAATATACTACCGGTATTATACCAAAAACGGTAGACGCAATGTTTTTCTCAACTCTGTTCCCAGTCTTGTATCTCAACTAATACTCGAAATAAACGTTCAAATTTACACATCAAGTTACTTATAAGCGTTTTAAGATAAATGCCTTTTTTCTTATGTTCATTTGACTCTATATAATATATTTTTTTTTAAGGATTTGCAGACAAAAGAATGGTAACCTAACATGACCCCCAAACGGAAAGATGTTAGATGTCACTAGTGTTTCGACAAAGAGGACTCATCAAACATATAATTTTAATTAGAGTTTAGCTTTAAAGTGTAACGTTTTAAAATTTAGGAGGGTGAAAATTGGATAAAGACTAGGTATTCCTCTCTAAAAGACGTTCGAAACTATCTAAAGTAAGAAAATGCAATTTCTAATCTTTTTGAAATAATATGAACGCGAATCATGCTTGCTGTCGTTTTTGTGGTTCTTCGAGGACAGTTTGTCCCTGTCATAGTCAAACACCACATAGAGTAGGTCACTGTCAAACACCAGAGAGTAGGTCACTATCAAACACCACAGAGAGTAGGTCACTATCAAACACCACAGAGAGTAAGTCACTATCAAACACTACAGAGAGTAAGTCACTATCAAACACCACAGAGAGTAAGTCACTATCAAACACTACAGAGAGTAAGTCACTATCAAACACCAGAGAGTAAGTCACTGTCAAACACCAGAGAGTAGGTCACTATCAAACACCAGAGAGTAAGTCACTATCAAACACTACAGAGAGTAAGTCACTATCAAACACCAGAGAGTAAGTCACTGTCAAACACCACAGAGAGTAGGTCACTATCAAACACCAGAGAGTAAGTCACTGTCAAACACCACAGTGAGTAAGTCACTATCAAACACCACAGAGAGTAAGTCACTATCAAACACTACAGAGAGTAAGTCACTATCAAACACCATGCAAGACTGTGCCTAGCGGAAAGCCATAGGTAACAGGGACTGTGTTGGAGGTCTTTCCATCTATTTGGGTTTGGATTCTACTTCATAGGAAGGCTGATATTTAGTTAAGAGAATTGTCTTGTGATGTAGTATTTTAATTTATAAAGGAGTCTGCGATGTGGAACCTTATCAAATGCTTTTGCGAAATACATTATTATGAGATCGGTTTGGGTGTTGCTATTGTTTGTGGAAAGTAGTTATTGAATGGGTTTCGCATGAGCGATCGTGACGAAAGCCATGTTGGAGGTCATATGTTACTGTTTTCAAGATAGTTGATGATATGGTTTAAAAAATACCAAACTCACAGGCCCTAACCTTTAAGCTTAATACCAATTTTTCTTTCATATATTTTGCATGTCCATACATGTGATATCGGCAATGATGGCAAGTTCGAATGTCTTTTATTGGCTGTTTTTTATTTGAATCTCTAGACATCAATTATACATTTTAATAGTAAGAGGCTGCATAATCTATAGTAAAAGTATACTTAATATCACACCAACTGTATACATCATATTTTTAAAAGAGTGGATACAAATATCACAATTATGTGAAAATTCGTGAAGAAGTGTTTTCTTCATTTTTGGCAATGTCATCAACAGAGCAGATTGTGATCCACTTACATATAACAATGAATTATCGTGGAATATTGTATCATATATCCTTTAGATACCTGCATGTGTGTGTCTTTAAAATCTGGCAAACGCCATATGTAAATGTCTGTGATACTATGATATGTCCATTACGTGTAGTATATACTACTGTTAATTTAAATTCACATGAAATACAAATTTAACAGAGGAGACGATTTGCCTGTGACGGCCATATTTGTTAATGGATCGGGACGAAATTAGCAATCTTTATAGAGGACCTCCAATAGATGCATCCTACCAAGTTTTGGTTCATTTGGCAGAGCGGTTTCAGAGAAGAATGTTTAGAAATCAACCAATCAGAAAACAGAATTGTCTGTGGTGGCCATGTTTGTTAACAGATCGGGACGAAATGAGCAATCGTAACAGAGGACCTTTCATAGATGCTTCCTACCAAGTTTCAGTTCATTTGGCCACACGGTTTCAGAGGAGAAGATTTTTTAGAAATCGGCCAATCAGAAACAAGAATTGCCTGTAGCGGCCATGTTTGTTAATGGATCGGGACGAAATGAGCAATCTTTATAGAGGATATTCCATAGATGCTTCATATCAGTTTCAGTTCATTTGGCTGAGGGGGTTTCAGAGGAGAAGATCAAAATGTGAAAAGTTAACGGACGACGGACGCCAAGTGATGGCAAAAGCTCACATTGCCTTTGGCAAGGTGAGCTAAAAATTCTGGTAAATTTCGGTACCTTTCAAACAGTAAAAGCTATGTCAATTCTGTTGCGTTGCAATACTACACAAAGGGATTTCAATTGAGTGGGTGAATTGTTGTTTAACGCCAATTCAGCAATTTTTCAGCTACAATGTATATCATGGCGAGAACAAGTTAATTTTCAATGAAATGATAATGATGAGGTCTGCTTTCTTTAAAGACCAAGAAGCTGTTAAGTGTCTTTCCTCTCTTCATGACAAATATGTTATCGTTCCTGCGGACAAGGCTTCCAACAATATCGTGTTTGTATGTAAATCATATTACTTCGAATGCCTAATCAAGGAATTAGGCATAAATAGCAACACCTCTAGTAATACCACATACAAACCAACTTCGTTCGACAAAGATGAAATCCTAGCTAACCACAGATCATTCATGACCTCTTTAAACATTCCCTCTGGTAAAGAGTCTGAGGATTTACCCTATTTATATTGGATACCTAAACTCCATAAGACACCATACAAAGAAAGGTACATAGCGGGATCATCAACTTGTTCGACGAAAGAATTGTCTATTCATCTGACAAAGATTCTGTCTGCAGTAAAAGAGGGACAACAGAAATATTGTGAAACTGTTTACTCGCGTAGTGGCATAAATCACATGTGGATTTTGAAAAACTCTAAAGATCTTTTGGATAACCTGAAATCAAGATCTTTCTCTCAGGTATCCTCCATCAAAACTTTGATTTTTCAACTCTATATACCACCCTACCGCATGACAAATTAAAAACCCGCTTAAAAGATACAATTCATAAAGCTTTTGGTCATAGAAACTATGGCTCAAAATTTGTTGTGTTAGGCTACAATTCCACATATTTTTCAAACAAAATTCATAAAGGTAAAACATGCTACTCCGAGGAACAAGTGATCAGTATGCTGGAGTTCCTCATCGATAACATATTTGTCTCCTTTGGAGGGACACTGTTTTAGCAGGTCGTCGGCATACCAATGGGTACGAATTGTGCCCTTCTTCTAGCCGATTTATTTTTATACTCATATGAGTCGGAGTTTCTTCAAAAGCTTGTAAAAGATAAGAAGATTCATGAGGCTAGAGCCTTTAATTTCACATACAGGTATATTGATGACGTTTTATCTATCAATAATTCTAGATTTGCAGAATTTCTTCCATTGATATATCCTCCAGAGCTGGAAGTTAAAGAGACCACCGATACAGCTTCGTCCGCATCATTTTTGGACTTATACCTCGAATTTGACGACAGTGGTCAACTCAGTACTAAAATTTATGATAAGCGGGACGACTTCAATTTTAAAATCATAAATTTTCCAAACATGTGCAGCAATATACCAGCTTCTCCTGCATATGGTGTTTACATCTCGCAATTGATTCGCTATGCAAGGGCCAGTAGCAATTATTCTGATTTCCTGAAACGTCATCTTCATCTGAGAAACAGGCTACTGGACCAGGGCTATAAAAAGATTCGCCTTATTCGATCTCTTAAAAAGTTTATATTCCGATACCAATATCTTGTCGAAATATATTCCGTCTCTGCAGAAAAACTTATAAGCGATGCATTTTCATATAGTGAAAATGTATAAAGTTAAAGAAGTCAAAAATGTCAAGATTTTTTTTGTCAATGTGTGACGTAAAAATATTTTTGACATTTACGTCACCGAATATGGTACTGCTTTGACAACTATTTTACCTATTTTGTTCCTGTATTTAAATACTGTTACAGTGACAGCCGGAACCTTTGAACCGTAATGAGAGCGGGAGGTTTGGCGCCTTAAAATCTGATTCAACCCACCATTTCTTTAGTAATGCCTGTACCAAGTCAGGGTCATTACGGTTTTCACAGTTTTCCGGTTGTTGACTGATTTTGTCTTTATATAATTATGAGTTTTGACTTTCCCTTTGTAAGATTGTTCGGAGTTCGGTAATTTTGTTATTACCTTTATTGTTCTAGACCAACCCGCTGAGTTGAGTTTTTATAGTGCTAGCTCACGGAAACAACAGTCCGCGGGTAGCCATGTCACTCCACTTGGACACATTATTCTGATTCCGAGGCAACCAGTCTTTGCTTTTTCTCCTTAATGTTGCGTGCTTAGCAGAGAAGCATCAAATACCAATTTCATAGTCTTTGGATTGACCTGACCAGGGATCGACTTAAATCCACCATCTACCTCACTCGGGGCGTGCATGCTAACCACTACGTCACCGATGCAGTTTCGAAAATTCAATGGAAAAAACAACATACATATCACATTGAAAATAAAAATGTAATCATTTTGGGTGTTCGTTATCTCGAAAACTATACGAGCTAGGTTAAATCAGTTTCCAGATGCATTCAGGAAGATTTATATGGAGTCGAAAGAAGAAAAAACCATCAAAATCAGACTTAAAAAAAAAAAAATTGTTTCGTTGGCCCCATTTTGACCCCTCAAATCTTTGAAATGATAATAGCCATTCAAAACATGTTAGATATTTCATAAAGAGAATTGTATAAGGACATCAAGAAAAAAGTTATGAAATTTGGTTGAAAAATAAATGCTCCCTATACCAAAACAGAAGAGAAAGGACCTTCCACTGAACTTTATCCCTATACAAAAACAGAAGAGTAAGAACCTTCCAATGAACATTATCCCTATACAAAAACAGAAGAGAAAGGACCTTCCAACGAACATTTTCCCTATACAAAAACAGAAGAGAAAGGACGTTCCAATGAACATTATCCCTATACAAAAACAGAAGAGAAAGGACCTTCCAATGAACATTATCCCTATACATAAACAGAAGAGAAAGGACCTTCCAATGAACATTATCCCTATACAAAAACAAGAGAAAGGACGTTCCAATGAACATTATCCCTATACAAAAATAGAAGAGAAAGGACCTTCCAATGAACATTATCCCTATACCAAAAACAGAAGAGAAAGGACCTTCCAATGAACATTATCCCTATACAAAAACAGAAGAGAAAGGACCTTCCAACGAACATTATCCCTATACAAAAACAGAAGAGAAAGGACGTTCCAATAAACATTATCCCTATACCAAAAACAGAAGAGAAAGGACCTTCCAATGAACATTATCCCTATACAAAAACAGAAGAGAAAGGACCTTCCAATGAACATTATCCCTATACAAAAACAGAAGAGAAAGGACCTTCCAACGAACATTATCCCTATACAAAAACAGAAGAGAAAGGACGTTTCAATGAACATTATCCCTCTACAAAAACAGAAGAGAAAGGACCTTCCAATGAACATTATCCCTATACATAAACAGAAGAGAAAGGACCTTCCAATGAACATTATCCCTATACAAAAACAGAAGAGAAAGGACCTTCCAATGAACATTATCCCTATACAAAAACAGAAGAGAAAGGACCTTCCAATGAACAGTATCCCTATACAAAAACAGAAGAGAAAGGACGTTCCAATGAACATTATCCCTATACAAAAACAGAAGAGAAAGGACCTTCCAATGAACATTATCCCTATACAAAAACAGAAGAGAAAGGACCTTCCAATGAACATTATCCCTATACAAAAACAGAAGAGAAAGGACCTTCCAATGAACATTATCCCTATACAAAAACAGAAGAGAAAGGACCTTTCAATGAACATTATCCCTATACAAAAACAGAAGAGAAAGAACCTTCCAATGAACATTATCCCTATACAAAAACAGAAGAGAAAGGACCTTCCAATGAACATTATCCCTATACAAAAACAGAAGAGAAAGAACCTTCCAATGAACATTATCCCTATACAAAAACAGAAGAGAAAGAACCTTCCAATGAACATTATCCCTATACAAAAACAGAAGAGAAAGGACCTTCCAATGAACATTATCCCTATACAAACACAGAAGAGAAAGGACCTTCCAATGAACATTATCCCTATACAAAAACAGAAGAGAAAGGACGTTCCAATGAACATTATCCCTATACAAAAACAGAAGAGAAAGGACGTTCCAATGAACATTATCCCTATACAAAAACAGAAGAGAAAGGACGTTCCAATGAACATTATCCCTATACAAAAACAGAAGAGAAAGGACGTTCCAATGAACATTATCCCTATACAAAAACAGAAGAGAAAGGACGTTCCAATGAACATTATCCCTATACAAAAACAGAAGAGAAAGGACCTTCCAATGAACATTATCCCTATACAAAAACAGAAGAGAAAGGACCTTCCAACGAACATTATCCCTATACAAAAACAGAAGAGAAAGGACGTTTCAATGAACATTATCCCTCTACAAAAACAGAAGAGAAAGGACCTTCCAATGAACATTATCCCTATACAAAAACAGAAGAGAAAGGACCTTCCAATGAACATTATCCCTATACAAAAACAGAAGAGAAAGGACGTTCCAATGAACATTATCCCTATACAAAAACAGAAGAGAAAGGACCTTCCAATGAACATTATCCCTATACAAAAACAGAAGAGAAAGGACGTTCCAATGAACATTATCCCTATACAAAAACAAGAGAAAGGACGTTCCAATGAACATTATCCCTATACAAAAACAAGAGAAAGGACGTTCCAATGAACATTATCATTATACAAAAACAGAAGAGAAAGGACCTTTCAATGAACATTATCCCTATACAAAAACAGAAGAGAAAGAACCTTCCAATGAACATTATCCCTATACAAAAACAGAAGAGAAAGAACCTTCCAATGAACATTATCCCTATACAAAAACAGAAGAGAAAGGACGTTCCAATGAACATTATCCCTATACAAAAACAGAAGAGAAAGGACGTTCCAATGAACATTATCCCTATACAAAAACAAGAGAAAGGACGTTCCAATGAACATTATCCCTATACAAAAACAGAAGAGAAAGGACCTTCCAATGAACATTATCCCTATACAAACACAAAAGAGAAAGGACCTTCCAATGAACATTATCCCTATACAAAAACAGAAGAGAAAGGACGTTCCAATGAACATTATCCCTATACAAAAACAAGAGAAAGGACGTTCCAATGAACATTATCCCTATACAAAAACAGAAGAGAAAGGACGTTCCAATGAACCTTATCCCTATACAAAAACAAGAGAAAGGACCTTCCAATGAACATTATCCCTATACAAAAACAGAAGAGAAAGGACCTTCCAATGAACATTATCCCTATACAAAAACAGAAGAGAAAGGACGTTCCAATGAACATTATCCCTATACAAAAACAGAAGAGAAAGGACGTTCCAATGAACATTATCCCTATACAAAAACAGAAGAGAAAGGACGTTCCAATGAACATTATCCCTATACAAAAACAGAAGAGAAAGGACCTTCCAATGAACATTATCCCTATACAAAAACAGAAGAGAAAGGACGTTCCAATGAACATTATCCCTATACAAAAACAGAAGAGAAAGGACGTTCCAATGAACATTATCCCTATACAAAAACAAGAGAAAGGACGTTCCAATGAACATTATCCCTATACAAAAACAAGAGAAAGGACGTTCCAATGAACATTATCCCTATACAAAAACAGAAGAGAAAGGACCTTCCAATGAACATTATCCTTATACAAAAACAGAAGAGAAAGGACGTTCCAATGAACATTATCCCTATACAAAAACAAGAGAAAGGACGTTCCAATGAACATTATCCCTATACAAAAACAGAAGAGAAAGGACCTTCCAATGAACATTATCCCTATACAAACACAGAAGAGAAAGGACCTTCCAATGAACATTATCCCTATACAAACACAGAAGAGAAAGGACCTTCCAATGAACATTATCCCTATACAAAAACAGAAGAGAAAGGACGTTCCAATGAACATTATCCCTATACAAAAACAAGAGAAACGACGTTCCAATGAACATTATCCCTATACAAAAACAGAAGAGAAAGGACCTTCCAATGAACATTATCCCTATACAAAAACAAGAGAAAGGACGTTCCAATGAACATTATCCCTATACAAACACAGAAGAGAAAGGACCTTCCAATGAACATTATCCCTATACAAAAACAGAAGAGAAAGGACCTTCCAATGAACATTATCCCTATACAAAAACAAGAGAAAGGACGTTCCAATGAACATTATCCCTATACAAAAACAGAAGAGAAAGGACGTTCCAATGAACATTATCCCTATACAAAAACAAGAGAAAGGACCTTCCAATGAACATTATCCCTATACAAAAACAGAAGAGAAAGGACCTTCCAATGAACATTATCCCTATACAAAAACAGAAGAGAAAGGACCTTCCAACGAACATTATCCCTATACAAAAACAGAAGAGAAAGGACCTTCCAATGAACATTATCCCTATACAAAAACAGAAGAGAAAGGACCTTCCAATGAACATTATCCCTATACAAAAATAGAAGAGAAAGGACGTTCCAATGAACATTATCCCTATACAAAAATAGAAGAGAAAGGACGTTCCAATGAACATTATCCCTATACAAAAACAAGAGAAAGGACGTTCCAATGAACATTATCCCTATACAAAAACAGAAGAGAAAGGACCTTCCAATGAACATTATCCCTATACAAACACAGAAGAGAAAGGACCTTCCAATGAACATTATCCCTATACAAACACAGAAGAGAAAGGGCCTTCCAATGAACATTATCCCTATACAAAAACAAGAGAAAGGACGTTCCAATGAACATTATCCCTATACAAAAACAGAAGAGAAAGGACCTTCCAATGAACATTATCCCTATACAAAAACAAGAGAAAGTACCTTCCAATGAACATTATCCCTATACAAAAATAGAAGAGAAAGGACGTTCCAATGAACATTATCCCTATACAAAAACAGAAGAGAAAGGACGTTCCAATGAACATTATCCCTATACAAAAACAGAAGAGAAAGGACGTTCCAATGAACATTATCCCTATACAAAAACAGAAGAGAAAGGACCTTCCAATGAACATTATCCCTATACAAAAACAGAAGAGAAAGGACGTTCCAATGAACATTATCCCTATACAAAAATAGAAGAGAAAGGACGTTCCAATGAACATTATCCCTATACAAACACAGAAGAGAAAGGACCTTCCAATGAACATTATCCCTATACAAAAACAGAAGAGAAAGGACGTTCCAATGAACATTATCCCTATACAAAAACAGAAGAGAAAGGACGTTCCAATGAACATTATCCCTATACATAAACAGAAGAGAAAGGACCTTCCAATGAACATTATCCCTATACAAAAACAGAAGAGAAAGGACGTTCCAATGAACATTATCCCTATACAAAAACAAGAGAAAGGACCTTCCAATGAACATTATCCCTATACAAAAACAAGAGAAAGGACGTTCCAATGAACATTATCCCTATACAAAAACAGAAGAGAAAGGACGTTCCAATGAACATTATCCCTATACAAAAACAAGAGAAAGGACCTTCCAATGAACATTATCCCTATACAAAAACAAGAGAAAGGACCTTCCAATGAACATTATCCCTATACAAAAACAGAAGAGAAAGGACCTTCCAATGAACATTATCCCTATACAAAAACAGAAGAGAAAGGACCTTCCAATGAACATTATCCCTATACAAACACAGAAGAGAAAGGACCTTCCAATGAACATTATCCCTATACAAAAACAAGAGAAAGGACCTTCCAATGAACATTATCCCTATACAAAAACAAGAGAAAGGACGTTCCAATGAACATTATCCCTATACAAACACAGAAGAGAAAGGACCTTCCAATGAACATTATCCCTATACAAAAACAAGAGAAAGGACGTTCCAATGAACATTATCCCTATACAAAAACAAGAGAAAGGACCTTCCAATGAACATTATCCCTATACAAAAACAAGAGAAAGGACGTTCCAATGAACATTATCCCTATACAAACACAGAAGAGAAAGGACCTTCCAATGAACATTATCCCTATACAAAAACAAGAGAAAGGACGTTTTAATGAACATTATCCCTATACAAAAACAAGAGAAAGGACCTTCCAATGAACATTATCCCTATACAAAAACAAGAGAAAGGACGTTCCAATGAACATTATCCCTATACAAACACAGAAGAGAAAGGACCTTCCAATGAACATTATCCCTATACAAAAACAGAAGAGAAAGGACGTTCCAATGAACATTATCCCTATACAAAAACAAGAGAAAGGACCTTCCAATGAACATTATCCCTATACATAAACAGAAGAGAAAGGACCTTCCAATGAACATTATCCCTATACAAACACAGAAGAGAAAGGACCTTCCAATGAACATTATCCCTATACAAAAACAGAAGAGAAAGGACGTTCCAATGAACATTATCCCTATACATAAACAGAAGAGAAAGGACGTTCCAATGAACATTATCCCTATACAAAAACAGAAGAGAAAGGACGTTCCAATGAACATTATCCCTATACATAAACAGAAGAGAAAGGACCTTCCAATGAACATTATCCCTATACATAAACAGAAGAGAAAGGACCTTCCAATGAACATTATCCCTATACATAAACAGAAGAGAAAGGACGTTCCAATGAACATTATCCCTATACAAAAACAGAAGAGAAAGGACGTTCCAATGAACATTATCCCTATACATAAACAGAAGAGAAAGGACGTTCCAATGAACATTATCCCTATACAAAAACAGAAGAGAAAGGACGTTCCAATGAACATTATCCCTATACATAAACAGAAGAGAAAGGACCTTCCAATGAACATTATCCCTATACATCAACAGAAGAGAAAGGACGTTCCAATGAACATTATCCCTATACAAAAACAGAAGAGAAAGGACCTTCCAATGAACATTATCCCTATACAAAAACAGAAGAGAAAGGACGTTCCAATGAACATTATCCCTATACAAAAACAAGAGAAAGGACGTTCCAATGAACATTATCCCTATAAAAAAAACAGAAGAGAAAGGACCTTCCAATGAACATTATCCCTATACAAACACAGAAGAGAAAGGACCTTCCAATGAACATTATCCCTATATAAAAACAACAGAAAGGACGTTCCAATGAACATTATCCCTATACAAAAACAAGAGAAAGGACGTTCCAATGAACATTATCCCTATACAAAAACAGAAGAGAAAGGACGTTCCAATGAACATTATCCCTATACAAAAACAGAAGAGAAAGGACGTTCCAATGAACATTATCCCTATACAAAAACAAGAGAAAGGACCTTCCAATGAACATTATCCCTATACATAAACAGAAGAGAAAGGACCTTCCAATGAACATTATCCCTATACAAACACAGAAGAGAAATGACCTTCCAATGAACATTATCCCTATACAAAAACAGAAGAGAAAGGACGTTCCAATGAACATTATCCCTCTACAAAAACAAGAGAAAGGACCTTCCAATGAACATTATCCCTATACATAAACAGAAGAGAAAGGACCTTCCAATGAACATTATCCCTATACAAAAACAGAAGAGAAAGGACGTTCCAATGAACATTATCCCTATACATAAACAGAAGAGAAAGGACCTTCCAATGAACATTATCCCTATACAAAAACAAGAGAAAGGACGTTCCAATGAACATTATCCCTATACAAAAACAAGAGAAAGGACGTTCCAATGAACATTATCCCTATACAAAAACAGAAGAGAAAGGACCTTCCAATGAACATTATCCCTATACATAAACAGAAGAGAAAGGACCTTCCAATGAACATTATCCCTATACAAAAACAGAAGAGAAAGGACGTTCCAATGAACATTATCCCTATACAAAAACAGAAGAGAAAGGACATTCCAATGAACATTATCCCTATACAAAAACAGAAGAGAAAGGACCTTCCAATGAACATTATCCCTATACAAAAACAAGAGAAATGACGTTCCAATGAACATTATCCCTATACAAAAATAAGAGAAAGGACCTTCCAATGAACATTATCCCTATACAAAAACAAGAGAAAGGACGTTCCAATGAACATTATCCCTATACAAAAACAAGAGAAAGGACCTTCCAATGAACATTATCCCTATACAAAAACAAGAGAAAGGACGTTCCAATGAACATTATCCCTATACAAAAACAGAAGAGAAAGGACCTTCCAATGAACATTATCCCTATACAAAAACAGAAGAGAAAGGACCTTCCAATGAACATTATCCCTATACAAAAACAGAAGAGAAAGGACGTTCCAATGAACATTATCCCTATACAAAAACAGAAGAGAAAGGACCTTCCAATGAACATTATCCCTATACAAAAACAGAAGAGAAAGGACCTTCCAATGAACATTATCCCTATACAAAAACAGAAGAGAAAGGACGTTCCAATGAACATTATCCCTATACATAAACAGAAGAGAAAGGACGTTCCAATGAACATTATCCCTATACAAAAACAAGAGAAAGGACGTTCCAATGAACATTATCCCTATACAAAAACAGAAGAGAAAGGACCTTCCAATGAACATTATCCCTATACAAAAACAGAAGAGAAAGGACGTTCCAATGAACATTATCCCTATACATAAACAGAAGAGAAAGGACCTTCCAATGAACATTATCCCTATATAAAAACAACAGAAAGGACGTTCCAATGAACATTATCCCTATACAAAAACAAGAGAAAGGACGTTCCAATGAACATTATCCCTATACAAAAACAGAAGAGAAAGGACGTTCCAATGAACATTATCCCTATACAAAAACAGAAGAGAAAGGACGTTCCAATGAACATTATCCCTATACAAAAACAAGAGAAAGGACCTTCCAATGAACATTATCCCTATACATAAACAGAAGAGAAAGGACCTTCCAATGAACATTATCCCTATACAAACACAGAAGAGAAATGACCTTCCAATGAACATTATCCCTATACAAAAACAGAAGAGAAAGGACGTTCCAATGAACATTATCCCTCTACAAAAACAAGAGAAAGGACCTTCCAATGAACATTATCCCTATACATAAACTGAAGAGAAAGGACCTTCCAATGAACATTATCCCTATACAAAAACAGAAGAGAAAGGACGTTCCAATGAACATTATCCCTATACATAAACAGAAGAGAAAGGACCTTCCAATGAACATTATCCCTATACAAAAACAAGAGAAAGGACGTTCCAATGAACATTATCCCTATACAAAAACAAGAGAAAGGACGTTCCAATGAACATTATCCCTATACAAAAACAGAAGAGAAAGGACCTTCCAATGAACATTATCCCTATACATAAACAGAAGAGAAAGGACCTTCCAATGAACATTATCCCTATACAAAAACAGAAGAGAAAGGACGTTCCAATGAACATTATCCCTATACAAAAACAGAAGAGAAAGGACATTCCAATGAACATTATCCCTATACAAAAACAGAAGAGAAAGGACCTTCCAATGAACATTATCCCTATACAAAAACAAGAGAAATGACGTTCCAATGAACATTATCCCTATACAAAAATAAGAGAAAGGACCTTCCAATGAACATTATCCCTATACAAAAACAAGAGAAAGGACGTTCCAATGAACATTATCCCTATACAAAAACAAGAGAAAGGACCTTCCAATGAACATTATCCCTATACAAAAACAAGAGAAAGGACGTTCCAATGAACATTATCCCTATACAAAAACAGAAGAGAAAGGACCTTCCAATGAACATTATCCCTATACAAAAACAGAAGAGAAAGGACCTTCCAATGAACATTATCCCTATACAAAAACAGAAGAGAAAGGACGTTCCAATGAACATTATCCCTATACAAAAACAGAAGAGAAAGGACCTTCCAATGAACATTATCCCTATACAAAAACAGAAGAGAAAGGACCTTCCAATGAACATTATCCCTATACAAAAACAGAAGAGAAAGGACGTTCCAATGAACATTATCCCTATACATAAACAGAAGAGAAAGGACGTTCCAATGAACATTATCCCTATACAAAAACAAGAGAAAGGACGTTCCAATGAACATTATCCCTATACAAAAACAGAAGAGAAAGGACCTTCCAATGAACATTATCCCTATACAAAAACAGAAGAGAAAGGACGTTCCAATGAACATTATCCCTATACATAAACAGAAGAGAAAGGACCTTCCAATGAACATTATCCCTATACAAAAACAAGAGAAAGGACGTTCCAATGAACATTATCCCTATACAAAAATAGAAGAGAAAGGACCTTCCAATGAACATTATCCCTATACAAAAACAAGAGAAAGGACGTTCCAATGAACATTATCCCTATACAAAAACAGAAGAGAAAGGACCTTCCAATGAACATTATCCCTATACAAAAACAAGAGAAAGGACGTTCCAATGAACATTATCCCTATACAAAAACAGAAGAGAAAGGACCTTCCAATGAACATTATCCCTATACAAAAACAGAAGAGAAGGGACCTTCCAATGAACATTATCCCTATACAAAAACAGAAGAGAAAGGACGTTCCAATGAACATTATCCCTATACAAAAACAGAAGAGAAAGGACGTTCCAATGAACATTATCCCTATACAAAAACAGAAGAGAAAGGACCTTCCAACGAACATTATCCCTATACAAAAACAGAAGAGAAAGGACCTTCCAATGAACATTATCCCTATACAAAAACAGAAGAGAAAGGACGTTCCAATGAACATTATCCCTATACAAAAACAGAAGAGAAAGGACCTTCCAACGAACATTATCCCTATACAAAAACAGAAGAGAAAGGACCTTCCAATGAACATTATCCCTATACAAACACAGAAGAGAAAGGACCTTCCAATGAACATTATCCCTATACAAAAACAGAAGAGAAAGGACGTTCCAATGAACATTATCCCTATACAAAAACAGAAGAGAAAGGACCTTCCAATGAACATTATCCCTATACAAAAACAGAAGAGAAAGGACCTTCCAATGAACATTATCCCTATACAAAAACAGAAGACAAAGGATCTTCCAATGAACATTATCCCTATACAAAAACAGAAGAGAAAGGACCTTCTAATGAACATTACAACTAAGTTTGGATTCAATTGGCCCAGTGGTTTTAGAGAAGTTTAAAATGTGAAAAGTGTACAGATGACAGATGCAAAGTGTTGACAATAGCTCATACGACTATTTGGCATTTGGGTCATGTGAGCTAAAGGCAAAAAAAAGAAGAAGCTATTATGGCTGATCATCCAGTACTGTCCAAGTGTCATCCCTTCGCGCTATGCATTTTTAAATGGAACAGACATAAACTGTATTAACATAAAATTTGAAAGACAAAAAAATATTTGAGGAATAACTATTTGGATGATAAATTTCAATGTATCCAATACGTTAAATTGTATTGATATAAATCATGGTATACTAGTATAATGATGCTAAAACCAGAAAACAAAGACACATCCTTTATTTAAAATCCTTAACCACATATCCGTCATATTATTAAAGTGTATCACCAGTATGTGTTCTAATGTGCTTCTGTAAGCTACTATTCACAGTGACACTAAATGCTTTACCACATATATAAGGTTTATCACCAGTATGTGTTCTTATGCACTTCTGTAAGCTACTATTCACACTAAATAGTTTACCACATACATCACATTTATAAGGTTTCTCACCAGTATGTGTTCTTATGTGTGTCTGCAAGCTACTATTCACACTAAATAGTTTACCACACACATCACATTTATAAGATTTATCACCAGTATGTGTTCTTATGCGTCTCTGTAGGCTTTGATTCCGACTAAACACTTTACCACATATATCACATTCATAAGGTTAATCATCTGTATGTATTCTAATGTGTGTATGTAAGCTACTATTCACACTAAATGCTTTACCACATATATCATATTTATAAGGTTTATCACCTGTATGTGTTCTTGTGTGTCTGTAAGCTACTACTCACACTAAATCCTTTACCACATATATCACATTTATAAGGTTCATCGCCTGTATATATTCTAATGTGTCTCTGTAAGCTACAATTCTCACTAAATCCTTTACCACATACATTACATTTATAAGGTTTATCACCAGTATGGTTTCTAATGTGTCTCTGTAAGTTACCAGTCTCACTAAATGCTTTACCACATACATTACATTTATAAGGTTTATCACCAGTATGTTTTCTAATGTGTCTCTGTAAGTTACAATTCTCACTAAATGCTTTACCACATATATCACATTTATAAGGTTTATCGCCTGTATATTTTCTAATGTGTCTCTGTAAGCTACAATTCTCACTAAATCCTTTACCACATACATTACATTTATAAGGTTTATCACCAGTATGTTTTCTAATGTGTCTCTGTAAGTTGCCAGTCTCACTAAATGCTTTACCACATACATTACATTTATAAGGTTTATCACCAGTATGTTTTCTAATGTGTCTCTGTAAGTTACAATTCTCACTAAATGCTTTACCACATATATCACATTTATAAGGTTTATCGCCTGTATATATTCTAATGTGTCTCTGTAAGCTACAATTCTCACTAAATCCTTTACCACATACATTACATTTACAAGGTTTATCACCAGTATGTTTTCTAATGTGTATCTGTAAGTTGCCAGTCTCACTAAATGCTTTACCACATACATTACATTTATAAGGTTTATCACCAGTATGTTTTCTAATGTGTCTCTGTAAGTTACAATTCTCACTAAATGCTTTACCACATATATCACATTTATAAGGTTTATCACCTGTATGTATTCTAATGTGCATCTGTAAGCTACAATTCTCACTAAGTGCTTTATCACATATATCACATTTATAAGGTCCATCGCCTGTATGTATTCTAATGTGTCTCTGTAAGCTACAATTCTCACTAAACGCTTTACCACATACCTTACATTTATAAGGTTTATCACCATTATGCGTTCTAATGTGATTCTGTAAGGTACCATTCTGACTAAACACTTTACCACATACATCACATTTATAAGGTTTATCACCAGTATGTGTTCTAATGTGTCTTTGTAATTTAGAGCTTGTATTAAATGCTTTTCCACATACATCACATCTATAAGGTTTATCACCAGTATGTATTCTAATGTGTGTCTGTAAGTTAGAATTCTGACTAAACACTTTACCACATATATCACATTTATAAGGTTCATCGCCTGTATGTATTCTAATGTGTCTCTGTAAGGTACCATTCTCACTAAATGCTTTACCACATACATTATATTTATAAGGTTTATCATCAGTATGTATTCTAATGTGTGTCTGTAAGCTACTATTCACATTAAACGTTTTTCCACATACATCACATTTATAAGGGTTATCACCTGTATGTATTCTAATGTGTATCTGTAAGTTACAATTCTGACTAAACACTTTACCACATATATCACATTTATAAGGTCCATTGCCTGTATGTATTATAATGTGTTTCTGTAAGCTACAATTCTGACTAAATCCTTTACCACATACATCACATTTATAAGGTTTATCACCAGTGTGTGTTCTAATGTGTGTCTGTAAGTTAGAATTCTGACTAAACACTTTACCACATATATCACATTTATAAGGTTCATCGCCTGTATGTATTCTAATGTGTGTCTGTAAGGTACTATTCTCACTAAATGCTTTACCACATACATTATATTTATAAGGTTTATCACCAGTATGTGTTCTAATGTGTGTCTGTAAGCTACAATTCACACTAAACACTTTACCACATATATCACATTTATAAGGTCCATCGCCTGTATGTATTCTAATGTGATTCTGTAAGGTACCATTCTGACTAAATCCTTTACCACATACATCACATTTATAAGGTTTATCACCAGTATGTGTTCTAATGTGTCTTTGTAATTTAGAGCTTGTATTAAATGATTTTCCACATACATCACATTTATAAGGTTTATCACCAGTATGTATTCTAATGTGTGTCTGTAAGCTACTATTCACATTAAACGCTTTTCCACATACATCACATTTATAAGGGTTATCACCTGTATGTATTCTAATGTGTGTCTGTAAGCTATAATTCACACTAAACACTTTACCACATATATCACATGTATAAGGTCCATCGCCTGTATGTATTCTAACGTGATTCTGTAAGGTACCATTCCGACTAAATCCTTTATCACATACATCACATTTATAAGGTTTATCACCAGTATGTGTTCTAATGTGTCTTTGTAATTTAGAGCTTGTATTAAATGCTTTTCCACATACATTACATTTATAAGGTTTATCACCAGTATGTTTTCTAATGTGTCTCTGTAAGTTACAATTCTCACTAAATGCTTTACCACATATATCACATTTATAAGGTTTATCACCTGTATGTATTCTAATGTGCATCTGTAAGCTACAATTCTCACTAAGTGCTTTATCACATATATCACATTTATAAGGTCCATCGCCTGTATGTATTCTAATGTGTCTCTGTAAGCTACAATTCTCACTAAACGCTTTACCACATACCTTACATTTATAAGGTTTATCACCATTATGCGTTCTAATGTGATTCTGTAAGGTACCATTCTGACTAAACACTTTACCACATACATCACATTTATAAGGTTTATCACCATTATGCGTTCTAATGTGATTCTGTAAGGTACCATTCTGACTAAATCCTTTACCACATACATCACATTTATAAGGTTTATCACCAGTATGTGTTCTAATGTGTCTTTGTAATTTAGAGCTTGTATTAAATGCTTTTCCACATACACCACATCTATAAGGTTTATCACCAGTATGTATTCTAATGTGTGTCTGTAAGTTAGAATTCTGACTAAACACTTTACCACATATATCACATTTATAAGGTTCATCGCCTGTATGTATTCTAATGTGTCTCTGTAAGGTACCATTCTCACTAAATGCTTTACCACATACATTATATTTATAAGGTTTATCATCAGTATGTATTCTAATGTGTGTCTGTAAGCTACTATTCACATTAAACGTTTTTCCACATACATCACATTTATAAGGGTTATCACCTGTATGTATTCTAATGTGTATCTGTAAGTTACAATTCTGACTAAACACTTTACCACATATATCACATTTATAAGGTCCATTGCCTGTATGTATTATAATGTGTTTCTGTAAGCTACAATTCTGACTAAATCCTTTACCACATACATCACATTTATAAGGTTTATCACCAGTGTGTGTTCTAATGTGTGTCTGTAAGTTAGAATTCTGACTAAACACTTTACCACATATATCACATTTATAAGGTTCATCGCCTGTATGTATTCTAATGTGTGTCTGTAAGGTACTATTCTCACTAAATGCTTTACCACATACATTATATTTATAAGGTTTATCACCAGTATGTGTTCTAATGTGTGTCTGTAAGCTACAATTCACACTAAACACTTTACCACATATATCACATTTATAAGGTCCATCGCCTGTATGTATTCTAATGTGATTCTGTAAGGTACCATTCTGACTAAATCCTTTACCACATACATCACATTTATAAGGTTTATCACCAGTATGTGTTCTAATGTGTCTTTGTAATTTAGAGCTTGTATTAAATGATTTTCCACATACATCACATTTATAAGGTTTATCACCAGTATGTATTCTAATGTGTGTCTGTAAGCTACTATTCACATTAAACGCTTTTCCACATACATCACATTTATAAGGGTTATCACCTGTATGTATTCTAATGTGTGTCTGTAAGCTATAATTCACACTAAACACTTTACCACATATATCACATGTATAAGGTCCATCGCCTGTATGTATTCTAACGTGATTCTGTAAGGTACCATTCCGACTAAATCCTTTATCACATACATCACATTTATAAGGTTTATCACCAGTATGTGTTCTAATGTGTCTTTGTAATTTAGAGCTTGTATTAAATGCTTTTCCACATACATCACATTTATAAGGTTTATCACCAGTATGTATTCTAATGTGTGTCTGTAAGCTACTATTCACATTAAACGCTTTTCCACATACATCACATTTATAAGGGTTATCCCCTGTATGTATTCTAATGTGTATCTGTAAGTTACAATTCTCACTAAACGCTTTACCACATACATCACATTTATAAGGTTCATCGCCTGTATGTATTCTAATGTGTCTCTGTACGCTACAATTCTGACTAAATCCTTTACCACATACATCACATTTATAAGGTTTATCACCAGTGTGTGTTCTAATGTGTGTCAGTAAGTTAGAATTCTGACTAAACACTTTACCACATATATCACATTTATAAGGTTCATCGCCTGTATGTATTCTAATGTGTGTCTGTAAGCTACAATTCTCACTAAATGCTTCACCACATACATTACATGTATACGCTTTATCACCAGTATGTATTTTAATGTGTGTCTGTAAGTTACCATTCTGACTAAATCCTTTACCACATACATCACATTTATAAAGTTTATCACCAGTATGTGTTCTAATGTGTTTCTGTAAGTCTCCATTCTGACTATACACTTTACCACACATATCACATTCATACGATTTATTTTTATTTGATACTGTGTTCCTGATGACACTGGATCCAACTGCCATTCTAACTTTGTACTGTGATGATATTTCAGATGATTTAATCAATACCATTCATGCATGACTAAAGCTTTTTCTAAATATTCTGAAAAATAATTTTTAAATATAAATAAGAAAAAAAATTAAAAAAACTACTCACTCACCTAGTAAAGAATATTTATTGAACCACTGCTTATCATTGTTGATCCCACCTATAACAGGACACAAATCTTACAATTGCATGTGCAATCAGTGCCTATCGCCACTAACCTTGTGAGATTGATTCCTGCCCATGACGAGGTCTAAGTGATACAAAAATATGCCATAAAGTTTGTCTGTGACTTGCAGAATGAAAGGTGAGTGATACAGGCTCAGCCCACTAAGCCTCTAATTCTATTTTGTTATTAATATTTTTATTAAAACCAATCAACAACCCATAAAGGATATGCTTGCATATATATATATACACAATAAATATTTGACATCAACCTTTTATCTAGAAACAGACTGTAACAAAATCCGTGACAATTTTGATCACATGGTGTAGTTCATGATTTCACTAAAATGGCGGACAGTTCGAAGTGGATGTTGGATTATTTATCTGATAGACGCTGTAAAAGGTAAGGAAATATCAATATTGTTGCAGATTTGAACTAGAAAATATGTCTATATATGAAATCTTACTTGCACTTGATCTGACATAGTCTGTCCATGCCAAAATATCCATCGGAATGCACTGGGGGTCACATTTTAAATTTCCAGAATACCTTTGATAGGCCTTGAAACGAGATTAGGATGAAGATAATCAGAAAATTTCTGCGGAATCCTAATCTCAACGAGATTAAGTTTACTCTTGAAACAGAAAGTCTTGTCTAGGAAGGTCCTAGACTAATAAGTATTGAGTTATTCTGTCGAATTAAAGCTTGCACATTTAAGCATATTTCAATATTAGCACATTCAAAACGGGTCTATGTGAAAATCGTGCTGTACTTGAGTGTAACAGCACTTTCTGGGGGCAAGATGGTTATGAATGAATAGAAAAATGATTGGTGAAGCGATTTATATAAGGGTTTCGGATAGAAAATAAAATCCGATAGCCACGAAATGTGCTGACCCAGAGTTGGAGCGGCAAATCCGCTGTTTTCCTTATGGAGAGCGCTCTGACGTCCCACGGCTACAGCAAGTCGAACAAAAAGCCGTCGGAGGGCAGTGGAATCTCGCACTACCTTTATACGTACATTTGTATAAAATTCCTGATATTTTTTTCTACTCATTTAAACAAGCCAAATTTTGATTACTGCCGAGTTCGTACCCTTGTTGGTGTATAGGTATATAGGCGCGACCTCGAAAAGCCGAAATACACCTAGGAAATGCCGAAATACACCTCAAAATTCTTCAAATGAACTTGCAATGGATAGAAAATGATGAAATTAATCTAAAAGAGTTAAATAGTAGATTAAAAAAAATAAAATAATTGATCTACATGATGGATTTTTTCAAGTGTTCATCCAAAACGTTCTAAAAACTTGAACACCCGGTCCCGATAACGTAATTAAACAGTCGATAATAAATAATAAATAATAATCGTATAAAATCTAATGGGATTATGGTTTGTCTAGGTCTAACTTACAACTGAACATGATTTATAATTAATTAAATACTAAATTATTATTATTATTTTTTCTTCATTTTTTGTAATTGGTAGCAAAAGAAGAAATAGTATAAAAGTGAAGGTTTAGTTGTAATTATGAAAATATTATTTCTATAGATGAGTTTAATGGATTACTATATAATGTGAAATCAATAGAAGTTTATCAAATCATGACAAAGAGATGAATTATTTTGGAGATAAGAATATATGCATGTAACCGCGTTATGTTACAAGCAAATGGTCGTTGTTATGGAGAAAACTTTAGGAACCGCCGATATATCTGGGACCTATCTTCATCCATGATAACAGTGACTTCGAGAGCTTCAACAACTTCTTTAACCACCTACGAATAAAACTACATGTAATCAATGAAGCTACCGAAGAACTTGTATTTGGAACATGTTACTTTCTTGCTATCATGTTGATTATATCTGGCATGTTCTGTATATAGGATGTGTTTTTGCAGCAAAGGACGTTGTAACAAAATTAATCTAAGGCGCGTGATACTTCCGAGTATAAATTTCTTATAATTTAAACTTTTAATATAAAATCTAAATCATTTCTTTCGTGGACTACTTATGATATCCCTAGCGACGTGCAGGATATCGAGGTAGTTTTAAATTTTCAATATAAAATCTAAATAATTTCTTTCGCGGACTAGTTATGATATCTAGCCATGTGCAAGATATCGAGGTAGTTTTAAACTTTTAATATAAAATCTAAATAATTTCTTCCGCGGACTTATGATATCCCTAGCGACGTGCAGGATATCGAGGTAGTTTGAAACTTTTAATATAAAATCTATTTCTTTCGCGGACTACTTATGATATCCCTAGCCACGTGCAGGATATCGAGGTAGTTTTAAATTTTTCATATAAAATCTAAATAAAATTTCTTTCGCGGACTACTTATGATATCCCTAGCAAAGTTCGCGAAATTGCATATGGGTTTGGTGGTCCTAGTGAAAAAAATGTCAGTCTTCATTAATTTTCTATTGCAAAATACCAATCTTGTGTCAGTCCTTAGCCAAATCTGCACAAATTTTGCTGGTCATGTCTGACAGGACTGTTACATTTCGCAAACTCTGCCCTTATCACGTGCAGGATATCGAGGTAGTATTAAAATTTTTATTTTTTTCATTTGTGGACTATAAAAAATTTCTGGGATGTCTTCAAGGTCTATTAGTTTTTTTTCTCCAGGAGGTTCCACACAGCATCAGCATCAAACCATAAAAGGTACCATGTAAGTAATAATATTAATTATTATTATTTAATAATATAAATATTAATAAATAAATACATAATATATGAATAATTATGACAAAAGTAAATAAATATTAAAATGTAAAAGGTAGACACTGAAATAAAAAATAATATTCAATACTTTATTTTGGGAAATTTCATCATTCATTTGAAATGTATTCCTGGGTCTTCTCGAAAAGGGGGGGTGCTCACTCTCACATTGTTCATAGCCTTGACGTGGCGTCAGGGCTCCACCAATTACTAAGATAAAACTCATTTTATCTTGTATTCATGGTGGTCTAATATGAACAAATCATTAAATATTCACAATATGAATGATAATGCGATCCCCGGGATGCGATCCATCTTTTAGCATTTCCCATGTACGCCATCTTGGATATAACGAGTTACATCTTTCACTTATAAAATGTCATCGTAGATCTTTTATGATGTCTTTAACTTTTATTTCAACTATATATGAGTTATTTCCACAGGCGCGCGTTTAATACAAAAAAACAACCCCATTTCGGCTTTTACAAGTGTATTTCGGCTAATGACAGTGTATTTCGGCTTTTCGAGTTCCCCGTATATAGCTACATGAAAAAACTCATCTTGCCCCTATATATATATAAACAATGCGCTGTGTCAGTGTGCACGTGTGATATCAAAGTCGGGAATTAATACTGTGATTTACGACAGACTTGCATCTATATTCTTTACACATAGAAATCATGCCTGGGGACTTATAAATAATCAAATCTTACATTATAAACTAAACATCTTGGCATCATGACTAGTCCGAGATTCCTCTGCCGTCCGACGGCGTTTTTTCGACTTGATGTAGCCGTGGAACGTCAGAGAGCTCTACATACGGAAAAACAGCGGATTTGCCTCTCCAACTCTTGGTCGGCATATATATATATATATATATATTTCCACGTTTCGTGGCTATCGGATTTTATTTTCTATCAGAAACCCTTATATAAATCGCTTCACCAATCATTTTTCTATTCATTCATAACCATCTTGCCCTCAGAAAGTGGTGTTACACTCCATTACAGCACGATTTTGCCTTAGATCCTATTATTCTGCCATTTGACTTCCATTTTCGAATCTACAAACGTGATCTCGCGATACTAACTGAATGATGACAGCAACGCATTGCATGATGGGAGCTACTTAATGCAGCGTGCCAAATTATTTGGAGCATTATTTGCATACGCAAACAACATTCAAATCACATGGAAGACGATACATTTAAGCATATTCTGCAGGGCAAATAGTTCCATCTACAGATCAAAGCAGAGCAGATGGAAATAATACAGAATGTGTTGGAAAGAAAAAATTCAATGGCAGTGTTACCAACGGGCTTCGCCTTCGGAAAGAGCATGTGTTACGTCCCTCCCTTTTTGGACAAGGTACTAGATCTTATGGTTATCTGTAATTCACTATTGCTGTTAAAATCATTACCAATCAATGTAATCAACTGTATCAAATTTTATGTTAATTGTTCTGCCTTAACAGGCACCTATGATTGGCAATAAAAAAATATTTGTTTGTTTGTTTATATGCAAATCATCTCCCATGATACATTGCATGGAACTAGGCATGCGCAACGGAGAGACGGGCACAAATTTTCACCCAGAAAAATTCTTAAATTATCATTCATCCACCATCATATTTACATTAATTTGTGTACTTCCAAGAAGAAATGCATCTACTGAACATCAGAAATTGTGGTTCAGACATTTACACTTGAAAATTACGATCTTAACACAAATTTTGAGTAGAGTGAACCAAGCCGGAAGTACTCGCCACTGCTTTGTTTACATTAGCAAACAAGATGGAGATATTAAATGTCCCAAGAATTGTAGTGACACTAGTAATCCTAAGCAGTATTTTAAAGCACATTGTAGTCTTAGACAACATTGAAGGATACCCTTCCACTCAAATAACATCTGAATTATTCCCATGTAACAACACATTAGCCATGAAACATTGCTTAACAACCACAAATAGACGAAGTTGTCACAACCGTAGTTCATACTTGTACATATTTGCACTTGTACTATTAAATGCAAATGACTGCCACCCGAATCCCGGACCCCATGCTCCGAAGTATCCTTGCCAAATATGCAGCAAAGCATGTACATGGTCAAAAACTGTATTCTCGGTTGCATGTAACAATTGCGAGCTATGGTATCACAAACACTGCTTGAATATGAACACACAAATTTATGAAGCACTTGAAAATACTGACATCAGCTGGTACTGCTGTAATTGTGGCTTACCTAACTTCAATACTAGTCTTTTCGAGGATTTTGTAGAGTTAAGTACTCCAATTAACACAACCACCGATACTGATGGATCAATCCTTGACATTTCAACAATGGGTCCTCCATTAACAACGTCATCACCAAAAAACAAACCCAAACAACAGGCAAGAAATAAAATTACCAAAAGGATTTTACGACTGCTAATAATAAACTTTCAAAGCATAAGATCAAAAAAAGAGAGCTTTTGGAACATGCTTGAACAAACAGAGCCTGACATCATTATTGCCTCCGAAACATGGCTACACCAAGGAATACTTGAGAGGGAAGTCCTTCCAGAAAACTACAGGTTTGTTGCTAGAAGAGACAGATTAAAGAGCGCCCACGGAGGGGTAGCTGTAATCGCCAAGTCAGATTTAGAAGGTGTGGAAGTAGACACCCCCAGTGACACAGAGTTTGTGGCAGCATCTTTTACATGTAAATATCTAAAGAAGCCACTAATTGTCGGTTCATTGTACAGACCGCCAGACAATAACCAAAAATATGCGGAAGATCTTTGTAGAACTATTTCGAGTCTATCAACCCTTTATCGGGACTCAACCATCTGGATAGGCGGTGACGCCAACCTACCCGACATAGAATGGGACACGACATCAATAAAAGGAAACAGGTATACTATACCAATTAACAATACCATCATAAATACAATGTTTGATGCAGGATGCGAACAAGTTGTGAACTTTGCCACCAGGGCGGTCAACACCCTGGACCTATTTTTCACTAACCGCCCATCATTGGTGAACAAATGCTTACCACTTCCAGGATTAAGCGATCATGATATAGTCTTAGTAGACACCAACATCACACCAGCTAGACAAACACCTCTTAAAAGACTTATTTATCTATGGAAGAAAGTAAATCTTACAAACATGGCAAACACCCTGAAAGTCTCTTTAGACAAGTTTATGGATTGTTCCGATAAAAACACCGATAAACAACCTATGGTCTGACTTTAAAACCATCTGTCTTGATAATCTGAGGAAACATGTACCATCTAAACATACCTCAACCAGATATAGTCAACCCTGGTGCAACCGGAATATACGTCGACTATCTAGACGGAAACAAAGGGCATTCAACAAATATCGCAAAACAGGAAAAACGAAAGACTGGGACCGATATCGCCAACTACAGAAATCGACGCAAAAAGAATGTAAATCATCATATAACGAATATGTAAATGACATGGTAAGCCAGGACTCGGGAAACAAAAAACTTTTTACTTTCATAAAAAACAAAAAGTGTGAGAACTCAGGTATAGCTCCCCTGAAAGAGAATGGAAATTTATATGGTGATCCGAAGACCAAAGCAAAACTGCTGAACTCACAGTTCTCATCAGTGTTCTCAACTGATAACACCTCAAACATCCCAAATCTTGGAACCAGCCAATATAATGAAGCACCACAGATTACTGTCACCCAAAATGGTGCATACAAACTGCTACATGGCCTAAACCAACACAAAGCCACAGGCCCAGACGAGATCTCAACTAAGTTCCTGAAAGAGATGGCAGCACCAGTTACACCAGCTTTAACTCTCATATTCCAGGCCTCATTAAATCAAGGCCAAACACCTGAAGACTGGAAATTGGCTAATGTATCACCTGTCTTTAAAAAGGGGGATAAAACAAACCAGCAAACTATCGACCGGTTTCATTAACTTCCGTATGTTGTAAGGTCATAGAGCACATCATTCATAGTCATCTCATGAAGTTTTTTGAAGATCAAAAAATCCTGACTGACTATCAACATGGCTTCTGCAAGAAACGCTCGTGCGAGTCACAGCTGATTACCACCATTCAAGACCTGGCATCAGGCATTGGCAGTTCCACTCAAATCGATGCTATCCTTCTAGACTTCTCTAAAGCCTTTGACAAGGTGTCTCACGAACGACTTGCAGCTAAACTCCATCATTACGGAGTCCGTGGACCGACCTTGAACTGGATTAAGAGCTTTCTAGCAGGCCGTACCCAGAGGGTGATCGTAGAAGGTGTGGCATCTGATACATCACCCGTCACCTCTGGAGTACCCCAAGGGACAGTCCTCGGCCCACTGCTGTTTTTGATATACATCAATGACCTACCTAGTAAAGTAAACAGCGCTGCAAGATTATTCGCTGATGATTGTCTCCTATACCGACACATCAAAACCAACGATGACACAACATCTCTTCAAGACGACCTTAACAACTTACAATACTGGGAGCGTGACTGGCAGATGCACTTCAATCCTGATAAATGTGAAGTTATACGCATAACCACCAAGCGTAAGATCATACCATCATCGTACTTCATCCATGGGAAGGAATTGAACATAACATCTAAAGGAAAATATCTGGGTATTACCATCAGTCAGAACTTGTCATGGAACAACCATATTGACAACGTATGTAGAAAGGCAAACAACACTACAGCCTTCCTACGTCGAAATCTGTCAAGCTGTCCAGCAAATATCAGGACTAAATGCTACACCACCTTTGTTCGACCGCAACTAGAATATGCCAGTTCCGTTTGGGCACCTCATACCCAGAGTAACATCAACAAGTTAGAATCAGTCCAACGGAGAGCAGCTAGGTTTGCTACTGGCAACTACAACACAACCAGCAGTGTTACAACAATCTAAACCACCTGAATTGGGACACACTCCAGCAACGCCGTTTGAGAACAAAGGCGATTATGATGTACCGGATAGTTAACGGACTCGTAGCGATTGAACCACCACCATTCATGCACCATCTAGGTACCGCTACTAGAGGACAACAACATAAATATATAGTACCATACAGCAGAACAACTGTACACAAAGAGTCCTTCTTTCCATCCACAATCCGGTTATGGAATCAACTACCAGAGGCCACAGCAGCAGCCTTGGACCTGGAATCCTTCAAAAAGGAAATCCAGGCAGTCAGATTCTAACACCGCTGACCTTGTTTTTAATTGTACATAGTCTCTCCCTTGCGCAGGCATGGTTGTTTTAAACTCAGTGTGAAGATGCTGTTGCGGCAGCCCTGCACTTTAATGGAAGAAGAAGAAGAGTAATCGTAGTTTTCTCGAAGTCACGTGACAAATGTTCCAAAATGGATGTGAAATGACGAAATCATAGGGTCTAAGGGAAAATCGTACTGTAATGGAGTGCAACCCCACTTTTTGATGGTTATGAATGAATAGAAAAATGATTGGTGAAGCGATTTATATAAGGGTTTCTGATAGAAAATAAAATACAATAGCCACGAAACGTGGAAATGTGCTGACCCAGAGTTGGAGGGCAAATCCGCTGTTTTCCGTATGTAGAGCTCTCTGACGTCCCACGGCTACAGCAAGTCGAACGGCAGAGGAATCTCGGACTACATCATGACATGCAAAATATGGCAAAGATGATGATGATGATGATGACTTTTGTGAAGATTGCCGTGATGAAGTTGAAAACTGGGCTTACATATATGAATATACAAGAGAATAAAATATTGCACTTAAATTGTGTTAATTTTTTTTGGTCCATTAAAAAGTGATTTGATCCGGTAAAAGTCGTATCTAGGTATATATTTTTTTAACAGAAACAAGTGGCATCGTGTAATGGGTTTTCGTACTATTCTCTATTTTCCGATATAGCGATTAACAGTGTTAACCCTTCTTTCATATGACGATTGGAATTTTTAAAGAATGGCTAGTTAAATATTTCTTTGTACATTAGATTGTTTTAAAAGCCATTCTTGTATTTTAATATACTCTCGATTATCTGGCAACTTTTGCTGTCAGTAAAATGGCGTCATATATTTTCGTATGAAGTAAAAACAGGGCCGATATACGGGATGGAAACGAATATAAAATCCAGAAATGGCTGGTTTTAAAAGAATGCGAGTCAAGTCGCCCCCAAGACAACTCGCCCACTATGATTTAAGACAAGTCACCCTCACTCTCAAGACAAGTCGCCCACTAATTTAAAAAGATCACGTTCACATAGAATTTCTTCATCATCAATTTTGTACCGTTCTTTACCACAGGCACTCGAATTCCGGACCCCCCTTTTTCCTCATTTGGTCCCTCCCGCGATTATGGTATGGATCTTTGTCTGGAAGTATATCTTTGAACCATTTATCCATATTTTACAACATTTCGTGTTACAGCTCTCTCGTTCTACTAACTTTTGTTTCTAGGTCCAGCTGCCGTATTACTTATATATACATAAAGGTATGAAACAATCGTCAGAATACAAAGAGGGAATCCTCGCTTCGACTCGATATTTTACAATAACGCGCCAGTTTTTAAAAGGACCTTCGCTTGTCCTCGTTTCAAAAATGATTTCCCTTCATTCCTATCTAGTTTATACGTACGAACAACAAATATTTATTGACGAAATTCAAGTTTATTCTCGACGACACATCCAACTTTCCCCACTCGTGCCCATTTAGGAGGTCAGCGAACATATTTTGTTTCGCGCTATTTCATTGGTCGGAAAGATTTTCGGGACTTTTTCAGCTTGTTCTTCGCTACGCACGGCCAATCCATTTCGTATCGGGAGGCCTATTAAGTGGGAGTTTTAAATAAGAATAAAAAAGAATATAAGTTTCAACAAAAAATACTGTTATTTTGGCAAAACTTTCAAAAAACAAGCACGAGAAGTACACGTCAGAATAACCTAGGACTCTGTTGATGACCATTTTTTTCTTCTTTTTTTTTGGAAAAAGAGGGGGGAGAGTAGATGATGTTGTTAGGTATAGATTGGTTTGTTGTTGAAGATTCAAGAAGAAAAGCAGCAATTAATGCGCTGTTCCTTTGTGAAATGGTTGCTTCCTTGTATGTTGTTGGATTTTGTTTTATGTACAATATACATGATGTACATTTACCCATATCCATTCTTTTTTTCAGGTAAATAACATAATTAGAACTTTTCATGAGTATCGCAACAAAGTTTGATCTTTAATTCTTTCTGTAGCTGAAAGAAATATTACAAAAAGTCTGGTTTGAACAACACACACCTAAAATTGTGGATGTAAAAAAAAAGGGGGGGGGGGGTAATTACTCACAAAAATGTTTTTGTACCTAGCCACGTCGTATTATTTTTGGGTCTATCTAATGTACTATTTGGGGGGGGGGGGGAGGGGGGGGGGGGTTGTGTTGTATTTTTTTATTGGTTTATTGAAACATGAAGTACTAAAAATGCACACCCACATGTAACTGTTTAAATCAAATCTGGGCATCAGAAATTGCAGTAAAAGAGTTTTTTCTTGTTTTTTTTTTGGGGGGGGGGGTAGGGGTGTCATTAATTATTTGTGATGAATCTAGGTACAAAAATGTTGTTGCTGTGATAGGGGATGAGGAGCGTTAGCTCATTTTTATCTTTTGACAAGCCTAAATAAAAAGGAGATTTTTTTGCTTTATGATAACTAGTGAGTAGTGTCCGTGTCCCTTTCTCTATCACAGGCGCATGGGGCATGGATTTCGTTTCCTCCTCCCCCCTTTTCTCTACTACCCCCCTTTTTTCAAAATTTTCATATAAATCATTCCTTTTTCAAAATTTTCATAATCATTCGTTTTTTCTTCATTTGACAATATCAGTAGACGTCATACATCATGAATAATACATGTATTCTGTGTCCACATTTTTTCGACTGATACAGTATAAGAGAGAAGGTATGCAACTCCATTTTCATATTTCGCGCCATATCGCTCACCTTGGTTGGGAAACCCCAGTGTTTTTTACACTTTTTACCTTGTCTACATATGCCACTGTCGTATCAAACTGTTTCTAAGACACTTACCTAATTGCCCATGTTCGAATTTCAGTCTGTACGTCGATCTTTTCCAAGAAATCTCGCCGAGAATAGCGAGGCAGCTTCGTTTCTAGATCAAAGTACATCATTCGAGACGGAAGTGCAAGAACGGGAACCCTGGGATTTTTACGAAATATTCGGAGCGCATCTGGGTTTTTCATTGCAGGTAATCCACCTGCAATGAAAAACCCAGATGCGCTCCGAATATTTTTCCCATAATGTTTTGGCGGGAAATATAAACAGCTGAAAAAACATAACAGCAGACGGATTATTTCGTAAAAATGGCACAACGACCATCTGAATATGGAAACATTGAAATAATTTGATGGTAGATAACTGTTCAAAAAGAAATTCAAACTGAGAAATAGATGATTGAATGGTTTTAACTGAAGTCAAAATTTCAATGAAAAAGAAATATTCAGCTTGCCTCTACTTCAAATTATTAAAATCATACCCAAACAAATACATATACAACTAAAAAAAAAAAAACAAAGGAAGAAGAAGCTGAGAACAGCAATTGAATGGGACTATGGCATTTTACCCCCTTCCTCAATAAAAGGGCTCCCAACTGACAAAAATGTGTAAGGGAGCCGGAAAGACCATTTAACTAAGGGGGCTATTTCTTTTTCATTTCATGTCACTGATTTTATAAAACAATAATCTGTCTTACAGGGGTAAAAAATAAATAACTTGTGTAACTCCACTTTTCAGCAGTGACAGAAATCAGTGTTGAAATCCAGAAAAAAAATCCTATTTTACCGTATAAGTGGTTATTTTGGTGGGTATTTAATTTTCACTTTCTTCGCGATGATGTTAAATGCGCGAAAAAAGTTCATGAATTATTATTTCGCGTTCAAATAGTTAAACAAGTTATTTATTTTTTACCCCTGAAAAAGAAATAGCCCCCTTAGTTAAATGGTCCCTTCGGCTCCCTTACACATTTGTATCAGTTGGGAGCCCTTTTATTGAGTAAGAGGGTAAAATGCCATAGTCCCATTCAATAGCTGTTCTCTGCTTCTTCTTCCTTTGTTTTTTTTTTATTTTTTTATTTTTTTTTTTTTTTTAGTTGTATATGTATTTGTTTGGGTATGATTTTAATAATTTGAAGTAGAGGCAAGCTGAATATTTCTTTTTCATTGAAATTTTGACTTCAGTTAAAACCATTCAATCATCTATTTCTCAGTTTGAATTTCTTTTTGAACAGTTATCTACCATCAAATTATTTCAATGTTTCCATATTCAGATGGTCGTTGTGCCATTTTTACGAAATAATCCGTCTGCTGTTATGTTTTTTCAGCTGTTTATATTTCCCGCCAAAACATTATGGGAAAAATATTCGGAGCGCATCTGGGTTTTTCATTGCAGGTGGATTACCTGCAATGAAAAACCCAGATGCGCTCCGAATATTTCGTAAAAATCCCAGGGTTCCCGTTCTTGCACTTCCGTCTCGAATGATGTACTTTGATCTAGAAACGAAGCTGCCTCGCTATTCTCGGCGAGATTTCTTGGAAAAGATCGACGTACAGACTGAAATTCGAACATGGGCAATTAGGTAAGTGTCTTAGAAACAGTTTGATACGACAGTGGCATATGTAGACAAGGTAAAAAGTGTAAAAAACACTGGGGTTTCCCAACCAAGGTGAGCGATATGGCGCGAAATATGAAAATGGAGTTGCATACCTTCTCTCTTATACTGTATCAGTCGAAAAAATGTGGACACAGAATACATGTATTATTCATGATGTATGACGTCTACTGATATTGTCAAATGAAGAAAAAACGAATGATTATGAAAATTTTGAAAAAGGAATGATTTATATGAAAATTTTGAAAAAAGGGGGGTAGTAGAGAAAAGGGGGGAGGAGGAAACGAAATCCATGCCCCATGCGCCTGTGTTCTCTATGATCATTTCAGTGATCAAATGGTCATCCGTCAAAATTTATGTTTGAAGTGCATTTTTCAATTTCAAACAATATCCTTACCATGTCACTAGTTTTCGTCATTTTTTTTTCTGGTGCCTTTATAACACACTGGCTGAAAAGGTTTACTTTCCACTTTTATTCTTGTTTAAAACTCCCGCTTAATAGGCCTCTCGATACGAAATGGATTGGCCGTGCGTAGCGAAGAACAAGCTAAAAAAGTTCCGAAAATCTTTCCGACCAATGAAATAGCGCGAAACAAAATATGTTCGGCTGACCTCCTGAATCAGTGAATGGGCACGAGTGGAGGAAAGTTGGATGAGTCGTGAATAAACTTGAATTTCGTCAATAAATATTTGTTGTTCGTACGTATAAACTAGATAGGAATGAAGGGAAATCATTTTTGAAACGAGGACAAGCGAAGGTCCTTTTAAAAACTGGCGCGTTATTGTAAAATATCGAGTCGAAGCGAGGATTCCCTCTTTGTATTCTGACGATTGTTTCATACCTTTATGTATATATAAGTAATACGGCAGCTGGACCTAGAAACAAAAGTTAGTAGAACGAGAGAGTTGTAAGGGAACGACCATTTAACTTGAAGGGGGGGGGGGGGGGGGTTATGTTTTTTTTCTAAAAAAATATTCTGATTTTGGTGGAGGAAACAAAAAATAATCTGATTCAGAGTTTTTGTCATATAACCTAATGTTAAATTATGGAAACAAAATTTCGCGCTTTACGCGACAAAAAAAATTAATCTAACTCTTGTGTTGTCCGAAAAAAAAATTCTGAACGAAACAAAAAACCACATGTCAATAAATATTTGTTGTTCGTACGTATAAACTAGATAGGAATGAAGGGAAATCATTTTTGAAACGAGGACAAGCGAAGGTCCTTTTAAAAACTGGCGCGTTATTGTAAAATATCGAGTCGAAGCGAGGATTCCCTCTTTGTATTCTGACGATTGTTTCATACCTTTATGTATATATAAGTAATACGGCAGCTGGACCTAGAAACAAAAGTTAGTAGAACGAGAGAGTTGTAAGGGAACGACCATTTAACTTGAAGGCTTATAGTGAATTAATTATGTTTTTTTTCTAAAAAAATATTCTGATTTTGGTGGAGGAAACAAAAAATAATCTGATTCAGAGTTTTTGTCATATAACCTAATGTTAAATTATGGAAACAAAATTTCGCGCTTTACGCGACAAAAAAAATTAATCTAACTCTTGTGTTGTCCGAAAAAAAAATTCTGAACGAAACAAAAAACCATAACCTCCCCCCCCCCCCCCCCCCCCCCCCCTTCAAGTTAAATGGTCGGTCCCTAACACGAAATGTTGTAAAATATGGATAAATGGTTCAAAGATATACTTCCAGACAAAGATCCATACCATCCATACCATAATCGCGGGAGGGACCAAATGAGAAAATAGGGGGGTCCGGAATTCGAGTGCCTGTGTTCTTTATTAGCTGCAAATGTACATATTAAACACCTTGCTGTTTGGAAGTCAAATTTATAATATTGACACAAATAGGCATGCATTCATTACTGTACAGACATATATTAAGGAAACATGTCGCTTTTCTTTCCGCAGATTATCGTGAATGTAATCAGGTGACAATTGGTTTGTGGCTGACCTGGTGTGAATTAATAAATGTTGCAATACACACGTGTGAGCACTTTATGTTAAAATTCTTACTGAATAAATAATGATATTGTTATATATTTTGAAACTAAGTTTTAAAAGATCCTACCTTTACCGAATTAATAATCCCACTACATTGTATAACAATTATTGATTTTCTTCATTGTAGGTGTGTTCTATATACTAGTCCAATTACTGTAAAGGTCTGTTCGATTTATCAGTTGGCAAATATCAAATTGTGTTGCACTCGTATATTTCATGTTGTTGTTTTTTGTTGGGTTTTTTTTCTAATTATTAAGAAAGACTGTAGCTTTTGTGTATTTATGTTCAACTGTATCTGTATATTGTTTATATAAAGGAGAAGATGTTCTAAGTTGAAAAACTTGTATCTGATCCTATTGTCATGTTTTTGGACAATAAAATATGTTTAAACTATCATCAACAGTTTACTTGAACACCAAGATAAATATCTTTAATAGTTATTTGATACCTTTGACACACAGAAAATGGACTATTATTCACGAATGCGTTTTTCTTAAATCAACATTACCACCGACCACTGTCGGTCAATTGAAAAATTATTTAAAATGCAATATTTCATGTCTTTGATACCTTTTACATAGCAAAAATTGAATTGTTCATTCACGAATGCGCTTTTCTTAAAAAGGTTGATATGCACATCTCCTTATTTTACGGTAGGTAGGTCATTTTACCGCCGACCTCCGCCGACCATTGGAAAAATTATTAAAAATGTATTTTTGTTTAAAATTAAATGAAATTTAATGTTTTTTAATATTATTTGATACCTTTTCGTACATAATGAAAACTGACGTGTTCATTCACGAATGCGCTTTTCTTAATTCAACATGAAGCAGCTTCCAGGGATCTTCGTACTAATGTCCAGAAAGAGAAAGAAAGACTACAAGAAGGTACTTCAACAGATTCTGAAACTGCTTCCATCGCCACCAGTAGCAGAAAGGTTAGTTGCAGACTTTGAAGAGACGGGTTATGAAGAGCCGTAAAGACTGTGTTCCCTGACATCCATATTCAAGACTGTGCATTCCACTGGGGACAGGCTGTGTGGCGCCACGTTCAGGAACTAGGCTTACAGGTTACTGGTATTTCCGTTAATTTTTTTCAAAAAAGAATATACACGTATATTGAAAATGTTCAATGCTATGAGAATCGGAAGGGAGTTCGATATTATCATGATAATGAAAATACCGGTAATAACAGTTTTTGAATAACCTATCTATTTAAACGATAGAATGCCAATACAATTAATCAGCACTATTTTCTGATACAATCTACTAGTATGGAAATAAAGATAAAGAGTATTTCACAGTTGTCAAATATTTTACTTTATCTATTTGAATCTTTATTGTTTCAAATCACTTACAATTTGATCTAATTTGCAGGTAGAGTATTCACAGAAAGGCAGTACCCACATATTCATTAGGAAATTACTGGCACTACCCTTCCTTCCAGCGGGGCAGATAATAGAGACAATTCAACACGCTTAAGGATACAGTCGACACAGAAAAGATAACTAAATTAATGGATTATATCAACAACACATGTATGGATCAACGACAGCACATGGAAACCAGCATCATGGACGGTTTACCGTCAGTCAGTGAGGACAAACAATGACGTTGAAGGTTGGCACCACCGGATCGACAGGAAAGCACAGAAACCAAACTTGCAGATGTACATTCTCATCGTACTACTCACAAGGAAGCCAGATTACTACCAACTCAACTCAAGATGGTCACAGAGGGAAAACTTCAACGTTACCAAAGAAAGAAAACCAAGGAACTACAACACAGGATTGTCGCCTTGTGGGACAAGTACAGTGAAGAAGAGATCACCGTCAACCAATTACTGAAGAAGTGCGGCAAGATTTACGGCGGCCAGTAATGATTTGACACAAGGAAGATTTTACAATTCATTGACTTTGTATTTGTTGTGTTATTTTGTCTACTTATAATACTACTGAGAAAATATTATTCAAACAAATGATATCTGAACCATGACGTTGTCTTTATTCAAATATCGGCAACAGACTACCGAAGGAACATTTAAAGTAACAAAGTACCGAAATGGTCTAAAAAGTAACGCCAAAATCGGGTACACAAAAAACAACAGAGCACAGAGAGAAGAAATGCACATGAATAAGACAACACAAAAACTAAATTACATAAGATAAATAACAAAATACTACGTTAACAAAACACAAAAAATAAGTTTTTCTAATGGTTCTGGTGAGTGGGCGAGTTGTCCTGAACAGTGGGCGAGTTGTCCCGAACAGTGGGCGAGTTTACCTGAAAAGTGGGCGACTTGTCTTGGGGGCGACTTGACCTGAACCCGTTTTTAAAATTTCATGGTTCTGGCCATCTACAAATCATACTACATCTAAATAAAATAACAGAATGTTTGAAAATGACCACTTTCAAAATTGTGTTTACTTTTGATGTTTTTTTAGTGCTGAAACCTCGTGCACTGCAAGGTGACATGTATTTTATATAAGAAACAGGCACATTTCAGTCAGCTCTTTTGTCTACAAGTACGATCAATGACCCCATGACAGTTACATGACAGGAAGAGCCGGTGTCTGAGAGGCAGACGACATAGTTCAATTTTATATAGTCCTTCTGGATTTTTTTCCAGCTACTTTATAAATGAAGTAAATTTTTAGCATTACAAAAAGTATGGTTCAGTAGGTAGGTTCACTATTTTTGGTACTTACGTCTTTAAAAGCAACCTTGAACATGTTTGACAGATGTCACGTTGGAGTCCTGTTTACGTTCCAGAAATAGAAACCGGAAGACACTTCAAAAATAATGCCAATCGTAGCTACTCGGCCATTCTCCAGTTCTCGCTACCCTGCAAATAACCTCGTACGTACATAGTAGAAATTCTTCTTAAATTGTTTGCCGGAAGTTAAGTTAAGTTAAGCCGCACAAAAATATAGTCCACGAAAATCCAATATGGAAGACATACTAAGTAAAATCTAATCATGCAAAACTAATTAAAACTTTAATTGAAATATAGAAAATTGCTTAAAATATAACTTTATCAAACTTTCATGTAACTGACATGTGAAAAGTAGTGCGATTTATACGCCTAATGCATACGAGGTTATTTGCAGGGTAGCGAGAATGGCCGAGTAGTTACGATTGAAATAATGCGTGCACTGTGGAAATCAAAATAAAATGGACGATACGAAAACATATGGCATACGAAAACACATACCGTGACAATGCCTGTGTTTTACCACATGGGCTTGTTACGATTTTTTTTTATCCCTCGACTACTCTAAACACCCTGTTTTTTTTTAGAGTAGTCGAGGGATAAAAAAAAATCGTAACAAGCCCCTGTGCCTTTACTGGACCAAAAGTACCTTTGGAATGACTGCCTTCTAAACAAGTTGTCGATGATATCTGTGTGAAAGCGCAAATTCTGATTATCTCCCTTTAATTAAAAATACCTGTGATATCTCTGGTACGGATCTGTTTAAATTTCCGTAACTAAAGGTGGCAAACCAATAATTCACCCATCAGAGCTTAGAACATATAAGTAGTCCCTTTTAAAGAAAATAGTTCCTTTCGCTTTGTTGTATTGTGAAAAATACTGAATGGAATGGTATAATTGAAGTTAAATATACACTGTATAAGGATTATTTTGAGCCCACATTTGATGTATATAGTTGTATTTTAATACCTCTACGGAGGATTTGATGCATGATTAATAAATATTGAATTTCCCGGCGATGACAGAGCTATTTTTAGAGTAGGTGTTTTCCATAGCCTGGCATTTCACTGCAAGACTTTAAACATCCCCTGATATTTTCACAGAACGTAGAGGAATCATGTACGTTTCAGAAAATATATGGTCTTGAAAAGGTTAAGCTTAAGATAAAATAACCAGGCAGGCTCGAAAAAACACAAATTTAGTAGAAAATGTTAAAGAAATTAATCATAGGTTTCACCAAGGATTTATATAGTATGGGTCAGTATAAAATATTATCCGGATTATCTCATTTGATGGTTCAGGTGATTTAATAATCGTCGGAAATAATATTGCAGATGCGTCTCATGATTTGATAATCAGCGTCGGAAATAATATTATGCACCTGTTTATTTTACACTAGGATACTTTTTTTTTATATAGCAATGGAAAGCATTTTATTATAAAATATTTACAGTAGCATAAAATTTAATATTAAATTCTTTCCACCGGTGACCGGATAAAATTTCAACCGGAAAAAATTATGTCTAACATAAACATGTATTTCATATACTTACCTGTTAATTGTTATTTACAGGGTTAAAACTTGTTACTTGACTTGATGAAATCATAGATACCCGATTTGTGGACCCCCCCTTTTTTTTTTTTTTTTTAATTCATCACTTTTGTGGGACGTTTTCATTATAAACAGTGTTGAACAACTTCAAGCATTACCAAAAACTCAATCCGAGATCGATATAAGCCCATTTCTAAAAACACAAAAACCCTCGATCCTCTACTCTTATATTAAAGGTAAACAACTCTGGAGCAGCGAAAGTTGAATATTTGACGAAAAAAAATAATTAAAAATATAAAAATCCAATTACCAGCAATATCCATGCATGTACGCCTTCCCCAATCACTCATCTCGATGTCTATAATTACAAAAACTATATATAAATCGGTCGTCTTTTGCGCAATCGGCGAGGTTTTCGCGACCGGGTGCTTCACTTAACGTTATCAAGAAAAGATAACTCTATACTTCCCCCTCGCTACTGGTTCCCGATCCTCTTCTCTCTATCTGTCGTTCTGAAATACAAATTACCAGTACCAGTTTATTGTTATTGCAAAAAGTTCGGGAAAATAAAAAACGCGCCGTTTTCAAACTGAAAAAGATTGAAATAAGGAAAAATATGACTGAATCACAGGAAAAACCGTTAGCCACTTGGTTGATGGAAAATATTGTAAAAGGTGATGGTTCTGAATACCTAGATTTTGAGGAAATGTCTTCAAAACTGAGATCCATCTTACCGAAAAAAAAGTTGGGACAATTAATCTTAAAACTTTTCAGTAATGTTGAAAGAAAAACAGGGCACATCAGAGGTAATTGGCAAAAAGTAACACAAAGATATTATGACATAAAATGGTCTCAGACTCAGTTACCAAGCAGTTCAAACAATGAGCATGTACTGGCATGGACTGATATACCTTCTTGTTTGCCAAGTGGATTTTTTATAATTTCAACTACATTTGAATGTATAACTATTGGCCATTTCACTGGACTTATTGTCAATGGTAATACAATAATGACAGAAATAAAATTATTGAAAGAAGGTAGATGGGAAGTTATTGTAAATGAAAAAAATATAGACTTTTTAGCATTAAATTTAGATAATAAATTTGATCTTAAAAGAAAATCAGTTGACCTAATTTGTGATACTGTTCAAAAGTTGAAATATTGTGATGGGGTGCCTGATGATAATTATGAAGTGGATATAACAATATTTTTTTTTCTCCCTCAATGTATAAATAATTCTCACAAGTTTAAAATTTAAATCAGCATGCATATATATTTGTTTGTGATATTTGTATGTTTTTCATAGGAAACAGATTTAAAAAAGCATTTGCTTGTTTCTGAATCCTATTGTAAAATTGCTATTGTTTTGTTTATATATGTCAGTTATACCAATAAGATATGTTTATACCAGCAATTTTCAGGGAGAATGTGTCAAAAGCTGGCAATGAGAATAGTCATTGAGTTAGATATAAAGCTATCAATTGCAAACATGTTCTGCAACTTTTTGTCAATTACCTCTGCTGCGCCCTGCTTTTCTTTCAACATTACTGAAAAGTTTTAAGATTAATTGTCCCAACTTTTTTTTTTGGTAAGATGGATGTCAGTTTTGAAGATATTTCCTCAACATCTAGGTATTCAGAACCATCACCTTTTACAATATTTTCCATCAACCAAGTTTTTCCTGTTATTCAGTCATATTTTTCCTTATTTCAATCTTTTTCAGTTTGAAAACGGCGCGTTTTCTAAGATCAATAAACTGGTACTGGACATTTGTATTTCAGAACGACAGATAGAGAGAAGAGGATCGGGAACCAGTAGCGCGGGGGTAATTACAGAGCTATCTTTTCTTGCATAACGTTGTCGATAATTGAAAGTGAAGCACCCGGTCGCGAAAACCTCGCCGATTGCGCAAAAGACGACCGATTTGTATATAGTTTTTGTAATAATAGACATCGAGATGAGTGATTGAGGAAGGCGTACATGCATGGATATTGCTGGTAATTGGATTTTTATATTTTTTATTTTTTTTTGTCAAATATTCAACTTTCGCTGCTCCAGAGTTGTTTACCTTTAATATAATAGAGTAGAGGTTGAGAGTTTTTGTGTTTTTAGAAATGGGCTTATATCGATCTCGGATTGAGTTTTTGGTAATGTTTGAAGTTGTTCAACACTGTTTATAATGAAAACGTCCCACAAAAGTGATGAATTAAAAAATCTTAAAAAAAGTTGCAAATACTATAGTAAAAGTATATTTAACATCACACCAACTGTATACAGCATATTTTTATAAGGGAGTGGATACAAATATCATAGTCACAATTATGTAAAAATTCGTGAAGAAGTGTTTTCTTCATTTTTGGCAATGTCACCAAAAGAGCAGATTGTGATCCACTTACATATAATAAGGAACTATCGTGGAATACTGTAGTATCATATATCCTTTAGATACCTGCATGTGTGTGTTTTTTAAAATCTAGCAAAAGCCAGCCATATGTAAATGTCTGTGATACTATGATATGTCCATTACGTGCATTATATACTACTGTTAATTTAAATTTACATGAAATACCAATTTGATAGTCTTTGGTTTGACCCGACCGGGGCTCGAATCCACGATCTACCCCACTCGAGGCGAGCACGCTAACCATTACACCACCGATGCGGTCTCTTTACTATTGACGTTTACGTGGTAAAGATATATACATTTCGCGGATTTTAAAGTGTATGCCTGTTCTAGATCAATCCACAGTATATCTGGCGAAATAGAGAAAAATCTGTATAAAATCTGTATATACAGATTTTTCTCTATTTCGCCAGATAAAACGTCAAGATACTGTGATCAATCAAGGCATTATCACAATCGAAACGATTTATTTTTGTGCTTTATCAGTGGCGGATTTTAAGTTTATGCCGGTTTTAAACCAACCAAGGCATTATCACAATTGAAACAATCTAATTTTGTGATTATCAGTGGCGTAGCTTTGAAATTGAGACAACAGAGGCAGCTTCCTCATTAAAAAAAAACAACGACAAAAATTAGGCGTTTCATTTGTTTTCTTATTTAACAAAGTCCGAGCTAGGTAATGTAAAATCAAATTTGTCCTATAATTTAATTCAAATATGCCATAGCTGCTCGTTTTAAAACGAAAACAAAAAGTGTTCCATTACTTTAATTGTCGGTGGCTTCCCAGACCCACCTGATTCTGTAATATTTGACCCCATGCTACACCTGTGATCTGAGGCGGGCTAATCTGTCTGTATTTGTATCTGGTGCGTTGTAGAACCCAACTATGGTTTTTATACAACGGGTAGAGAGAGCGCCGATGGCGGTCTTTATTGGCGCTGATTCCTTAGAGCGGTCTTAAATGCTTCTAAGGAATTTGCATGCACGACACTGTTTGGCAGATGGTTCCAATGAATTACCACTGGTATTAACACGCCGGGTATTCGGACACTTGGAACCGGATCGAGCACTAAGAACCGGGTCAGACAAGTGACAACAACGTTTTCGGGTGAGTATGCTATTTTTATCCTCAGCGACCGTCAGCGATATTAACAACAGAAATAAATTGACACATCGTCTGTGCTATTAACGTACTAGGTTTATACCAAGTTTTGAGTATTATAAGTGGATAATAAATCGAAAATAAAGTTTCAGAAAAAATATGTGAATCTTTAGCTTTAGTCACTTATATCTACTCACGGAGAGCGAGTTCCATGATTGTTTTGGTCGATATACCTCCCATAATCTATGCGAGACTATTCATTAAAAAATAGGCTTTTGACTAGCGGTTTCTAGCGCAACATCTATCTTTTTATAACAACGGGTGCATGAAATCGGACACAAAGGACCGCGGGTTATGATACAATGGCACGCAGGATCTTGTGTGTCCGTGGATACTAAGAACGTGGATTACATTCACTAATTATACATTGAAATTGTAGTTTTGTTTCAAAAAAGCAACGTAGCAGGCTGAATAGACTAACAACGTAACAAATATTACAGAAAATAAACTCTATATATATGTTATATAAAAATGACACAACTCATAAAACAAAGTTGAACTAGCTATCTAAATATTTTTTTTTCAGGCATGCCGCTTCTCACCTATCAACCAGTTGAAGTACGAAGAAAACATGTACAAGTGTTATTATTGTGGAATAAAAGAAAGTTCCTTGCAGAGTATTATTGAACATTGTAAACTGTCACACGGAGAAGAAATATTAAAATATCGGCAACTGGTATTAGACGAAAACACAGGAATACAAAGATATCAAATAAAAAATACACGTAGGAGTAGTACCATCTAATTTAACCAAATATGGCAAATGCATTACCGTTAATGATGGCTTAACTTACATACTTGATAAGGAATCCAAAAGAAAGAAGCTAAATACTCCAGTAAAGGAGAACTTCTGTAAGAATCTTTTTCAAACTCCGAAAAGTAACCAAAATGAAGGAAATGTCTTTGAGAACGATGAAATTCAAATGGAAGTATGTTGTCCTTCGGGGAAAGAAATACCCCAATGCGATTCAGAATCTATTGAGACCAATGACATGATCGATTTGTTGCCTAAGGTACTGAAATCTCTTGAAGATGTTGAACAAAAAGAATCATTCTTAAAATTTATGGGACTACATGTATTAGCATCCGGAACATTTCCGTTACATAACTTATGCTACCTTCTCTTCTTAGATATTGTTGAATGGTTTTCGTGCGATTCAACGCACATATGAGGTATGGACACGAAACCGTTAATCTTTGGCAAATTGGATATCGGTTATTTCATGGAAAATTCCTCCGCTTTATGTCCGGGATCCGCAACTTTGGACAGATTTTGGATGGAACATCGGAGAGAGGTTTTTTTGATCCGTTGAAATCTAAAGTGAACTGTGCCGTACCAAATGGGCTTTACGTCTGAAAACTTTAATACAAACAACGCAGCAGTAGTTCTCTTGTGAATTTGAGTTCACCTCTTCTACAAGAGATACGTCCAAAAAGGGCTTCGCCTCCTCCAGTTCAATATTATCGATGGGTTCCTCTGACATTTCTGTTTGAAAAATGGAAAAGATAGGTTATAATAGTGCACTATCACAAGCGGAGGTGTGGAGTAAATAGTGTACAACAAAATTTACTTTGATTTTTGATAATGATAGTACTGCTTTGTTATTTTTTTAAGTCTTACATTTGTAGGTTTTGGGCATAAAAGAATATACAATAAAAAACTGTTTTGAGTGTAGAGTAATTCCCTAGGAACGAGCGTATTGTACAGAAGTTGGAGGATTAAACCCCATATGTTAAACAGCTAATTATTCATGATTCTCATGTCCCCTTGAATTTTGTTTCATATATCATACATGTATAACCCATTCTAATACGACATTTTAAAGGCTTTGAGAGAACATCCGTTTTACCACGGTTAGTCACTTTACGCCTATATTTTAAAATATTTGAAATAAGGTGACTGACCCGTGGTAAAACGGCGATAAATTCAAGCCATCTCAAATAAATTAGGACATTTTCCCATATCCAAGCATCCTTAAAACTGACATCTTATTAAATAAATTTCATATGGGAATTAACGACTTAAATTTACCAGTTTCGCCTGACAACCACCGGATTATAATCCTATGTTGACCATCCACGGCTTAAATCACCGACCTGCCTTTGCATACGATTTATTCTTAGTGTCCGACACCCGCGTTCTTAGTATCTTTCACTTAAGGTTACCCGCGGTCCTTGTGTCCGATTTCATGCACCCGTTGTTATAAAAAGATAGATGTTGCGCTAGAAACCGCTAGCCAAAAGCCTATTTTTTAATGAACAGTCTAGTATAGATTATGGGAGGTATATCGATCAAAACAATCATGGAACTCGCTCTCCGTGAGTAGATATAAGTGACTAAAGGTAAAGATTCACATATTTTTTCTGAAACTTTCTTTTCGATTTATTATCCACTTATAATACTCAAAACTTGGTATAAACCTAGTACGTTAATAGCACAGACGATGTGTCAATTTATTTCTGTTGTTAATATCGCTGACGGTCGCTGAGGATAAAAATAGCATACTCACCCGAAAACGTTGTTGTCATTTGTCTGACCCGGTTCTTAGTGTTCGACCCGGTTCCAAGTATCCGAATACCCGGCGTGATTAAACTGATGTTCGTAACTTTAGTTACCTACATCCCAACATGGCGGACACGGAAAATGGTAAATTAGAATATCCTTGTTTTCTCTTTATCAGTAGTGTTTATTATTAAGTCCATACGGTATGATTACAGGTGGGAATATTAGATACTCGAATGCATACATAAAAATGACGAAACTCTTATGAGAACATTGAAATATTAACTTGAAAAAAATTGAAGGATGTACGTAACTCTTTGAAGTGATGTTCGTAACGTTAGAAAGATATTTAAAGAGATGTCCGTAACTGCACATTTCCATAACTGTTAAATAATAAGAACGTATTTAATTGCTCGTTAAGAAACAGTTTGAGAGATTGAATCTAGTTTCTGCATGACTGATCAAATGATGGTCTTTCATAAATTTTATTTTTAGTACTGGTTTTAAGTAGATTTTATTGGTCCTCTCTCATGATCAAATATGCAATAGTTTGTGGTGTATGTTTTAATTTCGTCTACATCAAACCAATGTCTGTTCGTTCGATTACAAGACTATATTTTCATTATTGCAGATAGTTTCATGTGTTACCAATCTAAGAAGACTGTTGGTTTCAATTTAAAAGCAAAATTAAGTATTCAAACAACTTAAAAGTAAAAAGAACAACAAACAACGAAACGAAAGCATATAGAACGAGTATTAAGAAGAAAAAACAATTCAGGGTCACATACATGTACAGTATTCTACCTTTCTCACATTTTTAGGATGTTGATTTGTTTTAGCGTCACATGCGACTTATTGACAGTTGAAGACTTGTTGATCCATGAAACATCGTTTAGCATGTCAATGTAAACAATTACAGACTTGCTACAATAAGTCCCTTTCTAACCTACATTGTATTTGTATCTTGTGCGTACCCCTTTAATAAATTTGCTGCTGAAAGCAATGTATCTGTACTACATAAATATTGTCGGTAGAGATATATTACCTATAGCAACATATTTACTAAAGTATACAAAAATATAGATAAGAGACTTGTAGGAAATCTATGTGTATAATTATATTTAACATGGGTGAAGGAAATTCATGTATGCGATCCTGATTTATAAAACTATTGATATTAAACTAATTCGTTTATATACCGCCAAGACTGTTCAGACTAACATCCTGTCAATTTCAATGCATATTTATAAATATATATATATGTTGTAAAACTTGAAATGGTATGATATAAAAAAAAATGAACTTTTCGAAAACAGCTTTACCATAGATTAATCCAATTTTAATACTTACAAATTATAGATTCGTTAAAAAGTATTATAAATCTTTATTTATCGGTATTTAATACAATAGTCTAACAAATTAATAATAAATTAATCTGGTTTCATTTCAGCATTAAAGGGAAATAATTAGAAGTGTCATTCTTAAAATACTTGATCTGGTGTGTCCATTTTTATTAAAATAAACAAAAAACACAAAGGACAATTAATTTGGTAATAATTCACGGCATATTTACACATAGAACTGTTAATTTACATACAAATATACTTTGTTAGAATTTATATATGAGACCCAGAATGGCCCTCATCGAATTTAATGATGATGTCGGAGGTCGCCATCCATGGGAGGTCCTAAATACCCAAAGGTCGGAAGTCAAAACGCCCTATTGCAAGGTCGTAGTTTATGAAAGTCCCTTCTAGAGCACACAGTCCAAGACCAAATAGAAATATCAATATAATACTTATAACTACATATGTTGAATCGACTGCCGCATCGGCCTCAGCACTATTAATTATCTGGTCATTCTCGATATCCATCGCTGTAAGATTACAGGAAACGCAAAGCCACGTGTTTATTATTGCTATTAATTGGAAACGAGCATTGGGCAAGGTGTTCTTCTCCCGCTGCCCTCATCTTTCGTTCATCTCACTCATTCATAACCCTCTTATCCTCCGCTCTGTATTTTTTTTCTCGTGCATTATATAATCTCTCCCACCTCTATTACCCTCTCTATCACTTTAGGGATGTTTTTCTTTGTTTTCAAATTTTATTTATTACAAAAGCGTTGTTCTTTAAATGTTTTAAGCATGATTTTAGAAACACCAAACTTTAAAGTTACCAACATCCTATTTGAAAGTTACGAACATCGTTCAAAAATAATTCTACAGTTACTTACATCATTTGTATTTCTTAAAGTAGGTTTTGCGCCACATAGGAGAATTTACAGTTGATTTAAGCATATCACTACAGTTAATTGTTAAAATATCTATACATTTGAAATGACATATTTGAAAATAAACTAAAAACAAAGAGAAAGCAAGGATATTCTAATTTACCATTTTCCGTGTCCGCCATGTTGGGATGTAGGTAACTAAAGTTACGAACATCAGTTTAATATCAGTGTACACAAAGAAAGAATGTTGGTACTGTTGTTTCTTGTAGTCCGGTAATTCGAGTCCTTTTGTATTATTGCATGTACATTTCTCTACTATATTTGATGTTATATGATCTTTAAAATGTGTTGCTTTGATGTTCCTTTTCGGTCTAGCTAATTTAACGAAATTATCTGTTGGTAGTGCCGGTACCAACCCCTCAACCACCTTGTGCATTAGGATCAGACGTAGGCTAAGTCGTCTGTCCTCTAGTGTCTCCAGCTCAAGGTTTTCTCTCATCCTCATGATGGCTCCTGTTTCTCGACTTTTGTAGTCTTTTTTAACGAACCTTATAGCCCTGTTCTGTATTCGTTCTAGCTTGTCTATGTCTCCCTTAAGGTATGGGTTCCAGAGGGTAGCTCCATATTCCATGATTGATCTTACTAGGGTAACATATGTGGTCTTTCGGCATGTTTCAGGGACATTTCTTAAATTTCTTCTCAGGAAGCCCAGTGTTGCGTTAGCTTTTTTACACACATTGTTGATGTGGATGCTCCATTTCAGGTCGTTTGAGATTTGGAGTCCTAAATATGGATTGTCCTGTACTTCTTGTAGTGTGTGTTTTTCTAGTTGGTAATATCTAGATGACTTGTTGTTTATTGACAGGACATAACATTTCTTAGTGTTGAATCTCATGCCCCATTTATTTGCCCATTCTTCAAGGTGTTTAAGGTCTGCTTGTAGTGTGAGGTGGTCTTCTTCCTTTTTGATCGTTCTATATAGTAGGCAATCGTCGGCAAATAAACGGACAGACGAGTTGACATAGTCTGGAAGGCCATTTATATGGCATAAGAACATTATCGGACCGAGTACAGTACATTGAGGCACTCCAGAGTCTACTGATGTTTCCTTTGAACTTTCACCCTCCACTATTGTTCTCATTGTTCTGGTTGATAGGAAGTTGGTTAGCCATGAGTGGATGTTTCCTTTGATACGTATTGTTCTAGTTTGTGTAGAAGCTTATCATGTGGTACTGTGTCAAATGCTTTAGAGAAATCTAAGATGGCAATGTCTACTTGTTGTCCTTTATCGTGTTCTTGTAGGAAGTCGTTGATTGTTGTGATCAGTTGGGTTTCACAAGAATATCCGGACCTGAAACCATGGTTTAAATTTGTTAGTATCTTATTTTTCTCCAGGTGTTTTAGGAGATGTCCGCAGATAATGTGTTCCAGTATTTTGCAGATGACTGATGTTAGTGATGCTGGCCTGTAGTTTTCTGGTAGGTGTTTGTCTCCTTTTTTGAAGATACTCGAGATGTTTGCATCTCTCCAGTCTTTGGGTAGTTCTCCAGTATCCAAAGAACATTGTAGTATGGTTTTTAGTATTGGCGCTAGGTGTATTGCGCATTCTTTTAGTATCCGGTTTGGTATATTGTCTGGCCCTGATGCTTTTGATGGATTTATATTTGCTAATAGTTTTTCTAGGCCCTTTTGATCAATGATGATTGGTCTGATGTTGTTTTTTGATTGTATCCTAGTCGATGGTAGGTCATTATTTGTTGGTTTGGTAAAGACTGATTTAAACTGGTTTAATAATAATTTAGCTTTCCCTTTGCTGTCACTTATGAGGTTTGTTCCTTTCTTTAGTGGTGCTATACCTCCGGATTCTTGACGTTTTGATTTGACATATTTCCAGAACGGTTTTGTGTTGTTGTTGTTTAGCCCGTCTATGATGTTTGTGCTTACATAGTTCCATTCCGCTTTTCGAAGGTGGCGTTTACATTCTTTTTGGAACGTTCTATAGTTGGTCCATTTATTAGTTTTTCGTGCTTGTTTGTATAGCCGCTGTTTCTTTTTTAACATTGTTCTCTCTTTCCTCTTGACTCATGGTATGTTGTTTCGTGATTTAATTTCTTTATTTGGAATGTTGTTATTCATGGTTCCAAATAGGTGTTTTTTGAAAATATCCCAAAGCTGATGTACATCTGCTCCATTCTTTTGCTTCTCTTCTACTATTTTAATTAGTGTATTTAGGTCTTTATTTATTGTGTTCCAGTTAGCTTTACTGTAGATGTAGCATTTCCTGGGTGTTGTTTTTTGGTGATGTACTTTAGTCTCAAAGTCTGTTATTATAATTTCATGATCTGATATTCCAGGAACATTTACAGATGATTTTACTAGTGTTGGATTTGATACAAATACTAGGTTTAACAGGTTGTTTTCCCGAGTTGGCGAGTCGTGTGTTTGGGTTAGGTTGTTCGCACCCATTAGGTCAGCTAGTCCTTGTTGTATCTATCTGTCTGGTCCACATGCTGTTTGTGTGTCCCATCTTATGTCAGGGCAATTGAAATCTCCTGTTAATACTATGTTTGTTATGTTGTGGTTTTCAATTTTTTCCAGGGACTTACTTAGTTCGTCAAGGTGTTTTTGTTCTCTGTGTGGCATATGGAATGATCCTACTAGTAGGTCTTTGTTGTTTTTCATTTTCACTTTTACCCATTCTATTTCTCCGTCTGTGATGAAAGATGTTTGTTCCACTGAGGTGATAGATTTTTCTACGAGTATGAATACTCCTCCTCCTAGTGTTCCTCTATCATTCCTGTAGACATTGTAGTTTGGTGGAAAGATTTCGCAAGATTTTATAGCATCTTTGGTGGGGTTTACTCCTGGTTTGACACCTTTTAGCCACGATTCTGTTGCACAGATTATATCTGGTTTAAGATAATGCAGGGCTGTTTCAAATTCTGCTCGTTTATCTTTAATACTGCGGCAATTGACTGTCATGATGCGCATGTTTTTCTTCACTGGTGTGTCATAAGGATTGCTGCTTAGGTATGATCTAGGAGAGTTCCTTGTGGATTTTGATCTAGTAGAGTTTCCTGTGTAGCTGTTTGAACTGCTCGCTTTTAATGGGTTAAATACAGATGGTATGGACTCTAGGGTAATGTTTAAGTCAGAAATTGGTTCGTATATGTTTGTTAATTCCAATTCGTAACTTCTGAATGTGAATGTGCTAACATTGATGCTTTCACATTTGCAACACAGCCACTGAACATTGGATTTTGTCAATGATTTTGGAAAAAAAAATCATCCGTAATTTTCCATCACCGGGAACATTTTTTATCATTATATTTCACTCACAACGTCGATTTCCGGTTCCTGTCATGCTGACGAAATATTGAGAGAAAAATTAGTATTTACAACATTTTTTATAAATATGAAATTGTTTACTGATGCAGGGAATTTTAATACGTTGAAATTGATAGCTGTTGGTGAAGAGAACGGAATAAGCCTCGAGAAAGTTGAGAAGAAGCATGGTGGTATGTATTTATGATTTTATCACAGCTTGACACCGGCACCGATATTCGCCGGTAACATTCATCGCTAGAAATGACAACAAGGCTTTGTCGACTTACCACGTATGTTGCTATCCATGCATATGCACACACATGGGATGACTTTTTTTAACCCTGGTCGCTTCAAGTCCTATTTGTGAAGTTAAATCCAGATCAAGAATAGGTCTAATATCGTTGAGATTTAGTCCGAGATGACTTAGATACGATAACGTAACACTCAGTCCACTTTTGCTCCCAGCAAGGGTTACGAATCGGTCCCATTCAATGTATGGGAGCAGCGCCCGGAGTGATTCACAGGGCGTTTTTTTTGTCCTAATTCCGTTGTAAGGGGTTGAAAAAATTAACAGGGGTGAAAGATAATTATATTTAGGTAAACCTTGAGGTGTTAAGTAAATGCTGCATCAATCCATGATAGACTTATATCCATCTGAAAATTTGAATGCATTAAATCTTCTTTCTGTTGCTATTTCACGTGCACTTGCCTCGTTTTGGAGATATCCTTATTTGGATCAATTGTAGTAAAGTTTTTCATATTTGGCATTCAGATCCATATATGGATAGGCTCCGCCCATCACGAGAGTATACGTAAGATGCCATGGCGGACAAGAAACAATTTTCGAATACTAAATCGATCGTGACGGTAGAAACAGTTATTGTGATGCAGTAATCAAGTAGAAGTAGAAGTAACACTTATTTCGTATCGCCATTACTTAAAAATTTTAGGGAATAATAAGTTATGACCAGATATGCAAAAAGAAAGATGAAATATTCACTTAACGAAAATTTTATTTGCTCCCATACATTGAATGGGACCGATTCGTAACCCTAACTGGAGCACAAGCGGAATGAGGGTTATGCAATCGTATCTAGAGATTCCTCTGCCGTCCGATGGCTTTTGCTAGAGTCCCACGGTTCTAGCAACAACAAAAAAGCCGTCGGACGGCAGAGGAATCTCGGACTAGTTGAGATTATTAGGGCTAGCTATACTACAGGCTTCCAAAGAATTTTTCTGTCTGTACAAAATGTATCTCCATCCTAATCTCGTCATAAGCACAAACAAAGGTTTTCTGGAAATTTACAATCTTAACCCAGGTGTATTCCGATGCATATTTTTGCATGGATGGATTGTGTCAGACCAAACTTGTGTAAGCCTTGAAATTTAATAATTAAATGAAAATTTCATATCACTTAGTTAAATGTTGATAATTGTCAACCAAGGATAAGCCTTACAACTTATTTCCATTGGGGTCCTTTACAAATAATAATTAAATTTTAAGTTTTATTTTTAGATGAATTGTTTGAATTTAAGATTTATTGTTTACCTTAGAAATATATTATACCTTTTACTTCCAATAGAACAACAAATATTGGGCTTCATTATAAAAGTCTGAAACATGAAAAATGTTTCAATATTGTATCAACAAAAGCCCATTACTCGATTAAGCATGTTCTGTCTCATTCAGGGCATTAATAATTATGTACAAATAAATACATATTGGAGTTATATACATGTAGTACGAATTATTATCTTTATTAATTTGGCAAGTTGAAGTAACATTCTTTTATTGGTGAGTAAAAAAATGTTTCTTACTAGCCACTCCAGGGGTGAGTGGGTGATGGTATGAATTGTAGAGCCCTTAATTGAATTTATCTTCAAGAATAATTTATATTCTCCAGTTTTAAAAATAACATGCTTACATTGTGAGACATCATGAACAAGATGTTTAGAAATTGGAAAAAATACCTGGCGTAGAAAGCAGGAATCTTTGAATTTTATTTTCAAGTAACGTATCTGTTCACAACGTAGCTGATTAACAAAATTGAATATAAGCGATAGAATCCTATATTTAGTTATTTAGACTTATATTGTTTACTTTAGTGTAAAGCGTATCGGTTTGATGATTCATATATTGTATACTGTGAATATACTCACATCTTTGATTCTAAAACATAGGAAAATATAGTAGCATAAGTGTATCTGCCGGAAACTGAATGTACGTATCACTTAATATAAGAAACAGTTGCTTTAAGACACAGGATTGGTATCAGTAATATTTATATACTTTGTGTTGATCATATATCATTTATAAAGACAATTACATTTCGACTTTCAAGCTTCATGGAAATATATTTTCAGTAACACAAACTTATGTAACGTAACTGCTCTGTGAGTTTTTGCCAACATTGCCTTTTTTACGTCGTACATCATATTTTTCCCCATTAAATCTTCTCCTCTGAAAACATTCAACCAAACTGAACCAAACTTGACTGGAATGATCCTTGTGTGATCCCCTTTTAAAATTGTGTCTGACATCCCCACCTTCCATTACTAATAATAGATTTTCTTAAATTGCCTATCGCTGCTTTATTTTAACTCAAAATGAGTTCAAATTGTAAAAGCATGGTAATGAGTAGTTTCACATTACATGTATACATGTATTCCAGGTTTTTCTGTGCAATTTTTCTTTCAGCTGATATACATGTATACTGATTATGCGAATTGCCCATGTATTTTGATAATAGATCACATTTAAATCTTCTCCTCTGAATCCACTGAACCAAAATAAACCAAACGTGGATGTGATGGTTCCTTTTCAAAGTTGCATTTGTGTGCAACAGCCCTACCCTTATCAATTTTGTCAGTGACTTGCAACAGGTCGGTGTTTTTCTCAGGGTACTCCAGTTTCCTCCACCAATAAAACTGACAGCCATGATATACATGTAGCTGAAATTTTGTTAAAGTGGCATTAAACACCATAAACAATAAACCAGCTCCAACCTCCATTACTATAAATAGAAATTTCTTTATTATAAGTCAAAATTAGCTCACATTTTAACAGCAACTAGATAGCAATGAGTAGTTCAAAATATATTCCAGTTTTTTTCTTTGAAATGTTCCTTTTTGCTGATTTATACTGATTATGCATATTTTGAGGAGAAAAAAATCAGCAGGTCAGTGGTTTCTCCACCAATAAAACTTACCGCCACCATATAAATGAAGTATTGTTGAAAGTGGTGTAAAATACTATAACCCTATTAACTATAATTTTCATGTAAAAAATATACCATTTATGATTTAATTCTAAGTCCTGATAAAATTAAAATTTATTGCCTCAGGGGTATAAAGAAAACATGTGATGCATGCTCTGATAGGGTTGTAACATGTTCTTTGAATTAATGTACATTTTTATGTTACACTTGTAAAACACTTTGATCTTTCCCACCTATATATTATCATCTCTTTGATCTCTCCCACCTATATATAGTCATCTCAGTAATCGTGTTAAATAGGGTGTTAATTTCAACTTTGTTTCATTTTCTACCTATAATTAAATTATTTTTTTTTTTTATGAAATCAGTCCATAATTTGTATGGTAAAGTGTTGTGTTCAGGTACAAGACATTCATTTCAACAATCTGTTGCTTATTAATTATTTAATAAGAATTTACAGAAGTAATTTTATAATTTACACTGTTGAGTCGGAGTGATTTTATTTTTTGCTGCCTTTAAAGCAATCTAATATTAAAAGGTAAATAAATATTAAGACATAGTTAGAAATATTTTATTTGCTGCTTATCTGACTGAACAAATTTACGTGCAGTCATACGATGCGATTTCATCTGATTTTCAATCACAATTTTTCTTTAGACAAAAATCGTATAGTATGAATACAAAATGTTGTTTATGAGAATGGTATCATGAAAACAGTAGACTAGAAGAAATTGAAAATCTTATCATTCAATTTACCTGTGCCGCAGATGCAAAATCATTTGGAAATCGGACAAAAATCATATTGTGTAACCGTAAAAGTATACCATGAAGTACAAACAACATACAGGTAAAAACTTTCAGATTCTAGTATGGATGCCATGCATATTTATTATTAAAATAGATACAGTACATTGGCAATTTTGTTTGGTGATAATAAAAACATAGATAGTGCACACATGTTTCCGATATAACCCTCATCAGGTATGCTTAAATTCTAAAGATTGGAAAGCCAAATAATTTAAACATCTTTGGGAGGAAGAAACTTAAGACCAAAAGAAAGGGCCTAAACAGCATGGTCATCTACATGTATGACAGTTGGTAGATTTTTTTTGATTTTTTTGTCATAAATACAAAATGTACCTACATGACATACAGACACAGAGTATGAAAAAAAAAATTAAATATGCAAATTAATGTATATACATGTACATATTCAATGTTTCTTTTTATTTGCAGAAAAAGTAGTACCTTACCTGAGTTCTCACCTGTTACCTGTATTAGAAGTGTTCCCAAACAGATTTATATTCTCTCCAAATGCAGCTACAAGGTGAGTTTTAATTATTTAACAAAGTACTGTACACTATATATAACATCAGGATTTTTATTTGTTTGTAATTAACGGAAATCTGTAATTATTCAGTGAGTTTCCTCTAGATACTACGGTTTCCTCCAGCAATAAAACTGACCACCACAAAATAACTGAAATATTGTTGAAAGTGGCATTAAGTACTATAAACCACCCAACCATCTATAGTTCTATTGATTCAAAATATCATTAGAATTAGATGTACAGTTGTATTTTCTGTTGTGATTTTCTAATTTTCTACACGAATTGACATTAAAAATCAATGAAGAATAATGATCTTGGGATATTTAATTTTCCAAGCTTGTCAATGAAAAGATAAATTTTATGTTCAGGAAATTCTTATTAGTACCAGTATTTACTGGAAGAACTTGAGATATAGTTTTGTTTATATACATTGTACTTTGTTGTAGGTATATTTCAAATTTAAGGACAGTAGAAGATGATCCTGATGTTGATAAATGGTTAGAGTGGGAAAGTACACAGCTACAGGTTTGTTATGTTACATTTATATCATTATCTCATCAATTTTTAGCTATCTTGTGACTACCAGAATTAAAATGGAGGAAAGCCTGGAGTGACCTGGACATAGATTTTCTTTATTTGATAATAAACTAAACAGTTAATTGTTAAAAAGCTGAAGAAAAGCAATTATATCACTAATTCTTACTTCACAAAGGGACAATATTCTTTAAATTGGGAGAGAGAAAAAAAATATCTCAAATACTTACTTCACAAAGGTAAAATAGTCCATTAAGTGTACTGTAGGCCCAATCACAACGCTGCTGTTTTACCTGATTTATATTCGTTAAGCTTGTTTTCATTGTGAACTCAGCTACAACTGCTTACTAGAAAAATGTTAAAAAAATTATCAATCATCCATTCTTTTACAGGAGTACTTACAAGGTGTTTCCATTTAAAATCACTCTGGATGGTGAATTCGAATGAAACACCAGCAAATAGCATCTTATGTGTTGCATAAATATACACTGGCAGGATCATAAATGTGTCATATCTGAAAACCAGCAACCACTAGTAAATTAGTATTTCACTTTAATTCACTGATGTCAGATAACAGTGTTTTTAACAGAAACACCATGCTAGTACTGTATGATAAACAATATTTTTTTATTTTACAGCCAGTATTGTATCTATACCTAGTGAGTGTAATATTTGAACAGGAAAGCATGACACTGGATTGTTATTATACCATGTAACAGTGTTTTCTAAATGAAATGCCATGCTAGTACTGTATGATAAATAATATTTTAATTTTGTAACCAGTACTGTATCCATACCTAGTGAGTGTTATTTGTACAGGAAAGCCTGACTGTGTGACAGTGTTTTCTGAAAGAAACACCATGTTAGTACTGTACGATAAAAATATTTTTATTTTGCATCCAGTACTGTATCCATACTTAGTGAGTGTTATTTGTACAGGAAAGCCTGACACTGGATTGTTATTGTACCACACGACAGTGTTTTCTAAAGGAAACACTGTGTTAGTACTGTATGATAATTTTTTTTTTTTTTTTTTTTTTTTTTTCTGTATAAAATGGTATAAAAGTAATTTTATTTTGCAGCCAGTACTGTATCCATATCTAGTGAGTGTTATTTGTACAGGAAAGCCAGACCAGTTGATAGTGTTTTCTGAAAGAAACACATTGTTAGTACTGTATTATAATTTGTTTTTGTTTTTTTTGTAGCCAGTACTGTATCCATACCTAGTGAGTGTTATTTGTACAGGAAAGCCTGACACTGGATTGTTATTGTACCACACGACAGTGTTTTCTAAAGGAAACACTGTGTTAGTACTGTATGATAATTTTTTTTTTTTTTTTTTTTTTTTTTTCTGTATAAAATGGTATAAAAGTAATTTTATTTTGCAGCCAGTACTGTATCCATATCTAGTGAGTGTTATTTGTACAGGAAAGCCAGACCAGTTGATAGTGTTTTCTGAAAGAAACACATTGTTAGTACTGTATTATAATTTGTTTTTGTTTTTTTTGTAGCCAGTACTGTATCCATACATAGTGAGTGTTATATGTACAGGAAAACCTGAGACTGGATTGTTACTCCAAATACAAACATTACTGAAGTCACTGAATGGTGATCTAAGAGGAAAGAAATTCATATCTGAAGTAAGCCATTTATAAATTGAATTTCCTTAATACAATAAAAGTCGGTTTTAGCGAATTTTAGGGACCAGAATAATTTGAACAAAAAGACAGCAGGCAAAGAAGTCAACCATGAAAGAATATGACAGAAGAATGTACTATGAAGCTATAACACTGCAGGCTCAAAAAGTAAAATATAAAGACTCATTTTGTTCTCAATGAATAACCATAATTCGCTATATCGATATATCGGACTTCGAAATACAAATATTATGAATTTGTTATACAGATGTTATTAATGGTAATTTCAGTTTTCCTCCCTCGGACATAGGTGGCTGTAGCTGATTTTGGCTCCCAAAGATTTTTATATTGTATGGTTTTAAAATATTTTTGCTTTGAGCGTACCTGATGAAGGTTATTCCAGAAAAGTGTCGCGGACACTAAATCAGTGCCTGAAATGGACGGTCGCCCAGTCGCCAAATGCGACTAATATCTTAATCGGGCGACCAAAAGCTGCTCCAAATTAGGTAGTCACTGGCCCAACAAAAAACGTTTGGGCGATTGCCTAAAAGACCGTTAAAAAAATGTTGTTTTACCGAAACCGGACATAAACTAACTTCAACGGTAGATAACTCTTCTGTTCTAGTCGAACACAGTTTGTTACGAGCACAGCGATTGGTCTAAATACATTTTTGTTGCCAATGAATACACAGCTAATGTAATTTACTGTTCTCCCCAATTATGTATTTTTATCGAGCCAATCAATACACGTTTCCTACACGTTTTCATGTAATACACAAGTATTCACTAAATATTAGAAAAGAAACGTGTTTTTTTGTTTCTTTATGATTTAATTATTAAAATTGTTAAAAATCACGGACGAAGTGGAAAGTTGTGAACAATAAAGAGACGGAATTCTGTCAATAAGGGTAATAACAAAATTACCAAACTCCGAACAATGTTACAAAGGGAAAGTCAAAACTCATAAGTATATAAACAGACAAAATCAACTTATAATGTTTGCGATCTGGTATCTTCCATGGTTCGGAAATTTATTCATTCAATCTGCTGCAAAATGTACATGTACGAATTTCATTTTACAGAAATCGGAAACCTTTTTGTGTCAATCCTTAGGTAATCATTGAAAAACTTTTCCCCAACAACGGAGAGAAAATCGCTGACAGTAATGTCAAACTACGGGAACGATCTGGCCTGTCACTTCTTTTAAGCTTTTCATAGTTCATGTACACGGCTACATTTTAATGACAATTGGGAGTGATTTTCTTTTTTGGAACCAGAACTTTTGTTTACAAATTAAAAAATAACAGGAAAAGTTAACAGTTGTTTATATAACAGAAAATGACATCACCGTTTGTTATTTCAACAAAGTGAGATACTTGTTTGGAATGAATAACCAACTGACATTACCCCGAACTGGGAAGTTATTTTACTTTAAAATCACTTCTTCATAGTGAATTGAAACAAGTGATGTCACTCTTCACTCTGGGGAGTGCAAGAGCGGTCCTTGTAGTGGCATTAGTCTACTCTTTTCCGGATGTCTTTAATGTGAGTATGGCATTGATCCCCCCTACACAAACCAGCCTTTTATTGTCCCCATCCGATGGACTAGCATCGTTTCTTAAGACCACCCTTGCCAATGGCGTCAAGGTTTTCAAAAAGGTTATAACAAGTAAATTCAGGTTTCATTTGATAGCAATATATGCATTGAGGTGTTTTCGCAATTTCAGCTGCACACCTGTACCAAAATTACCTTGAAGAGCCCCAACCCCCGTGAGACTAGGGAAAGAATGAATTTTAACGATATTGATAAAAAAAACAATTAATCTGAAAACTGTTTATATATTGATACATGTATCTGATGTCTTTTTTTCATAAAAAAAAATGTCACAAAATGCTTGGGCCACCATTATGCCATTTGGACCAGTGACTCTAATTCTTTACTGACCCCAAAAAAAAATTTTAGGCACTGCTAAATTAGATATCTACGTTTTTATTCATTAGCATTAACGACATGTCTATATATTCATACCTAAATTAAGAGGGGCAGTGATCATATGGTAGTTGGATTTACAACTACCTATGCAGTCAGTGCCTATCACCACTGATGTTGTGAGTTCGAATTCCACTCATGACGATGTGTACAACATTATGTGATAAAGTTTGTCAGTGACTTTTGGCAGGTCGGTAGTTTTCTTCCGATCCTCTGGTTTCCTCCACCAATAAAACTGACCGTCACGATATAACTGAAATATTGTTGAAAGTAGCGTTAAGAAAATCAACATTATAAATGCAGGTATTTCAGCAGGTTTTTATTTTCACAAATTAATTGTCTTCATGGAGATAGCGAAAATAAAACGCTCACGAAAATAACCACTTATATACAGTAACCTTTATCAGGTATGCTCAAAATCAAAAGATTGGAAAGCCGAATAATTAAGAAAAGTTTTTGGGAAGAAGAACACCAAAGGGTTCAAAACACGATTTGAGTTTTTTCATAAGCATTAACAACATGTCCATATATTGATGCCTTAACATTATGTATTTTGTTATTAATAGATGTTTTATTGACTTGATTTAGTTTTGAGAGGTTAAAAGGTTAAAGGTTATTTATTTTTATTTCAGATTGGTCTTTCATCAGCTGATTTTGTACTTTGGGGATCTTTATATTCACTTCTTACTGGAAAATTTGTACTTAAAGGTGAGATTTTTTATATACTTAACCACTTCCGTTGTGGTAAGATGATAATTATAGAGGAAGAAATCTGTTTTTATGTCTTAACTTTTTATATACTAACACAATAAGGTGGTTTACACATTACTATTTTGTTTTATTTAGAAAAAAATTATGATATTCACTGAAAAGAAAACAGTTTTAAATTTGAAACAACAGGAACTGAGTTGCACAAACCTCGATGAAATTAAAGTTTCATGTGACACCTAAATCTAATTAAGGTTTGTGTAACCCAGTCAAGGATACTAAAAAAAGAAGAAGAAAATCAGTTTTATACTATTACATTCATGATTTAGATGCCAAAACAAAAACTAAAACATTATCTGAATGTACATAACGATAGTTGGTTTGTTTATCATTATCCTTCAAGTTTCCATAATTAAAATATTATAAGAGGAATGTCAAAAATGCATGTTATGCTGTTTACAGAAATAATTCTTTGTAATGTCTTAATTCAGTTTTTTTCACATGTGAAATATCAGCAATTCAATCAATAGGTGTTTTTAATAGACTGTCAATTCAATAGGTGTTTTAGACTGTCAATTCAATAGGTGTTTTTAATAGACTGTCAATTCAATCAATAGGTGTTTTAGACTGTCAATTCAATAGGTGTTTTTAATAGACTGTCAGTTCAATCAATAGGTGTTTTAGACTGTCAATTCAATAGGTGTTTTTAATAGACTGTCAGTTCAATCAATAGGTGTTTTAGACTGTCAATTCAATAGGTGTTTTAGACTGTCAATTCAATAGGTGTTTTAGACTGTCATTTCAATAGGTGTTTTAGACTGTCAATTCAATAGGTGTTTTAGACTGTCAATTCAATAGGTGTTTTAGACTGTCAATTCAATATGTGTTTTAGACTGTCAATTCAATAGGTGTTTTAGACTGTCAATTCAATAGGTGTTTTAGACTGTCAATTCAATAGGTGTTTTAGACTGTCAAATTTGTGTTTGAAACAGGTACACAGATAAAGTTTGAAGGGAAAATTTGAGCATTTTAGCACACCTTTATACTATAGTCAATCACTGGAGAAAGCTGTGTATCCTAGCAGTTTATTGGGGGAGGAGCCAGAGTACAAGGACTGATCTACCACAATAGCACCTACACTCGGGTGGGAAATGAACTCACAACTTAAGTGGTGATAGGCACTGGTTGTATAGGTACATGTAAATCTAACTTCCAGATATTCATGGCTGCCACTCAGGATAAAATACTAATATCCTACCAATCCATGTTAAAAATCCCAGCAAATTATGGTTTGGATGAATTATTTCTTCATTTTACCTCAGGCAAAGCATTGTATCTGAAACAAGAGCAAACTTAAGGGGACATAATACTATGTTAGTTCTCTGGTAGCTTTTTATGTACTGTGATATACATGTATTTGACCTTTTACAGGTTGGGAAGGTCTGTATCCTAAGGTTAAATCTTGGTTTATGGGTATGTGTGATTTACCATCTTGTCAGAAAGCTGTGTCTTTGGTGCTAGCAAATGGAGACACTTCTTTTCTCAAGGTAAAACATTTATTTTATTCTTTACTTATTATTCTGTTTGTTGATACTTGTTGTGTCTGAATAATGAAAAGAAAGTCTACACAGTGATGGGCAACAATTCCACCAATACCAACAAAAAAAACCAACCACCTCTCACCTCAAACCATTGAATATAAAAAAAAATACCATGACATAATGATGTTGGAAATATAGGTCCTGGTTTGGGGCAGACACAAACAATGTGGCTGTCAGTTCTATTGGTGGAGGAAACAGGAGTATCCTGTAAAAAACCACCGATCTTTCACTAGTCACTGACAAACTTTATCACATAATGTTGTATCGAGTACATCTTGCCAAGAGCTGGACTGAACTTACAGCTTTAGTGGTGATAGGCACTGATTACACAGGTAGTTGTCATTCCAACTACCATACGATAACGACCACAACGGCCCCAACACAAAAAAGACCATGACATATGACATTGGAAATACAGGTCCTGGCTTGGGACAGACACAAAAAGGATTCCATTATATAAGAAATGTCTCAATACTGGCAAAATCTTGGGAATGGCAGTACTTACCAATTTCGAAATTACAGCTAACGCTGGTAAAGGTGAAAAAGAGTTATTTGGATCGTAGCCCTTGGCTAGCGAAGATAATAATACAGTGTATCTATATTTACAGGAATCATTGATGACACAGCCTGTACCACTACCACTTCTACATGTACAGGGAAAACAAGAGAAAGTGAAAGTAGAAGATAAACAGAAACCAAAAGAGAAAGTAGAAAAACCAACGGAATCTCAGGAAATTCAGGTAATTTGATAGGGTATTTTTATGCCCCCATTTGTCTGTATGTCCAGCATGTGGTTTCCACTCAACAACTTAAGTTCTCCATAAGCAAGTCATTTAAAATTTATAAACAAGGTCAGGGATCATTAAAGGAAAGCCAAGTTTGATTTCGGACTTTCCCACTTTTTCCATTCTGGAGTTATTCCCCTTGATTTGCAGAAAAATATATATTTACTTTAGCTATGCACACATTCTTGCATTTATTATTTCTCATGTTATTAATGGATGTTCATAGCGAGTCTGTTAGCTACGAAACCACTCAGCTGATTCAATGCAAAATTTGGTATATTTTCGCTTTGATGTCTTCTTTCAAAATTTTATCAGACACTGGTCTCATCTTCCATCCAAGATCCATTATTTGTTGTCTGCTATTTATGACCTTATTTACTGGTTAATAGTGAATGAAAGTATGAATGTGTCATTTACAGAAGAAAAATGTATGATGTGGTGATCCTTTTAAATGGAAAATATTTGACTTATTTTCAGTTCAGAAATGATATTTAATAATGATTGTTTTGATTGATTGGTTGTTGTTTAGCACTAACTTTAGCATTATTTCATCATTATGAAGAAAGCATAAATATTGGATGCCATGAAAATTAATATATTTACAGTACACTTCACAACCGTGCACTACATCAAAAATGGCTGTTATTACTGAAAATTTGGATTTCATCAAATGAGCAAGACTACTACATTACTGATCAATCTCCTATAACTTAAACTAAAGTACTTAATTCTTCTCATTACTATTAGTTTAAATTATAATAAATTATGACATACATTCTCAAACAGGTAATATCACAGAAAGCTGTAACAAAAGAGGAACTGTCAGCAGCCATCACTGCATGGAATTCTGGGAAATCAAAATGTCCAAAACCAGTTGAGCGAAAACATCCAATGTGAGTAATATTTAGAAAGCACTGATGTCAAATTGTTTTTTTATTGTGGTAATAATGAATCTATGTGAAAATTTAAACAAAAATATTGTGTTTAGGAATTGATGACTTTTAATGAGGTGGATACAAGAATTTATTAACCCAGGAACATTATATTTACCGAGGCCAGATGGCCGAGGTAAATATATTATCCCTGGGTTAATAAATCCTGGTATCCATCGAATTGAAAGTCATTAATTGTTTTATTATATGACACATTTTATATATTGCTTTTATCACGACGTTTTCGTATGGTGCAAGACGTTGGAATGTTATATTCACCTCTCTTGACTTTTTGCATGGTGATTATGATGCAATTAATGACTTTTAATGAGGTGGATACAAGGATTTATTAACCCAAGAATATTATATTTACAGAGGCCTTAAAATAAGCTTTTATCATGACGTTTTCTTTGGTTTCGTTTGGTGCAAGACGTTGGAATGTTATATTCACCTTTCGTGACTTTTTGCGCAGTGATTATAACGTTCTATCAAAGAACGTTACTAGAGGCGTCCGCCAATCAGAAAAGACATTATCTGAAGTCATATAATGAAACCTGTTAATATGTGACAATCTAAAACTCTTTCTAGAAATGAAAAAAGAACATTTCAACCTTTGGTGGTGTAATGATCAGCATACTTGCCTCGAGTGCAATAGATAATGAATTTTATCCCAGGTCGGGTCAAAATATTTACTATGAAATTGGTATGTGTTGCCTCTAAGCAGAATTAAGTAGTTAGAGCAAAGACTGGTTTTCATCAGAAAAAGGAAAATCTATTCCAGTGGAAGGACATGTCTACCCACAGACTGTTGTGTTGGCAAGCTAGCACTATAAGAATCCCTCTAAGAGTGTTGGCAAGCTAGCACTATAAGAATCCCTCTAAGAGTGTTGACAAGCTAGCACTATAAGAATCCCTCTAAGAGTGTTGGCAAGCTAGCACTATAAGAATCCCTCTAAGAGTGTTGACAAGCTAGCACTATAAGAATCCCTCTAAGAGTGTTGGCAAGCTAGCACTATAAGAATCCCTCTAAGAGTGTTGGCAAGCTAGCACTATAAGAATCCCTCTAAGAGTGTTGGCAAACTAGCAATATAAGAATCCCTCTAAGAGTGTTGGCAAGCTAGCACTATAAGAATCCCTCTAAGAGTGTTGGCAAGCTAGCACTATAAATATCTCTCTAAGAGTGTTGGCAAGCTAGCACTATAAGAATCCCTCTAAGAGTGTTGGCAAGCTAGCACTATAAGAATCCCTCTAAGAGTGTTGGCAAGCTAGCACTATAAGAATCCCTCTAAGAGTGTTGGCAAGCTAGCACTATAAGAATCCCTCTAAGAGTGTTGGCAAGCTAGCACTATAAGAATCCCTCTAAGAGTTGGTCTACAAAGTAGACATCAACATCATCATCTCATCCAAATATAACTCCATCAGAAATTTAATCTGAAAATGTTAATTTTATTTTTTGCAGTTTACCTAAAGAAGGGGTCAGAAATATACTGATAACCAGTGCTCTGCCTTATGTTAACAATGTACCACATTTAGGTAATATCATTGGATGTGTTCTGAGTGCTGATGTCTTCTCCAGGTAATATATTCAGTTTTGAGTACTTAATTATGAAAAGAATATCACGATTCAGAAAATACATTTGTACAAGCAATGACTAATCTTTCAGTTGACTTGAGGGTGAAGTGAAGAAAAATCTGGGAGACTTTCGAAGAGATTGCAGTTATTTAACATCTCTTTCCCTGCTACCGCTTTTACAAAACAAGCATTCTGCTCAGTGATCTTAAAAAAGCTGCAATCAAGAAGTTTGGAAAAAAATATTGAATATCAAAGCCTGTATTGGTATTATTTCATGAACATGGGAGCTCCCTATTTTTGAATATGGAAGAAAAGTATTGTTATCGGTGAAAAAATACTGAAATTTTCTAAATAATGGCAGGGGGACTAAAACTTAAATTTATGTTAACAGATACTGTCGATTACGAGGGTATAATTGTCTGTACATCTGTGGTACAGATGAGTACGGCACTGCTACAGAGACTAAAGCCATTGAAGAGAAACTTACCCCACAGCAAATCTGTGATAAGTACAACAAACTACATACAGAGATTTACGACTGGTTCAATATAGACTGTGATTACTTTGGGAGGACGACAACGAAAGAACAGACAGTGTAAGTTTTACATTATACAATTACAGTCAAACCTGCTCGTGCGGTCTCCTCTATTAAGCAGTCACCTGTATTAAAAGGTCTCATTTTTCTTGTCCTGTGATAGAGAATTCCATATGAATTGAACCTCTTTTAAGAGGTCGCCTGTCTTCTAAGGCCACTTTTTATCTGTCCCAAAGGTGACCTCTTAATACAGGTTTGACTGTACATCCTTCGTTTGAGGTAGACATTCAGATTTATCAAGCCAAGAGAGTTTGTTTTCCTGAGCTCTTACTTCAGAGGAGCGCCATAATTGTTTTATTATTTTTTTCCACAGTAGTAACACATATCATATAAGAAACAACCCATTTTCTATCCCGAAGACTTACTTCAGACAAGGGCCATAATTGTTTTTTTTAAAGTTTTTCCCACAGTAGTAACACTAGTATACAGCTCATATTTCACATATCCTATAGGCCAATGTCACCAATCACCAAAAAAAACATTTACCAGCCTCACAATCACTTTCATGTTTAGTTTGAAATAGCACGCTAAAATACTATACCATTCTTTCTTTCATCTTATATTGTGACAATGTCTTCATCACTGCATCGTGAGATGCTGAATTTTACCTTTGATGTTTCATGTGCAGACGAGACAGTCGTTCTTAATGCTTTGCAGACCAATTAAGCAGTTGTCTCCCTTGCGGGGGTGAAGTGAAATGTCTAGATGGTAACAATAGGGTTGTTACCAGCGATCGTCAAACAATTTTCTTTTTAACCAGCCAAAAATTGTGCAAAAATTTGGGTATGTACAATAAATGCAATGTTTTAAGTTAGAGAGGACTGATAATTCATTAAAACTTACATTTTTTTATTTACAGGATAGCACAGGAGATTTTTTGGAAGTTATATAATCATGGTTTTATACTAAAGGACAGTATAGATCAACTGCATTGCACAAAATGTGATAGGTACGTATACAACATTTTAAGTGTATTGTATTTTAAAATTTCCATACGTTAATCAGTAATTTTACTATGGCTAATGTAATTTCGTCAACAATCCTTATTGTTATTACTATTTCTACTGTTTTTATAGTGTTGAACCAGTTGGTTAAGTTTTCGTAATATATTTAATCACGATGGTTAAATTTTTACATGATAATTCCCGCCAAATTCCTCATTTACGATGGAAATTAACACCTTCAAAATATTTGTTATACCCCCGCTCCACCGGAGTGGGGGTATGCTGTTTTACCTCTGTCCTTCCTTCCGTCCGTCCCAAGATATTTTTCGTCGCATTTTTCTCAGCAACTATTGATGGCAGAAATCTGATATTTGGTCACAACCTTCATATAGATACCCCATATCGTGGGAAGCGTTTTTTGACCCGTCAGATTCCTACTTCCTGTTTTCCGACTTATTTGGTTTTTATACACATTTAACATATATGCACATTTTTCGTCGCATTTTTCTAAGCAACTATTGATGGCAGAAATCTAATATTTGGTCACAATCTTCATATAGGTATGCCATATTGTGGGAAGCATTTTTGGACCCATCAGATTCCTATTTCCTGTTTTCCGACTTAGTTGGTTTTTATACACATTTAACATATATGCACATTTTTCTAAGCAACTATTGATGGCAGAAATCTAATATTTAGTCACAAGCTTCATATAGGTATGCCATATGGTGGGAAGCATTTTTGGACCCATCAGATTCCTACTTCCTGTTTGCTGACTGTTGATTTTTATACACATTGAACATATATGTTCATTTTTTGTCGCATTTTTCTCAGCAACTGTTGATGGCAGAAATCTGATATTTTTGGACCCATCAGATTCCTACTTCCTGTTTGCTGACTTGGTTGGTTTTTATACACATTGAACATATATGCGGGGTATCATAAGTGAGCATTAGCTCACAGTTCATCTTGTTATTTCAGATTTCTTGCCGACAGATTTGTTGAAGGTACCTGTCCATTGTGTGCCTATGAAGATGCCAGAGGGGACCAGTGTGATAAATGTGGCAAGCTTATCAATGCTGTTGACCTCCGTAACCCCAGGTGTAAACTGTGTAAAGATACACCTGTAATCAAATCTACCCAACATCTATTTTTAGATCTACCCAAGGTGAGAAAATGATGTATCCCTATATCATTTTTTTAAGGGAGCTTTCATCAATTGTACGGCAGTTCCTCTCTTTTAAATCTATTCTCATCCGAGGACACCTATTTTACAGGCCAGATTTCAGATACACTGATATAGAAAATGATTCTAAATTGTCCCCCTTATTAGAGGCTGCCTCTCTTATAAGGCCGTATTTTCATTACAGAAAGGGACTGCTGTGTTGGGTCAAAATGGTGTTTGTTGCTTCTCCGCTAAGCACACAGCATTAAGGAGTAAGAGCAAAAACTGGTTGGTTCGGAATCAGAATAATGTGTCGAGAGTAGAGTGACATAACTACCTGCACACTGTTTTTTTCAGTGAGCTAGCACTTTACAAATCCAGCTAAGCATGTTGATCTAGTACAAAGGTAACTTCTTTTGGCCATGAAATAGCTGAAATATTGCTCATTTGGCATTAAACAACAATCACTCACTCAAAGAGAAAATGAACAAATTGTCAATAACTATGGGAGCCGTCGTGGTTGTGATCGTATGTAATTGGATTTACAACTCCCAATGCAATCAGTGCATATCACCACAAACGTTGTCAGTTCGAATCCCACTCAGGCAAGGTGCACTCGATACACCATAATATGATAAAGTTTGTCAGTAGCTTGCAACAGGTCAGTGGTTTTCTCCGGGTACTCTGGTTTCCTCCACCAATAAAACTGACCACCGTGATATTACTGAAATATTGTTGAAATGGCCTTAAACACCATAACCCTAACACTAATCCATTACAGTTAATGGTTTAATTCTTTGTAGATTGAGCCTCAATTGCAGAAACATTTAGACAAAGTGTATAAGTCAGGAACGTGGACAAATAACGCCAAAGTTATAACAAATTCCTGGATACGAGATGGTCTGAAACCTCGTTGTATTAGTAGAGATCTGAAATGGGGAACACAAGTACCACTAAAAGGGTACACAGATAAGGTAAGTCTTGTATATCTTGAATGAAAATATCAATTAAAACTGTCTTAAGCCAAACCTTGAATAGACCAGAATTCTGTATAAAGTGAACTTTAAATAAAATCCTAATGTAGGAAATCTTTGTTATTTATTATTCTAATTTTAGAAGCACACTTTGCTTAAAAAAATATGCTGGCTGAGGAAGGTTCCAGGTTAATTAATACTGTGAAATCATTATTCGTGGGGTTCTAATTTTCGGGGATTTCGTAGTTCACTTAAACTACGAAAATTAAAATCTAGCGAAATACAATCTTCCCATTAACTGTTGCCTGTAGTGTTCAAATCCACGAATTCAAGAACCCATGGATCAAAGCATTTTGTAGAAATCACAAAAATTGGTGTCAGCTAAAGAAATACTTTCACAGTTGTAGCTATTTGCTCTGACCAATCATTTTATTTCAACAGGTATTTTATGTATGGTTTGATGCACCGATTGGTTACATATCAATTACAGCTAATTATACTGACCAATGGCAGCAGTGGTGGAAAAACCCAGACCAGGTATAGAACTAGTAATACCGACAAATCTATAAATATCAGTTGAATGAGTGAGTGATTGTTTAACACCAACTCGAAAAATTTTCGGCTATATCATGGTGAAAGCAAATTAATTAAGTCTCCCAAACAACGTTTGGAGACTTATAGTTTTTGCTCCGTTTCTTATTATTATTATTATTATTATTATTATTATTATTATTATTATTATTATTCTCCTCCTCCTCCTCCTCTTTCTCTTTCTTTCTTTCTTTCCGTGGCACGTGAACTTGTCCACGGCAGATCTGAGGAACTACTGGACAGAATTTCATGAAACTTGGTGGAGTTATAGATATATGTTTCTAGTCGGTCCTAAAGTTTTCAGCTTTGTGGTAAAGAGGGTCAAAGTCATATTTTGAGGGGTTCAAAGGGGGTGAGGGTTACTATGGAATCCTATGGGAAACTTGAAATTTCGCAAATTAATGTTGATAACTTCTAAATGAATAATGATAGAGACATAAAATTTGACAAAGTGATAGGTCACCATTAGAGGAGCAATTCTGTGTTTTCAAAATTTTCTAGATGTCTGCCATTTCCAAAATGGCTGCCAAAACACGGCATAAAAAATGGGCGGTAAAAATTCAACATTATCCGATATCATCAAAATTTGATATATGGGTAGATAATGATGTCCCGACATTGAAAAATTTCTACCGGTCGCCATTTTCAAAATGGCCACCACAATACCGCAAATATTCAACATTGTCCGATATCATCAAAATTTAATATTTGGGTAGATAATGATGTCACAAATTGATTCCCGACATTGAAAAATTTCTACCGGTCGCCATTTTCAAAATGGCCACCACAATACAGCAAAAATTCAACATTGTCCAATATCATCAAAATTTAATATGTGGGTAGATAATGATGTCCCGAATTGATTCCCGACATTGAAAAATTTCTAGCGGTTGCCATTTTCAAAATGGCCGCCACAATACTGCACAAATTCAACATTGTCCGATTTCAACGCCATTTCATATGTGGGTAGATTATGATGTCCCGGATTGATTCCTGACATCGAAAAAATTCTACCGGTCACCATTTTCGAAATGGCCGCCACAATACCGCACAAATTCAACATTGTTCGATTTCAACGTCCTGATCTGATTCCCGATGTCGAAAAATTTCTACTGGTCTCCATTTTCAAAATGGCCATCACAATACCGCAAAAAATTCAACATTGTTCGATTTCAAAGGTAGCTTTTAATTTATCTTTTAATCTGGTTGTCAGTGGCCCGTTTGGGAGACTTCATAATCGTTAGATTATTATCATATCTTGTTTTCAATGAAATGATGATGAGGTCCGCTTTGTACTAGACCAACACGCTTAGTTGGATTTTTATAGTACTAGCTCCATGAAACAACAGTCCGCAGATGGACATGTCACGCCACCCGAACACATTATCCTGCTCCAGAGCCAACCAGTCTTTGTTCTTCCTCCTTAATTCTGCGTGCTTAATGGAGAAGCAACATATACCAATTTTATAGTCTTTGGTTTGACCCCATGAACCCACGATCTACCTCACTTGAGGCGTGCATTACACCACCGATATGGTTGAGTGATTGAGTGATTGGTGCTTAGTGCCAACTTCAGGATCATTTCAACTATATCATGACTATATGTTTTACAAATTCTAAAAACTTTTAACATTGTAACACATGTTTGAGATGATATTTTCAGATGAAACAACAAACTTGAAATACTGTATATGTATCAGATTCGCTAATATGAAGGTCAAATGCAGTCTTTGCCTTAACTTTTTTCACCTACTTGCCCGAAAGCCAAATTTAGAAAAAATTTCTATTTATTCAAGCAAATTCTTTCATAATTTTTACTTGTCCTAATCCAGTTTTACTTCGAACAAGTCGGTTAGCGTGAAGGCTGTAAATGTATTTGTTAGTTTTTAATTTCGCGATTGTGCTCACGTAAAAAAGAAACATTATGTTTGAGGGCATTTTCTGCTGGATTTTATTTTCACAAATTTAATGTCCCCGCAGAGATAGCGAAAATAAGCCTCTTATATAGTAGACACCATGTTAAATGATCTTGTAAATGATATGAAAACTTTTCTGACATTAAATATTAATTGTTTTACAGGTAGAGATGTATAACTTTTTAGGAAAAGACAATGTACCATTCCATTCTGTTATCTTTCCATGTACTTTGTTAGGAGCTAATGACAACTACTCTGTAGTCACACATATGATAGCTACAGGTAAGTAATGAAACTGCTGAACTATTAATAGAATAGAAATATAGGGTCTAACACTGGGAGAGGTGCAAGATAGTAAAATCTGTGACACCTGAGGGTAAGATTTAGCAATCTTGCCCCTTTCATGGTGTTTGACTCTTTTTCTCACCCCTTTCTTTTGTGTAAATGTTTTTTTTTACTTTGAGAAAATATAGAGTGCTCTCCCTTGTTAGTAACTAACGTTAATTAAAAAAATTACCTCCCTTTGACCAACGTCGAATAACATGTTATATAGGCCTAAGTATTTTTCACACTGTTGTGGTAGCATTTAAAGATACTGTCTATATATTTTATAATGAAATACATTTAAAATAGAAAGTGGTGAGAAATGTTAATCTTGTTATAGAATATATAAAATGAATTTCTGTTTTTTAGATTATTTAATGAACAATCACTTTTGATTTTCTTTATCTGTGTCTGTCAAAACAATATTTCTGCAATTCAAAGTGTTTAACATTTTTTTATAAACAACAAGTTTTATTTAAATGCAGAATATTTGAATTACGAAGATGGCAAATTTTCCAAGAGTCGTGGAACGGGTGTATTTGGTAACCAGGCCAAAGAAACAGGGATATCTGCAGATGTGTTTAGATTTTATCTGTTGTATGTCAGACCAGAATCACAGGTAATTTAAATTTCTATACAACAGTGGACATAAAAATTGTTGTTTGCGTGATCGTATGGTAGTTAGATTTACATATACCTACACAATCAGTGCTTATAAAGTCTGAATCTCACGAAGTATATCTCTCCAGTGGTTTTCTCCAGGTTCTCTAATATCCTCCACCCATAAATCTGACCTTCATGATAAAACTGAAATATCATGGCATTAAATACAGAAGAAATTCGCTTGCTCGAACTCGAAGGGACTGTCAAAATCTGTTCGAGCTATCAGAAGTTCGAGCCACCGAGGCCCCATAATTTCAGAGAGAGAAAATTCTGGTTCTGACCCGTGACAGTTTCATTACGCTATGATAACTGATGCACAGTAAAATGGGCCTTTCTTGTAAAAAATATTTAATCCTTTAGAAAGTTCTCAAAGACTATGACTTCTGAATACCTCTTTGGTATCTTCAAACGTACCTCAGAAACGTTTTTTTTTTTCACTTTGTTCTCGATCTATTTTATAAATGAAATATGAGGTCGGGTATTAACACTTATATCGATATCGGTATAATGCTTGATAATTAGGATATATATTTTTAGTGGCCAATTTTCAAATTTTAGCCATTTTCTCTTTTTTTAATTTGAATTTGAAGCAATTATATTTGTTTCTTTTGATATTATATACACATATAAACTCGGGTTAATCGGAATTTCAGTACGAGTACATTTCTAATTTTTTTTGGTGGTATTTAGATGAACCCTGAGACCACGCAGTTTGATATTTATTAATCATAATTAATGGTTAATAATCAAGACGCAGCTGAATTTAATGACTAATTAACACAAATGATGACAAGTTTATCCCTCTACCTGTAATTGTTAAGTAAACAATTATCTGTTGGTATTCTATCATTTATCACACCTTGCAGTAAGCACATTCCAACCGTAACATACATCTTTAACATGGTAAAACTCGTGATTTTATTATTGACGGGACCATTTATTGAGTTCGACTGTTCGAGATATCAGTGTCCGAGCGAAAGAATTTTTTTTTTACTTAGAAATATAAGGAAAATCAGTTCGAGCCATCCGAGTTCGAGGGACCGAGGTTTGACTGTACCTATAATCTTAGCCATGAAAATATATGATCAAATAAAAATGGGAAAATTGTGGTTTTCTTCGTTCACTGAATTTGTCATTATCATTATTTTTATTTTTTTCCTTCAAATTACTGGCACATTCTGACATAACAATATCATTTTCAACAAATGCTCAACTAAAAATGGATTTACCCACAAGTTGGTATCATTTAATCTTTTATCACATTTGTCAAGAGCAGTTTAAATTTTAATGAAGAAGGCTGTTTAATCCGGGAGAGGGGGGCCGTCATGGTCGTGATCGTATGGCAGTTGGATTTACGACTACCTGTACAGTCAGTGTCTATCACCACTAAAGTTGTGAGTTGGAAACCCACTTATGCTGAGGTGTACTCGCAACAACATTATGTGATAAAGTTTGTCAGTGACATGCGACAGGTCAACTTTTCTACTGATACACAGGTTTCCCCCACCAATAAAACTGACAGCCATGTTATAACTGAAATATTATTGAAAGTGATGTTAAACAGCATAACCCTAACCCTCAATCAATGAAATTTTAAGTATTTGATGACAGTATAATATATATTATGCCTTTTCATATTGTAGGACAGCAGCTTTAGTTGGGATGATTTCCTGCTGAAGAACAACAGTGAACTTCTCAATAATCTTGGAAACTTTATTAACAGGTAAGGGTATATTAGATAGATGTTCAGCTTTCTAGCTAGGATATGAAACAAAGAGGGGCACAGGAGCAGCTCACTTTAGTGTGTCACACAGCAGTTGAATACGACATTAAGAATATTTTTTGCACATATTTTCATCAGTTTCAATTTACATGAATTTTGCGATTTGTGGTGTACAGAACATTTTTTAGCTCACCTGGCCATAGGCCATGTGAGCTTTTGTCATGGGTAAGCGTCCGTTGTCCGTCCGTCCGTTAGCTTTTCACATTTAAATATTCTTCTCTGAAACCGCTGAACAGATTTCAATCAAACTTGCCAGAAATGTTCATTGGGTGGTCCTCTACCAGATTTGTGTTTTTGGTGCTGATTTGAAATCCAACATGGCTCCCAGGGTCCATAATGTGTTCTCATTGGCTGAAATTTTAAAAATCTTCTTGTCAGAAACCATTAAGTCAATTGAATTGTGACTTTGCAGGAATGATCATTGGGTGATCCTGTACTAAACTTGTGAATCGTTTGCCGATCGGAAATTCAAGATGGCCGCCATGACTCGACTTAGTTTAACATTGGACCCTATGGGAATTTCACATTTTCATCTTTTTTTCTGAAACCACAAAACAGATTTGAACCAAGCTTGGCTGAAATGTTCATTGGATGGTCATATACAAGTTTTTGTTTTTGGCGCTGATCAGAAATCCAACATGGCTGCCAGGGCCCATAATGTGTTCTGATTGGTAGAAATTTAAAAAATCTTCTTGTTAGAAACCACCAAGCCAATTGAATTGTGACTTTGCAGGAATGATCATTGGGTGGTCCTGTACTAAACTTGTGAATCGTTTGCCGATCGGAAATTCAAGATGGCCACCATGACTCGACTTAGTTTAATATTGGACCCTATGGGAATTTCACATTTTCATCTTTTTTTCTGAAACCACAAAACAGATTTGAACCAAGCTTGGCTGAAATGTTCATTGGATGGTCATATACAAGTTTTTGTTTTTGGCACTGATCAGAAATCCAACATGGCTGCCAGGGCCCATAATGTGTTCTGATTGGTCGAAATTTAAAAAATCTTCTTATTAGAAACCACTAAGCCAATTGAATTGTGACTTTGCAGGAATGATCATTGGGTGGTCCTGTACTAAACTTGTGAATCGTTTGCTGATCGGAAATGCAAGATGGCCACCATGACTCATCTTAATTTTAACATAGGGCCCTATGGAAAAAATGTTTTCAAGTCTTCTCCTCTGAAACCAGTAATTATATCCAGTGACCCACACCTCCATCCAAGATGGCCACCATCAGCAGACATAGTTTTAACATAGGACCCTATGGGAAATATGTTTAAAAATCTTCTCCTCTGAAACCAGTAGACCAATTTAAAGCAAACATGGCATGGATGGTCCTTAAGTGGTCAATTTTCAAAATTGTGTCCAGTGACCCTGACCTCCATTCAAGATGGCCGCCTTCAGCGGACATACTGTAGTTTTAACATAGGACCCTATGGGAAAAAGTGTTTTAAAATCTTCTCCTCTGAAACCAGTAAGCCAATATAGCAAACATGTCATCGATGGTCCTTAGGTGGTCAACTTCCAAAATTGTGTTCAGTGACTCCGATCTCGGTCCAAAATTTGCTGCCATCAGCAGAAATAGTTTTAACATAGGACCCTATGGGAAAATTGTTTAGAAGTCTTCTCCTCTGAAACCAGTCAGCCAATTTAAAGCAAACATGGCATGGATGGTCCTTGGGTAGTATACTTTCAAAATTGTATCCGGTGACCACGACCTCCATCCATGGTGGCTGCCATGAGCAGACATAGTTTTAGCATAGAACCCTATGGCAGTATGGGATTTGAATAGTAACTTAGATGTATTCGGCATGCAGACATTCTTAAGAGGACTTATTTATGTCAGGTGAGCGATACAGGCTCACCTGAGCCTCTAGTTTTGTTATGCCAACAAAAATTATGGAATTTGATATCAACTTATAAATTAACAACACTCACTCACTTTTGGGGGATAATGATTTGCCTCTGTTTTTATTAGATTTAGAACTTTTTCGACAGTGTTTTTTTTTTATCACTAGAAATATTAGTAGTCTCACCATTCTAAAATTACAATCATATCATTTTAACATTTAGTAATTAATCCCTTAACTCTTTCAACACCAAGTAACTTATCAGTAGGTTACCTCAGTACACCAAGTAACTTATCAGTAGGTTACCTCAGTACACCAAGTAACTTATCAGTAGGTTACCTCAGTACACCAAGTAACTTATCAGTAGGTTACCTCAGTACACCAAGTAACTTATCAGTAGGTTACCTCAGTACACCAAGTAACTTATCAGTAGGTTACCTCAGTACACCAAGTAACTTATCAGTAGGTTACCTCAGTACACCAAGTAACTTATCAGTAGGTTACCTCAGTACACCAAGTAACTTATCAGTAGGTTACCTCAGTACACCAAGTAACTTATCAGTAGGTTACCTCAGTACACCAAGTAACTTATCAGTTGGTTACCTCAGTACACCAAGTAACTTATCAGTAGGTTACCTCAGTACACCAAGTAACTTATCAGTAGGTTACCTCAGTACACCAAGTAACTTATCAGTAGGTTACCTCAGTACACCAAGTAACTTATCAGTAGGTTACCTCAGTACACCAAGTAACTTATCAGTAGGTTACCTCAGTACACCAAGTAACTTATCAGTAGGTTACCTCAGTACACCAAGTAACTTATCAGTAGGTTACCTCAGTACACCAAGTAACTTATCAGTAGGTTACCTCAGTACACCAAGTAACTTATCAGTTGGTTACCTCAGTACACCAAGTAACTTATCAGTAGGTTACCTCAGTACACCAAGTAACTTATCAGTAGGTTACCTCAGTACACCAAGTAACTTATCAGTAGGTTACCTCAGTACACCAAGTAACTTATCAGTAGGTTACCTCAGTACACCAAGTAACTTATCAGTAGGTTACCTCAGTACACCAAGTAACTTATCAGTAGGTTATCTCAGTACACCAAGTAACTTATCAGTAGGTTACCTCAGTACACCAAGTAACTTATCAGTAGGTTACCTCAGTACACCAAGTAACTTATCAGTAGGTTACCTCAGTACACCAAGTAACTTATCAGTAGGTTACCTCAGTACACCAAGTAACTTATCAGTAGGTTACCTCAGTACACCAAGTAACTTATCAGTAGGTTACCTCAGTACACCAAGTAACTTATCAGTAGGTTACCTCAGTACACCAAGTAACTTATCAGTAGGTTACCTCAGTACACCAAGTAACTTATCAGTAGGTTACCTCAGTACACCAAGTAACTTATCAGTAGGTTACCTCAGTACACCAAGTAACTTATCAGTAGGTTACCTCAGTACACCAAGTAACTTATCAGTAGGTTACCTCAGTACACCAAGTAACTTATCAGTAGGTTACCTCAGTACACCAAGTAACTTATCAGTAGGTTACCTCAGTACACCAAGTAACTTATCAGTAGGTTACCTCAGTACACCAAGTAACTTATCAGTAGGTTACCTCAGTACACCAAGTAACTTATCAGTAGGTTACCTCAGTACACCAAGTAACTTATCAGTAGGTTACCTCAGTACACCAAGTAACTTATCAGTAGGTTACCTCAGTACACCAAGTAACTTATCAGTAGGTTATCTCAGTACACCAAGTAACTTATCAGTAGGTTACCTCAGTACACCAAGTAACTTATCAGTAGGTTACCTCAGTACACCAAGTAACTTATCAGTAGGTTACCTCAGTACACCAAGTAACTTATCAGTAGGTTACCTCAGTACACCAAGTAACTTTCAGAGTCAGTGGCTGAATTTGCATCATTATGAATAAAAATTCATAAAAAATATAATGTTTGTTTTAATCCCCATGTATTATATATCAAATTAAAGACAATAAATTTATCTACAAGAATATGCAAAAATATTTTAATAAAACATGATGATGCTTGTTAAAAAAAAATTTAACTAATGAACATAAAATAACAGGTAAATTTCAAGTAAGTCTGTATTATTATTGTTAAAAACATGAACTAAAGAGTTTAAAAAAAATTAAATCTTACCTTTATATGAAAGTGTATTATGTGGCAAGTAAGTCCATATAGAAATATCCAGAAAATCCCTAACCCTAACCCGATAACTCCCGATTCCTCAAAGTCACTCGCCATTTTTTTCAAAATCTCAAATTCCTTATAATTTGATCGTTTTTACTCCAACCATGTGTGAAAAATTCCGAAAACGAAAGTAAACATGAGGTCAACCTTTCCCACAATGCATTGTGTCAATTCTGCGCAAATACCGCTTCCTATGTGCTTGACAAACCATGCAAGGTTTGTTTACATTCTGAGACTGCTAAAACGGTCTGTGGTGTGGAAAGGTAGCTAGGATTAATGGCAGACCATTAAAACGGTCTCTGGTGTTGAAAGAGTTAATATGTACACAGAAAGATGTAATTCATGATTTAATATGTTATTATTTCTTCAACAGAGCTCTGATGTTTTTAAGTACTAACTTTGATGGAGTGGTACAGGAGATGAATTTAAATGATGATGACAAAGAGTTACTGGCCCTGATTAATAGGGAGCTACAGACTTATATAGAAAATATGGAGCAGGCCATGTAAGTCTAGTAAAATCACTTGATCTTTTGTCATTAGTTGAATTAAAATCAGGAGAATATTTTCAAATATTAAAACTCTTACTAGAACTTGAGCTTGAACATTTAATTATTTACGAGGTAAATACTATTTGTGGAGAAATATTGAAATTCACTGGTAGAGGCAAGATAATCTGTATGTAAATAAAACTACAATTTGATCAAGTCTAAGACGGCTGATATACAATACATGTATTAAGTCTTGTTTCACTGTGTGATCTATGAATTGAATGCTTGAAAGTTTACTATGAATTGTAAGTCTATGATTGTTGAAATTGAAGAGTAATAACTAAAAGTGAAAAAAAAGTTATAATGGTAATATAATCTGATTAACAATTTTTATTTCGTGTGACCACATCGGTAGTGTAATGGTTAGCATGCTCACCTCGAGTGCAGTAGATCGTGGCTTTGAACCCTGATCAGGTCAAACCAAAGTGTATAAAATTGGTATTTGTTGCTTCTCCACTAAGCATGCGGCATTAAGGAGAAAAGAGCAAAGACTGGTTGGCTTGGAATCAGGATAATGTGTCCAAGTGGTGTGACATATCTATCTGCGGACTGTTGTGTCAGTGAGCTTGCACTTTAATAATCCAATTAAGCGTGTTGGTCTAGTACAAAACCGACCTCGTCATCTCATTGAAAATTAACTTGATTTCGCTATGATATACATGTAGCTGCAAAATTGCTGAGTTGGCGTTAAACAACACTCATTATCTCAACTCTTTTGTGTGTTTTTAGATTAAGGGACTCTATACGTAACATCATGAGTATATCTAGATTAGGGAACCAGTTTATGCAAGCAAACAAACCGTGGGTACTGGTCAAAAGCAATGAAGCAGACAAGTAAGTGTGTTTACCTGATTATGACTGGTACCAGTTTCTATCAGTTGTAAGATTGTCTATCTGTGAGGCATTCATGTTACTATGACAACAGTAATTGTTATGTTTACGGATTTAGTCTTCTTATATTTTAATTTTTTATTTGAATAACCATACATTGCATGTCAGTGCTGTTTTGCGTATTGTTAAATATCGTATCGCAGACTCACAAAAGAGGACATATAATAATGCACAAGTTCTCGGAATCTTTCCATCAGGTTTTTTCCTCCCCAATAGGAGTCTGATAGTCATGAAAAACTGATGAAAATGATAACAGTGATATTTTTTTTGTGGATTTCCTCTATTTGGCTCTGTCTATTAAACGTGTAAATTTGTGGAGGAAAAACAAATAAAATAGAGGAGCGTTGAGTAAAATACAACGTATAATGAAGCAATGTTTTCAGCAAAACAGATAGTTTCGACGGTTCCTCCTCCAAAATTAGATTCCGTCTTGATGATATAAAGGCTGATTTTCAATTGGCTGAGCTAAAACATTTGGCCAATGAAAGTTACTGTGCTTTGGAGAAGTGAGAAGATGTCGCTATTAAAAACTCACTGTTCAAAAAAGTGTTATCAAGAATTATAATTATTTAAGATGCCAGGAAATTGCTGGAATGCAGGATTTTAAGCCATTTACCTCAGAGTCTCTGGCGGACTTAAGCGTCCTCATACCCCCGTAAAAGCACCTCGCTTAAGAAAGGTGCCCGTACTCACTTCTCGAATTCATTATTTTTTCCGTCATTTTTTTTTTTCATTATTCAAAATCATCACAGTGATATACACCAATAATTTTAATCCAATTCCTGCCTATTAAAATCAAGTGGCTAATTTTTTTATATAAACTTATTTGATGATATTTATTAAAATGAAGGTTTCCCCCCCCCCCCCCCCCCCCCCCCCCCCCTCGGGCATAGTTGATCTTCCTTGGTAGATTTTGGCTATTCTGTTTAGGCTCTTTGGTGTACTTGCTCCCAAAACTTTTAAAACTATTTAGCTTTCCAACCTTTCGACTTTGAGCGTACTTGATGAAGGTTATTCCAGATATGCGTCGTGTACACTAAATTTGATATCTATGGGGTTTTTTAAAGCATGCCCAGTATATTTTTCAGAGCCAGGGCAGGAACAGTTGTCAGTTTATCAGTTAACATTGCCAACTTGTTATCAGTCTTACTGAATCCTTACATGCCAGCTACTAGTCAAACCATCCAGACACAGCTCAACACTCCAGCAGACACTAATGTTATGTACAGGGAGTTTGTATGTCATCTGCCACCAGGACATAAGATAGGAAAGGTAAAATTTAGACTTCACCCATGGAATACAGTGGAAAAAAAAGAAGAGAAAAATCATGACTATAGAGTATATTCATTGATATGCACCTGGCTTTACTCTCATAAAACTGTGCAACCATTGTACTTGTACTAAGGTTAGAGGTTATGGTGTTTAACTCCACTTTCAATAATATATCAGTTATATGGGGCACTTAGTTTTATTGCTAGAGAAAACCAGAGTCTCCAGAGAAAACCACCCACTTGTCGTAAGTCACTGACAAACTTTATGACATAATTTTGTATTGAGCACACCTTGCCATGAGCGGGATTCGAACTCTCAACTTCAGTAGTGATATTCACTGATTCCATAGGTAGTTGTAAATCCAACTACCATACGATCATGACTACGACAGCCCTTTGTACTTATACTAGAAAAACTGCCAATTACAGAACAAATAGATATATACAAAAAATATAGCTTTCTGATTGGAAATTTTGGAGTACAAGTACTCGACAGTTTAATGACCGTAGCCCCAGATGTTCTAGTCAGTAACTCATCATCTCTATTCTGCTAACATAAACACGGTGAAACCTGTATTAAGAGATCATTTTTGGGACAACAAAAAGGTGGTCTTATAAGTCTGGAACTTTTCATATTCAAATTAATTAACCATTCTCATCTAAGTTCATTATTTTTGTCTTTCATTCAAAATATAATAAATTTTGCCTTCTCGTTTTTAGCCAAGCCCACTGTTTCAGAAGATAGACCCATCCAAGATCGAAGAATTGAAGAACAAATATGCTGGAGAACCAGCTCCTGAGAAGGCTGCTCCTAAAAAGGTTGGTATATAATTTAAAATCTTTGGTTAAAATGACCTTATTGTTTAGATTGCCTTTATAATACAGCTGAAACATAAATTGCTATACAACAACACTAAAGAAAAGTCTTAAGATATCCAAGAGGTAATCAGATGTATAGCACTTATACTGTTACTGTTTCTGTCTGTCGCTCTACATGAATCAGGTACCAGAAATGCTTTATTCGGTCCATGGTTAAATAACACTGAATTTTATTTGACCCCCTTTAGTAATGCTCAAAATCACACACTTAAGGATCAATTCTAAAACCATAACACTAACGTATGCGTATCTTGAAAATATAGGATTTTTTTAAGTGTGTGTTGAAATAATACGACAATATATTCAACTTTTAAGGGGTGTTATGGTGTTTAACACCACTTTCAACAATATTTCAGTTATATCGTGGTGGAAACCGGAGTACACCGACCTGTCGCAAGTCACTGACAAACTTTATCACATAATGTTGTGCACCTCGCACTGGGTGGGAGTCGAACCCACAACATCAGCGGTGATAGGCACAGATTGCATAGGTAATTGTAAATCCAACTACCATATGATCACGGCCACGACAACCCCTCAAAATATTGTTGTAAATATAGAACTTTATTTTTTAAAGAATGCCACAAAGTACATTTGTATTCAACTTTTAATATCAACACCCTTAAATTTTCTACTTTCTATATTTCAGGGTGATAAACTGCCTGCACAGGCACCTGCTTCAAATGGTCCAGTTAACAGTGCTGAAGTAGATTCTTTAACGGAGGAAGTTTCAAAACAGGTGAGTGGGGTGTAGGGGTAGTCATACCATATTGTATAGAATACCTTAACAATAGAATAGTATACAATAACTGTCTTTTGATGAGGTAAATGTGGGGATTTATTGACTTTTGAAAAAAAATGATATTTACTAAGCCCTAAGGGTGAAGTGAATATCTTTTTTTTTTTTCAAAAGTCAATTAATGTAAATGTCACATGTTATTTTTTTACAGGGAATTCTATCAGAAATGTTCTATTGTAAATTGCAAATAAAGTAACACATGACATTTACTGCCCGTGAATATTAAATCTGAGGCATTGAATACGTTTTCAAAAAATTGCTTTTAGTTGAAATCTATTATAATAGAATTTACTAATATAGAATAAAGTGATTTATCTACTTTATTAAGTAAAATTTATTTTCACTTTATTGGTCACAGAAATTTAGTTAACCAAATTGGTCACCATGGAGACTACAATATTTATCTGGTGACCTAAAAAAAAACCAGGTACCAGTTGCAAAAGGGGCAGTAATCAATGTTTAAATCAAACAACTGAAATTCCTGAAAAGTTCACTTGCACCTTATACACCAAAACTTTTATCTTTTCGTAATAAATGTACAGTTGAACCATTTTTTAAAGGATTGAAAGATGTTAGAAATAGCTGATCTCATAAAGACTTGGATACCCCAGGGATAGGGGAGTTCACCCCATAAGAAGTGTGTAATAGAGTTTGGTTTATGGTGTTTAATGCCACTTTCAACAATATTTGAGTTATATAGTGGCAGTCAGTTTTATTGGTGGAGGAAACCGGAGAAAACCACCAACCTGTCGCAAGTCACTGACAAACCTTATCATATAATGTTGTATTGAGTACACCTTGCCTGAGCAGGGTTCGAACTCACACAGTTAGTGGTGATAGGCACTGATTGCATAGGTAGTTGTTAATCCAACTACCATACGATCATGACCACGACGGCTCCTGTATAATAGAGATGTTGATATGTACTGAACATCGTTACACATGAACCATGTGCATTGGTGGTGTAATGGTTAGCATGCACACCTCAAGTGCAGTAGATTGTGAGTTACAATCCCAGTGAGGTCAAACATATGACTATTAAATTGGTATTTGCTGCTTCTCCACTAAGCACACAGCATTAAGGAGTAAGAGTAAAGACTCGGAATCAGGATAATGTGTCAGAGTGGGGCGACATGTCTATTTGTCGACTGTTGTTTCACTGAGCTGGCACCATAGAAATAGTTAGTGTTAAACAACAATCACTCTGGACACCCACTCGTTACAATTTGCAGACTGAAATTAATTGACTTTTGAAAATGTGTATGATTAGTTTTTGAGGAATTAGTGCACAAATAATCTCCCTCTTTAGGAACCCACCTCTTAAATTAGCTAGATCCCCCCCTCAGTCATTTTCAAAAGATCACATGTATATACATTTTATTTCAAAAGATCACATGTATATACATTTTATTTCAAAAGACCACATGTATATACATTTTATTTCAAAAGACCACATGTATGTACATTTTATTACAAAAGATCACATGTATATACATTTTATTTCAAAAGATCACATGTATATACATTTTATTTTAAAAGATCACATGTATATACATTTTATTTCAAAAGATCACATGTATATACATTTTATTTTAAAAGATCACATGTATATACATTTTATTTCAAAAGATCACATGTATATACATTTTATTTTAAAAGATCACATGTATATACATTTTATTACAAAAGATCACATGTATATACATTTTATTTTAAAAGATCACATGTATATACATTTTATTACAAAAGATCACATGTATATATATTTTATTTTAAAAGATCACATGTATATACATTTTATTTTAAAAGATCACATGTATATACATTTTATTACAAAAGATCACATGTATATATATTTTATTTTAAAAGATCACATGTATATACATTTTATTTCAAAAGATCACATGTATATACATTTTATTTTAAAAGATCACATGTATATACATTTTATTACAAAAGATCACATGTATATATATTTTATTACAAAAGATCACATGTATATACATTTTATTACAAAAGATCACATGTATATATATTTTATTACAAAAGATCACATGTATATATATTTTATTACAAAAGATCACATGTATATACATTTTATTTTAAAAGATCACATGTATATACATTTTATTACAAAAGATCACATGTATATATATTTTATTACAAAAGATCACATGTATATACATTTTATTACAAAAGATCACATGTATATATATTTTATTACAAAAGATCACATGTATATATATTTTATTACAAAAGATCACATGTATATACATTTTATTTTAAAAGATCACATGTATATACATTTTATTTTAAAAGATCACATGTATATACATTTTATTACAAAAGATCACATGTATATACATTTTATTTTCCGTAATTATATTTTAGGGTCTAGTTGTTAGAGATCTAAAAACAAAGAAGGCAGAAAAAAGTTTAATAGATGTTGAGGTTGCTAAGTTACTGGAACTGAAAAAGAGGCTGGCGCTGGCACAAGGAATTAATCCTGAGCAGGCAGTAGGTGGTGGAAAGAAAAAAGGAAAGAAGAGGTGATAGACAGAAAAAATAAAGGAAAAAAAAAGTGATAGACAGTAAAATTGATTTATTTATTAGTAGTCATATTTATGGTTTAAAATAAAGCAAATAAAGTCATGTATTTAATGATGTATTTTTTGGTTGTGCCATTGCTTTTTGGCAGTTCAAGAAATTTTTTAGCAACTGCAAAAAATTTGTGGTCATATCATGGTATGGGTGTGTTGTGGTGGTTGTCGTTATCTATCTGTAGACACAATGATTTTTTTTAATAAATAAAATATTACAGTAGCCCCCCCCCCCCCTTTTTCCTCTTATAAAGTCACTCTCAACCAAAGTCCACCCCTCCTTTTTATCAGGACAGATTTCAGATGTATTGATATGATAAAATGCTACTGAATTGTCCCCATCAATAGCGGCCACACATCTTCTAAAACCGCTTTTTCATTGCAGGACGTGTGACCTAATAAAAGGGGGGACTACTGTATTTGACCGATCCTTATGAAATTTTAGTGCATATGGATCCTTAGCACACAGAATAATGGTGTTAAATGATTATGGGGATTATAACCCAATCCATATCTAAACCAGAGGCCCAAAGGTGGCAGAATTGGTAGACATTTACTTCTTCAGCAGATTGCAATATGCTGAAATATTTCTGATCTTATTGGCGTAAAAAATATACTATATCTGTGGTTTATTTCATGCGGATAAATGTGTAGGGGTTACGGAATGATGGTGTTTAATGCCACTTTCAACAATATTTCAGTTATATCGCGACTAAGTTTTTTTGGTGGAGGAAACCGGAGAAACCCACATATTGTGTTGTGATTTTTGTTTTGTTTGTTCTTGATCCTGTTTCCAGTTTCTCTGGATTGTCCAGTAATTCTTGATTGCCTTTTCCGTTTTCTCTAATATTTATTTTCATCAGTGTATGTACAGTACGGTCAGGGACATACCGTGATAAATCACCGTGATGGACATAAAATTAATCCTTCAGTGGGAATTTCATCGATATTTTCCCACTGTGATAGACCTTAATTCACCGGAAAATGGTCGTACAAATTAGTGAAAAGGATTAACTTTTATTGCCCCCATCTTCTAAATCTCCACAGGATATGTGACTGAAGTCGTAAATCGGGTCACAGTTGAGTGATTATCTAAAAGTTTTCGTACATGTTGTTTTAATGGACATAATATTTATTAATCAGAACAAATTTTATATTCAATCTTGTAAAATAAAAGCAGACAGTTATAAATAAATAGGCCTATTCCGGTTGTTTAAAAAAAAAGAAATTTCCATTTCTTCGCCATTTTTACTCGTACAATCTTTTGACCTAGCTAGATGTACAGGAGAGAAAAGTATGAAAATAATTCCCTGGGTCTTATAAAATATTTCTTAATGGATTTATTTCTCTTTAATATATTCATCCATATATCTCAATATCTGTCACTGATAAATTGTATCAGTTTGTTGATTTTTTTGGTCGTGTATTGATTTTCATACCAGAAGTTAAATTGTCACATCTAAATTTAGAATGCTGATATATTCAATACAATTCTTCTCTCTATTTCATGTGTGGGCTGTTTCCATAATTATTAGAAATGAATATCCATATTTGTACAGTTATTTGTAACTGAATATCATACTATTTAGATTCGGAACGGATGTAATAAAAATAAGGGCAAACGCTAGTATTTAGTTCTTTTGGTTCTCTTTCCTTTGCATTTTTAAAATGTATGAATTGTTTTTTGTTTTTTTGACTTTTCTTTATGTCATATAAAAAAATTCAAAATAATTACTCCTCTGCTAGACAAATCCAAATTAGTTTAGTAGAGGTGTAATTTTTTTAATTATTTTATATGATTGTATGATTGACAAAAGTAAAGATATGAATAAAATTGTATCATAAATTTATAAACTATAATTTTTGCATTAGTAAACATTATAGACTTATAACAAAACAAAAGATCGTTTTCCATATGTATAGCACCTGATATAGATAGATAAATAATAGACTAGTCCAAATATGTGTATTGACAAAAGTAAAGATTTGAATAAAATCAAGGGTACCTATAAAGTGCGAAACGAAATAGAAACGAAACGAAACGAAATCAACGAAAACGAAACGAAACGAAATCAACGAAATGAAAACGAAATAAAACGAAACCAACGAAAGCAAAACGAAATCAACGAAAACAAAACGAAATAGACTGATATGAAGAAAATGGAAGGAAAAAAATAAAAGACAAAACGAAATAAAGAAATAAAAAAAAAAGATAATTCGATTTTTTAAATACAATAATTTTGATTAATTATAACCCATCTTGCATGTCTGTCCGTGACAGTACTCCTCACGTACATTACCCGCAACTCAATCCAAGCCGGATTTGCTTGCCGATAAACTTTCAGAAGTTCAAATGTCATATTTTTATTTCTGTTTGTGTGTGTGTCAGTATTTATGAATTATAAAGTTTCTGGAGTGGGCATATAGAAAAAAAATGGGGGATATAAGGAGGTATTTTCATAGATTGGGATATTGAGGGTTCATTATTCGTCTGATTTTATTACGTTTTTCGTTTGTATTCTACATAAATTTGCCTATTCGCAAATCAAACAGGATGGCCCCTTGAGTTTCAGATTCTGGGCACTATTTGACTACTGGATTTTTCCGACTTGTCACGTTTAATCCCCATGCACCCCCCCCCCCCCCCCCCCCCATTTGTCAATATAACGGAACTATTAACGACTGTCATACAAGTGGGAGGTTTGACCCACCATATTCTTGGGAAATGCCTGTACCAAGTCGGGAATATGATTGTTTTCTAGCTTCACATTTGGTCATGTCTTAGAATTAGAGAATTTACATGTACCGATTGTTTTTATACTTGGTAACGGCTTAGGGTTAGACGAGTGGCATCTGCCTATCTGCTATCAGAACCTACCATTTTCCTGGGAAAATGCCTGTACCAAGTCAAAAATATGTTGTTTTTCAGTTGTTCCTTTGATTGAAAACTCAGATGGTTGAGCTTCTTATCGGTTTTGTCTGTTTTTGTGGACTTTCCCTTTGAATGCGCCTTGGGGTACGGTACCATTGTTTTTACCTTTATTCGGTAGTGTGCCAACAGATCTGGCGTAATGTCTTACCGTTGTTCTTTCCGAGATATACAGGGGTCAAAAAGACCCAACACTATAAACTTTTTATCTTAAATCCTATTGTTCTATTTTGAAGAACTAAAAAAAAAAAAAAAACAACAGCAACATAAACGTACGTACAGAAGAACTTCTGGAAAAAATAATGCTTGCAAAAACTAAACATAAGAAACTCTGGAAGTTTTATTGAAATCCATTCTGTTGTTTAGGAAGAGTTATGGATAACGCAACAGTATCCTCTCTCTATTGTATAGCCTTGTATGACAATTACATAGTCTTAACCTTTGTCTAAATTTATCACACAAGGAACCGACCATTTAACTTGCAGGGGGTTATTGTTTTTTGTTTCGTTCAGAATTTTTTTTCGGACAACACAAGAGTTGGAATATTTATTTTTTTTTGTCGCGCAAAGATGATCGATTCTTAAACCTTGTGGTCGATTCTGATTCTATAGTGTCTAAAATATATATGTTTAACTTTAATCTTTGGTTGTTGTTTTTTGTCTCTATACTGACAAAAATATTGCAGTTTTATCCCAGCTGGGTTTTTTTTGGCCCTCATACTATCAAACAGCTGGCAGTTTTGTCCAAGTGTACTTTTGACACTCAGTCAATACACATATTTGGACTAGTCTATTATTTATCTACTTCCTGGAATAGTCCATTTTATATCAGGTGTTACATATTATATGGTAAACGATCTTTTGTTTTGTTCTACGTTTAATGTTTACAAATGGAAAAATTGTAGTTTGTAAATATATTCAATTTTAGGGCACCTATAAAGTGCGAAACGAAATAGAAATGAAACGAAACGAAACGAAATCAACGAAAACGAAACGAAACGAAATCAACAAAAACGAATCGAAACGAAACGAAATCAACGAAATGAAAACGAAATAAAACGAAACCAACGAAAGCAAAACGAAATCAACGAAAACAACGAAATAGAAAATGGAAGAAAAAATAATAGGGGCCTAAAAGAAATCAAACCTATTTTCACAATTACGATGCTAGACTACTTCCCACACATGTCTGTCTTTCATCAGGAGAGGACAGGATTTGATCACCATTGAACAAGAATACTATACGTTTATTCAGCGGGAGTCTGTCCTTTTCACTTAGTGGCTTCTTTTAAATTTGGGAACCATAAGAGCAACGCCAAGTCTGTTGAAAGGAGAGGAATTAAAATAACAGAAGTGCAGTAGTTAAAGTTCACTAATAAATACCCCCGTCCGAGCAAAATTTAAAAGTGTGTCGGAGAGACGAAAAAGTGTGACGACCGGACGGACAAACGAACGAACGGACAGCAGAAGTCTTATATACCCCAATCTTTATTTGGCGGATGTATACAAATCCTATCAAAAATTAACTTTAGAAATTTAAAAAAATCTACATATCTTGTAAAAGTACCTTTTTTCCCTTTGATCCCTTTTCATATACCCCCCCCCAAAATCACCCCCTCCAAAAAAAATTCCGCTATTAATAAAATTTGATACGGCACATATTTTTATACCCCCTGCTATCCAGCGGGAGGGGGTATATAGTATATGTCCGTGAGTGCTTCCCTCACTGCCTATGCAATTCCTCCTTAACAACTTGGTGAAATTGAATGAATCTTACAGGGAATCTTTAATACCATATGGCAAGGTTCGTTAATTTCATGAATTCTTTATTACCAAATGGCATTGTGCACCTTCTATTTTTGTTTTCCCATTTTAACAGTTCTTGCTAAAATTTCTTCACTTTTGGACTTTGTCATTTAAGGCTATGTAATTGTTATACAAGGCTATACAATAGAGAGAGGAGACTGTTGCGTTATCCATAACTCTTCCTAAACAACAGAATGGATTTCAATAAAACTTCCAGAGTTTCTTATGTTTAGTTTTTGCAAGCATTATTTTTTCCAGAAGTTCTTCTGTACGTACGTTTATGTTGCTGTTGTTTTTTTTTTTTTTTAGTTCTTCAAAATAGAACAATAGGATTTAAAATAAAAAGTTTATAGTGTTGGGTCTTTTTGACCCCTGTATATCTCGGAAAGAACAACGGTAAGACATTACGCCAGATCTGTTGGCACACTACCGAGTAAAGGTAATAACAATGGTACCGTACCCCAAGGCGCATTCAAAGGGAAAGTCCACAAAAACAGACAAAACCGATAAGAAGCTCAACCATCTGAGTTTTCAATCAAAGGAACAACTGAAAAACAACATATTTTTGACTTGGTACAGGCATTTTCCCAGGAAAATGGTAGGTTCTGATAGCAGATAGGCAGATGCCACTCGTCTAACCCTAAGCCGTTACCAAGTATAAAAACAATCGGTACATGTAAATTCTCTAATTCTAAGACATGACCAAATGTGAAGCTAGAAAACAATCATATTCCCGACTTGGTACAGGCATTTCCCAAGAAAATGGTGGGTCAAACCTCCCACTTGTATGACAGTCGTTAATAGTTCCGTTATATTGACAAATGGGGGGGGGGGGGGGGGGGGTGCATGGGGATTAAACGTGACAAGTCGGAAAAATCCAGTAGTCAAATAGTGCCCAGAATCTGAAACTCAATGGGCCATCCTGTTTGATTTGCGAATAGGCAAATTTATGTAGAATACAAACGAAAAACGTAATAAAATCAGACGAATAATGAACCCTCAATATCCCAATCTATGAAAATACCCCCTCATATCCCCCATTTTTTTTATATATGCCCACTCCAGAAACTTTATAATTCATAAATACTGACACACACACAAACAGAAATAAAAATATGACATTTGAACTTCTGAAAGTTTATCGGCAAGCAAACCCGGCTTGGATTGAGTTGCGGGTAATGTACGTGAGGAGTACTGTCACGGACAGACATGCAAGATGGGCTATAATTAATCAAAATTATTGTATTTAAAAAATCGAATTATCTTTTTTTTTATTTCTTTATTTCGTTTTGTCTTTTATTTTTTTCCTTCCATTTTCTTCATATCAGTCTATTTCGTTTTGTTTTCGTTGATTTCGTTTTGCTTTCGTTGGTTTCGTTTTATTTCGTTTTCATTTCGTTGATTTCATTTCGTTTCGTTTCGTTTTCGTTGATTTCGTTTCGTTTCTATTTCGTTTCGCACTTTATAGGTACCCTTGATTTTATTCAAATCTTTACTTTTGTCAATACACATATTTGGACTAGTCTATTATTTATCTATCTATATCAGGTGTTATACATATGGAAAACGATCTTTTGTTTTGTTATAAGTCTATAATGTTTACTAATGCAAAAATTATAGTTTATAAATTTATGATACAATTTTATTCATATCTTTACTTTTGTCAATCATACTCTTGAAATAAAGACTATTTGATTAATATATAATAATACATTTAGCAGCCAATTGTCACCGATGATCGACATCGGTCGATGTTGATATAACGATCATCGATCTTGAAAATGTTACCGATTCCCATCACTACTTCCTACCAAGTTTCGGTTCATTTGGCCAAGTGGTTTCAGAGGAGAAGATTTATAAAAATTGGCCAATCAGAAACAAGAATTGCCTGTGGCGGCCATATTTGTTAATGGATCGGGGCAAAGTGTGCAATCTTTAGAGAGGACCTTCCATAGATGCTTCCTACCAAGTTTCTGTTCATTTGGCTAAGGGGTTTCAGAGGAGAAGATTAAAATGTGAAAAGTTAATCTACGACAGACGACGGACGCCAAGTGATGGCAAAAGCTCACGTTGCCTTTGGCAAGGTGGGCTAAAAATGAAGGAACGAAATGACTAGGGGGCGAAAGGGATTCGAGACAAAATCCGGATTCCATAACTAGTTACTATACAAATAAAAAATAAACACTGTACAATACTAGAAATACCAGTATTGTAATGTTACAATACTGGTAATACCAGTATCGTACATATACAATACTGGATGTACCAGTATCGTGCATTTACAATACTGAAATACCAGAATCGTTGATCTATGCACAATACCGGAAGCTCCAGTATTCTTTATCCAACAATACTGGTAATACTAGTATTGTAAAACACACGATACTGGAAGCTCCAGTATTCTTTATCCAACAATACTGGTAATACTAGTATTGTAAAACACACAATACTGGAAACTCTAGTATTCTTCATCCAGCAATACTGGTAATACTAGTATTGTAAAACACACAATACTGGAAGCTCCAGTATTCTTCATCCAGCAATACTGGTAATACTAGTATTGTAAAACACACAATACTGGAAACTCCAGTATTCTTCATCCAACAATACTGGTAATACTAGTATTGTAAAACACACGATACTGGAAGCTCCAGTATTCTTTATCCAACAATACTGGTAATACTAATATTGTAAAACACACAATACTGGAAACTCCAGTATTCTTCATCCAGCAATACTGGTAATACTAGTATTGTAAAACACACAATAAACAAACAATACTGGAAACTCTAGTATCCTGAATTCACCAGTAAAACTCCCGACCTTGGGCAAATAACTGGTAAACTTGACATGAGTGGGCAGAGCCTAATTCTAACGGTAAATCACAGATTTAACATTGTATTTACCGTTAGTATTAGGCTAAGTTCAACAACTCGGAAATTCGTCCGAATACCAATTCCAAACAATATGCACATCTTCAATATATAAATAATATATAAATTGAAACTTTTGTAAACCGTCCAGCGATGGGATCAGAAAATTCGGATGGTTTTGAGGGGTTGGCCAGATTGAGGGGTTAATTCTACATAGACATTTCTATGGCGGTTTAGAGGGGTTTTACTGAGAGAGTAGACAGGGTATAGGGAGGCCCGGGGAAAGGAGAAGCGGAATACAAACGTTATATGCAAGATTTGGAAGATCTGTGTTGAAAAAAACCCAATATAAAAGTACATTCCGCAACTTCATACCTAATCTTCCAGTATCTGCAATACTGGTATAGCCAGTATTTTTCAGAATATACCAGTATCTGCAATTCTGGTATTACCAGTATTTTCCAGAATCTTCCAGTATCTGCAATACTGGTATTACCAGTATTTTCCAGAATCTTCCAGTATCTACAATACTGGTATTACCAGTATTTCCCAGAATCTTCCGGTATCTACAATACTCATATTTTGGCAATGACCAGTATCTTCTAGTATTGCAGATACTGGAAGATACTGGGATACTAGTATTTACCAGTATCTGTACCAGTATTGCAGATACTGGAAGATTCTGGTTAAATACTGGTACTACCAGTATTGTGTACCAGTATTGTAATACCAGTATCGTGGCCGGCTGCTTCATATTATCCAAGTCTTTAGTAAAGACAAAATGCGCAATGCAACTTCTTCAACCCCCACAATGACCAGACGACGCCACGTTCGAAGGGGCGTTTTCCGCAGCAAATCAACATATGATTGACAATATAGAAAAAAAACACCCTTTTAGCCAATCAGATGATTGTTGTTCTCCAAGTCTTAATTGAAGCATAAACAACACGAGAAAAAGTTGTACTCGAATTGAAAAAGGTTGGCGTCAATTATTCATTTTCAATAAATAAAAAATATCACAATCATTCAGATCATTTCTATGAATTTCAATATTTAATACACAACTACCTTCAACAAATGGATGCAGAAAGGACGGTTATGTTGGGAAAGATAAATCTGTCGGCGAATTACAAACTCCATTCCTAAACCAACTGTTGAAATTTCGTCCTGTCCAAGAAATATTTGTATTTTTGTAAGTATTTAGTAACTTACACATTGAACAAAATGTACGTTTTACTTTGTTTTCTAGCAATATATATTTGTCCTTTTCTTTTAGTATTGAAATGTACTCAGTCTTATTAGTGCCAAGCTGCTTCAGATATCCCCCCAGAATTTTTGGGCTGTCGTAATGTTTTGTGTTGACGAATGTGTTCTTCGGAACCAAATTATCAACATTCGGAGCTCCTCGGTACACATAGATCACATTGTTGTTATCTAGAAATCCATGGAATAACTTTTCAGTTATATAATCTCTACATATACTATTTTCAAATCCAAGATAAAATTTATAATCGTCAGAAAATGATAAATGACATTCCGCCATTGATTTTTTTTCACAGAATGTCTTGTTGGAACCACATTTTCCGAACACATCAACTTGGACATATCTCTGCAATTCTTTAACATACAAATGTCGGTTGGATTGTGTTTCACAATTACTTACGACCCATGCAGCAAATTTTTGTTTCTTTGAGAAAATATTGGAATAATTCTTATTTGATGGTTTTTCAGTCAATTTTGTTAATCTTTGATTAACAATTTCGCTGTCAGAACGATAAGTAGCAGACCAGTCAAACATTTTACTCCATTTCTGTGACAGGGGTTTATCATTGACCGGACTTTCAGTATTCCACAATATCCAGATTTGTCCTTCTGGTTTTGGCGGGACCTTTGAACCTAGAAGACGATAGTGGAATATTATGGCGTCGTTGTTAGTCATATTTTCCAGCCCGGAAGTTAATCCACAATTTTTGAACTCGCACTGATTAAAATCGAATGAGTTTGGAAGCCAGTGCAAATTTTTGTACCATGCAATATTGATCAATGGCCTTTCTGATTTCTGCGCATGACTGATATTGAAATGTTGTTCCTTTTTTGTGTCGTTATTATTCGTAGAATTTCTAACGCACAGTTGAATCCAAGGTTCAATGAAAATGAAAAGAATAATGTAAATACTTGTCGCTGCTAGTACCAGCCAGCAAATGTTTCGTCTGTTGTTGGTATATGCTGAAAGTAAAACGAGTAGTTTATGAAACAACGGATTCTCTACTTGTTGTTAGCCATCTTGAAATGAAAGCAAAAAATAGTCAATTAATGTTATAGATATACTAATGAAAGGATGTACACATTTGTCTATAAGAAGCAGCAACTGCTTACCCTTCGAGATCACCTAGCTTCACCCTGTTTTTTTGGTGGGATCCTTGTTGCTCATATTTTTAGATTTCTGTGTTGTGATGTCTTATGTCTTTATGTTATGAGTTCTGTGTTGTGATGTCCGCTACCATTGTCTTATTTACGTTATTTGTGTTTGTTTGCGCATAGTGGTGTCCAACACATAGTGTGTTGTGGTTTTGTTTTGTTTTTCTTCGTACCCCATGTTGCCAGTTTCTCTGGATTGTCCATTTTTTATTGCCCTTTCGGTATTCTCTAACGTTTATTTTCTTCCGAAACCGACGTTTGAGGCGAAAGAAAGCCAAACAGCTCAACGACCAAAACAACCAATAGCCATTGCGACAGCCGTGTCACCCTTGCTTGCCTTGAACATACATAAGGCGCGTTCTCGCAATTATTTCTTGATAAAGACGAGATAATTTGTGGATTTTGCTCAGTTTTCTGATGAACTTTAATTTGCATCACCCAGAGTAAGCTTGTCTAAGCTTTGAATGTTGCACGCGGGAAAATGTACAAGTGTTTAAAACGTCAAGCAAAATATTGAATACCCACAACGTTACCACTGACCGATACTCGTAGATTATCAATGAGGTGCAAGCTTAAAATATCACAAATACAGCCAAACCTGCCTTAAAGGGCACCTCTATATAACAAATCACTGTCTATAAAGGGCACCTCTATATAACAAATCACTGTCTATAAAGGGCACCTCTATATAACAAATCACTGTCTATAGAGGACAGTCTTATTACATTGTTCCCATTAATGAATAGTGCATTTAATTTCAACCTGTATATAAAGGACAACTGCTCATAAAGGCTACATTTTCAGGTTCCCTTGAGTGAGCTTTATAAATAGGTTTGACTGCATATATTTTAATTAGAATCTATCCCTTTATTACGAGGTTGTATTTAGCTGGGTACCAATGACCCCTTTATTACGGGACTATTGTTAGCAAGGTACCAATTACAGCGTCTAACAATTATACATGCATAAATGTTACATACTTGAAATCAATGTAATAAATGTCAACTAAAATATTTCATAATTAAAATAGTTATGAAAATATATAAGAATGGAAAATAAACGGACCCATAAATTGAATACATGTATACTGAAAAATATATATCTCTTTGCATTGTTGTATGATTATATGTAACTTGGTGAAGGCATTCCGAATTAGGTAAACATGTCGAATTTTATACAATGTAATACTTCATATTCAACGTTTAGATAATTCTAAAAGCAAAATTGATTGATTGATTGATTGATTGATTGATTGATTGATTGATTGATTGATTGATTGATTGATTGATTGGTAGATCTCAAATTTTTTTCGGTTCATGCACCACATTTTTGAGTTTATTTCGAATGAACCGAACAAAAAATTGTGATCAATCCTTATAAATTAATTCCTAATTAATTTGTTGTCCTAAAAATATTTTGTCGGATAATAATGGCTTAAAGAATTAAAATTAAGATTTTTCCCATTTGAGACCCCAACATGTGACTTCCGGTTTAAAATTTTGTCTATGGAAAATAACATCAATTTTTTATCCAATCAAAATCTCTTAAACACATCAAATTAATTTATTTGGTGTTTAACGCCAACTTGAGCAATATTTCAGCTATATCGTGGCGCCTAAGAGCAAAAATGGACGCGAATCTGTGCAGGTTTGTTTTTATCGTTTATTTATATATGTGTATTGTCTTTGTAGATCCAATTATCAGGAGGGGGCTATTAGGGATCCCATTAACCGGTTTTACACCGCTACATTTTTGTACCTGTCCCAAGCCATAACCTGGATTTGTCGAGGTCTTTTTTTATACAAAACGATTCGAGGCGAGATGTGATTTTTCTTTTTTTTTTTATATTGGTGGAATTGTCATTAAAAATAACAACATAAATGTTGGGATTGTTTCGTTTAAATAGCATGAATGTGGCTTAAATAAATATTTTATAAACCAACTTACCACTGCACGAATCATACAATTGCATATTCACATATTTGTAGTAAATGTCGTCAACCTTTTTTTTCTTGGTCTAACTCTTCTATATGTACACCATGGGCCCTAAAGGCAACAAGTTCACTTCCGTGTTTTATATGGGGAAATTACAACGTTGAAGGACACCGAATCCCCCAGATGTATTAATTAATTATTATGTGCTTCCAATGCATGTTTAAATAAAATTACGTATTTTACTTATGTACGAATAATTTTCCGTTACAATTTTTTAATGATTGTTTGTTTGATGGTGTTTAACGCCGCTTTCAACAATATTTCAATTAGATCGTGGCGGTCAGTTTTATTGGTGGAGGAAACCGGAGGACCCGGAGAAAACCACCGAACTGTGGCAAGTCACTGACAAAAATCAAATAATGTTGTACACCTCGCCCTGATCGAGATTGGAACGCACAGCATCAGTGGTGACAGGCACTGATTGCATAGGTAGTTGTAAATCCAACTACCATACCACCACGACGGATGTTACGGATGTTTATATTCATACATTAATTATTACTAGTATATGCCTGCAATATATGTTTGAATAAAATTATAATGTTGCCGTGTTCAAATCTCCAACATGTGAATTATTTCTTCATTGAGCACATTTTAGATGTAACCAATGTAGTTCTACATACTTAAAAAATGATAAAACTACATATGTACTTCTTCGATTTACGGATTCTGATTACCCCTTTAGTATCTTGAAACTCTTCTTCATGAACTTATAAAAGCCTCCACGATTTTGGTTTTCTAATCATTGGGTAACAATAACAGAAAAAAGGACAGGTCATATGCAATGATGTGTATTTTGTTTTCTAAACACATTCAGTTTTCTTCATATTGCAAGTGGTAGAATTCCGTTTCCAATTATTGTTCAGCCAAATTCTCTTCTCTTCAAAATTCAAATAGTTTTTGTTCCCATATCAAAATCTGGTTGCGCTTCAAAAATATTATACCGAAGTATTATTATCCCCCAAAATATCAGGACCATCGTGGTCGTGATCGTATGGCAGTTGTAATCAGTACATACCACCACTAAAGTTGTGTGTTCGAACCCCGTGCATGTCGAGTTGCACTCGATACAACATTATGTGATAAAGTTTGTCATTGACTTGCAACAGGTCGTGGTTTTCTCCGAGTACTCCAGTTTCCTCCATCAATAAAACTGACAGCTGAAATTTTGTTGAAGTGGCATTAAACACCATAAACAATAAACCAGCTCCAACCTTCAACCTCCAAACAAACCGCCACGATATAGCTGAAATATTGTTGAAAGTGGCATTAAACACCATAAACAATAAACCAGCTCCAACCTTCAACCTCCAAAACTGACCGCCACGATATAGCTGAAATATTGTTGAAAGTGGCATTAAACACCATAAACAATAAACCAGCTTCAACCTTCAACCTCCAAAACTGACCGCCACGATATAGCTGAAATATTGTTGAAAGTGGCGTTAAACACCATCAGACAAACAAACAATCATTAAAAAATCGTAACGGAACATTTTTCAACAATATATGCTTAATCTAAAGCACAAACAAATGGGCACATATGGCATTTCCGCATTTTATTTTAAGAAAGTTTTTTTTTCATTTCCGCAATCTCGGGTTTTTTATATATTTTTTTCCCGCATTTTACTTGATAATAGAATATTAGATCTCAATTTGTTCACTTCTTCTGAAGAAAAAAATAGAAGCAAATCTGCTTGGTCTTAGATGGACTGCAACACTGGTTTAAATATTTTACATGAATTCGAACATCTTAGTGATTTATTCTATGCTCAAAGATAAGTATTAATAGTAACAGCGAGCGATGCTCAAACGAGATAGACACAAGAGTGCCCAATTCAATGGGCAGTGTCTATGAAGCAACGTCTCATGCACGTAAGAGTGAAGTACGTAAAGGTATGTCAAGTCATCACAGCGTTGGGGCTGTGAATTCAAGAAGTATGAACAATCGAGAATCAAGCATAGAACGTAGAACACATGTTTCTAATGATGATGATACATGCAGTGAAATAAATCATAGTAATGACGAGTTGGAGAAGGAACAGAGAAATGTCACCACCTTAAAATTAATTTTTATCGTGGAAGGAAAATAACTTGAAACCCAGTTGGGCAAAGGTATCAAAATACGGTACCGAAGTTAAGTATTATTGGAAAAGAATAGACTCTCTCGAAATAAAAGAGAACATTGTTTGTAGAAAGTGGGAAACTGAAGATGGTCAAACTATAACATGGCAAATAGTTATACCGTGTAACTTGAAAAATTCCGTTTTACAACAGTTACACGACACTGGGGGACATTTGGGGGCAAACAAGACCCTTAGTAAAGTAAGGCACAGACATTTTTGGTATGGTGTCCGAAAATATGTAGAGTACTAGTGTAAAAAGTGTGATATATGTGCTAGCCGAAAGTCACCCCCTGCGAGTCCTAAAGCGCCTATGCGGCAATCCAATGTAGGTGCCCCTCTGGAGAGAATAGCCATTGATGTAATGGGTTGGTAATAAATATCTCCTGGTGATTGGGGATTATTTTACAAAAAAATTCATGCAGACCCCATGCGAAATCAAGAGGCGGACACTGTAGCTAAAAAATTGATTGAAAATTTCATTACAATATTTGGCGTCCCGATGCAAATACATACTTACCAGGGAACTAACTTTGAATCAAATTTATTTAAAGCATTATGTAAATATGTGGAGATAGACAAAACTAGGACAACGGTCATGAGACCACAGTCGGACGCCATACCGAGAGATATATGAGAACCATTGAAGACATGTCGTCTTCTTTTGTATGCACACACCAAAAAGATTGGGACAAATACATCCCTTTATTTATGATGGCTTATAGGTCATCGGTTCATGAAACAACGGGAGTCACCCCTTGTCGCATGATGTTTGGACACGAGATAAATTTACGTCGATCTCGTATTGGCGAGACTTTTTCAAGAAAAGGTATATGAAAATGCCCCAGACTACGTTCGTGATTTATAAAATATAGTTGGCAAAGTTCACGCGTTTGCCCGCAATCATATGAATATGTCTAGTGATGTAATGAAAAAAACGTGTGACCATAAAATTCCCCAAAAGTTGCACAATTCTGGTGTGGTATTATCAGTATCAGCGAAAAGTTGATCTGAACCCAAAATTGCAAAGACCTTGACATGGTCCTTTTGTTGTTATAGAAAGATTGAATGTTGTTATGTACCGCATCAAATTAAGTCCTAGAAGACACCCATAGGTTGTGCATCATGCTAGACTAAAACCTTATGTCGGTGAAAACAGACCCACTTGGTTTCCGGGGTCGACAAGTCTGTCAGTCGTTGTAGTGACGGATTGACTATCATTGAAAAGTTTTATTGATGAATGACATTATAATTTGAAATTATAATGAAAGGAGTTTGATTTACTGAAAATAAACATTAATGTACAATACATGTATTGTACATAAACAATAATGTATTGTACATAGTCAGATATTTGTTGTTGTCTTCTTTAAATTCCCATGTACCAAATTATATAAATATTTGGGCTTATCAAGATAATCAAAGTGCTGCAAGTGTTGATGGTTGGTTAGGTATATTGAAGCGATGGAAAGAACTCATGTAACTTAGTTAGTCTGTGGCTAGCTATTTGAGACAAATTCCAATTGGAGAAGGGGGCAATGCAATGTCTTGATTTTCAAACCGGACCCTAAAAATAACCGACTAATCAAATCGCCCGTAGGAATTCGGCCTCGTACTGACATGTAAACATGATGGAAGACATTACCGGAGACTGCAAATTCTGTGAAGCATTGCTTTAAAGTTGCAGATAGGTAAAGACGAAGACAAAAAGGAATCGAAATATCAAAAATATATTTATTATGCTTCAAATGGGTACCAATATTATGGCGAATCAGGTCAAAACACCAATACAAAACTATTTTGAAAAAGTTTTGTATGAAAATTTGACATTCCTCCCTTGTGGTTTTTTTTAAGAGTAGTCGAGGGATAAATTTTTTTTGTAACAATCCCCTGTGTACAGAGTGTATATGCTAGAGTACATAATATGTAATTTATCACCGCATAGGTGACGGTGACCAATGGGGGTCTGGTGACATCGCCCCATATTAAGTGTTAGTCATTTAATTATTAATTTTCTGGTGCCGGTGACATCGTCTAATATTTAAGTTTGTTATTTAACCATAGGTTCATGGTGACGTCGTCCCATCTTTTGTGTTAGTTATTTAATTATTATTTTTATGATGCCGGTAACGGTGATCGGGTGACATCGTCTAATATTTAAGTTAGTTATTTAACCATAGGTTTTATATGATGCTGGTGACCGGGTGACACCGTCTAATATTTAAGTGTTGGCACGCCAATTATAAGTTTAGGGTACCAGTGACAGGTGAATAAATTGTGACGGTAACCATCCTTTGAAATAATATTATGGTGACAAACTTTGTTGTTCTTATATAGAATTACGGTGATTTGATTGGCGAGTACCATATTTGAATAATTATCCATCGGATAATATTAAATTACTAGATGTCCCAGTAATCTGTGGACGACCATCCATGGGACCAGTTGCAGCCAGCTCCTCCATCAAGATTTCATTGCTTTAATAAATTACATATTAAACTTATTTTGTATTTACAACTTTCATTGCTCATCAAGAGGAAACATTCGAATAGTTATATTGAATAACTGGGATATTCCAGAACCCATTTCTATAGTGAAGTTGATGGTAACATCTAACGTGACACCATCTTTACCGCCTTAAGAATCCCTTTAAAATTTTGCAAGCATCGTTGCAGTATGAATTTTATTTTTATAAAATTAAATAAACATGTTGTATATAATAAGAAGAAAATCAGAATAAAGATCTGATTTTGTGTCAACAAGGACCAGAGGTGAATTTAATTAGTACTATGCTTAACTTCTGTCGGGTACTCAGATTTCCTCCATCAATAAAACTGACCGCCACGATATAACTAAAATATTGTTGAAAGTAGCGCTAAACACCATTACCTCCCCCTTCACAACAATATCTTAGACGCATCATTTTGAAAATTGGCATTCTCTTACAATAGCTTGATATCAATATTTTTGTATATCTTAAAGCAGATTCTTTCAATTGTAAGTCACTTTACATACAGTACATTCCAATAAAAATTCAGCAACTAATATGAAAATTTTCCTATTTCCAACTTTGATCCTAAATTTAGACATATTTCATGAGTTATTTCCCTTTAATGCCTAGGCAAAATGGTCCTTTTCTTGAAAAATGCAATGGAAATAATTTATATTTTTCATTACCATCTGTTCAAAATTTAAATGTTGCAACAACTAAACTTGTGAATATTCTATTTGCTATAAAATTATAATATATCCTCCGATTTTTTACAAGGTTCAAATACAAAATGTGTCTACAGTACATAATATGAGAAAATTAAGACTGAAATTTGCTGTCCTCCCCATTGCTCTTGCTAGACATGGTACCATTTTGCCTGTCATGTGTGGGAAATAACTTGTACCATAAAAGTCAGAGCTCCAGATAATTTTCAAGTCCAAAGGGTAATTACCCGCTACTTTTGAAAATGATGGGCGTTTGCATATTTCCTTTACACTGTTGTACTCTCTACTTCAGAAAAGATTGCTTACATGTACACTTTTAAAATTATGTTTGACACAAGTGTTATTCCATAAACGCAGGATGCAAGTGAAATGTATATCTCTGTTTAATTTGACACGATTGTGTCATGTTTATTAATAAAATGTTGTAAATATTTTGTTTTTTGCTCGTCGACTTCGGCAGTTTAGTTTTCACAGCCGTGTTGATAATGTCATCAATGATTCCTTTAACTATTCTGTCACTAGACACAGATGAAACTGTCAGGAACTTATGTATAGAATTTTCCATAGCGCTCTTGCGCTTAGTAGCGCGCTTATTCATGTTCTTGCTCATTTTCAACGAACTAACAATGTGTTCCCATATTTACTTTCGTTTTAGTTCTTAATTATTACGTAAACTGCATTTATTTGTAATATTGACCGTAATTGGATGATTTATCGTAAACATCCAATCAGATCTCTTTTGACATCGATGCTTAGAAAGGAAAGCATTCGGTACCCCTCGGATGTATACGCTCTCTCCTTCGAAAAGTATAATGGGAAGTAATTACGGGGAATTTCTCAAAGACAAAAATGTATTGTTATGTACACGACTGTACAAGTACGCTCCGAATTTGGAAAGTTTGCTTACACAGCAATATGTATGCATAATGTGTACACTTTGATCTGATAATACATGCGTTTTTACTCGTTTTCATAGCGTAAAATACGCAAATACGCAGCTTATCTGGAGCTCTGAAAGTTGTAAAAATATGTAATTCTTTTTAAAAACTAGAGGCTCAGCCCACTGAGCCTGTATCGCTCACCGGACAATAGAATGACACAAAACTTTTATCTCTAATAGTTTTTGAAATATCAGACAAAAATGTTTAAATTAAAAAAATAATAATGAAAAAAGGGCAATAACTCCTAGACGGGTAGTCAGATTTACTTCAAAATTGCAGGGCATGTAGATCTTGACAAGCTGAACATGTTTTAAGTTTACACTTAACATCTACATTTGTATCTCTTATAGTTTTTGAAATAAAGGATGAAAAGTATTAACATTTTTAAAATTTGATGAAAAAAGGGCAATAACTTCAAGATGGGCAATATGATTTACTTTAAAATTGCAGGCTAGGTAAATCTTGACATGCTGCACATGTTTGCTGTTTAAACTTAACATTCATCTCTTATAGTTTTTGAAATAAAAAACGAAAAGTATTAAGAGCCATTCTCTATAAGGGTCATAATGGGTGTTCTGGGGTATATCACAGATTATTTCAAAACTTTGCCAACAAAAACCTCATTCAATAAGAGTTCCAAAAAAACTTTAAAAAATTCAAATTTGTCAATATCATATACGAAATGTCTGTATTCTTAATACTGTGGTTGAAGCCTTTAAAAAAATTAGTGATTTTCTGACATAATTGTATGTCTATATTTTTAATACATGATGCCACATTGAAAAAGTAAGTCTACAAAATGGAAGTTCCATTTTTCATCTGACTATTCTCCACATATCAGCAAAATCAATGGCTTAATAACAAAGATATTGCTATTCCATCTTGGGTACTTTTAGGCATATGAGAAATATCCCAAAACAGGTCTACTTCATAGACATCTTGAAGAAAATCCCGACATTAGATTTCAACAATTCATTCATTATACCAAACCTTGAATATATGTTAACAAATCAGGAGAATTATAGACATGTATAATTTGATTAAAAAAAGATAATCTTTTTGAAAAATCAGAAAAAATCACTGTACCTGATTATGAATTATTTCCCCTGTGTTTACTCTTCAGTTTAAAAGGTATATAATGCTGCTAAGTTTCTGTGTCGGCAGACATGAATCCTGGAGAAAATTGTCGAAGTGATTTGATTTGATTTTTTGGTAATGTAGTGGGTATCAGATGGTTCAATGGTGACTTGTAGCTTTCGGGACATTGGATTTGAATGCACAGATGAAGTTTCAGCATTAGGAAGTTTTTGCTCTGAAGATGTCTTTATCGTTTTGACAGAAGTTGGCTTGAACTGGAAGCCATGTATTAATTTAGCACAAAGTTTTAGTATTTGCTCTGGACATAAAAATGAATTCCTTAAGAAGAATTCAGTGCGTGCTCGCCGTACACTTTGCCAAATCCCTTCACTTGTCAGTTCCCACACAGATGTTGATCACACCATAAGCAAAGACCAAGATGCTAAAGTTGCACCAAGATGTAGCAAGAACAGAAAGCTAGCTAGTCGAGGTTTAAAAGCTTCTGATGTCCTCCATCTCATTAGAACATCAGGGATGACACTGCCAGTAAACTCACGTAAGTAAATTGAACTAGTGAATTATGGCATTTAACAGTTTAATCAGTATGGTGATTGAAAAAAAAATTAACCCCATATTTATTTTAATGTAACACACGAAAAATTTGAAAATAGATATCTTGGCCTAATCAAGACTCAAAATATATTAAATATTCTGATTTTATCCTCTCTCAACTTCAAAATAAATAATATTGCCTGAAAAAAAAATTCTGGTCTTAGAAAATTTGCCAGCCTCCCATCCCTTTAGAATCAAATTGTCGTCCCCTTAACTCATTTTTTTTCTCCTTATAAGGAAGCGGTGCACAATTTCAAACTTCCCTTTCTTACCAACTAAGTTGCAGAATGAATATAGTAATTGGTTCGAAATGGATATTTGAGAACACTTGTTAATCAGTAATGTTTAAAAAAAAAAAAATCTTTCAATGTAAAAGATGTTGGCATTTGTGTGTATTGTTCTTTTTATTTATAACTCGGACTTAAAAAATTAAGGCAGAGAGACCAATCATGGAAAAGAGTTCACTTTAGTGTGCTTTACAAGATTCAAAAGAGCATACTTTTATACATTTTGCTTATAATAATAACTGTAATTTTTTTAAAGTTCTATTTCTTGATTTAAGAAAGCATTTCACTGAGAGTTAAGTGAAATACATGTACAGAGGTTTCTTAAAAATGATATATTATATTTTCAAAAATGTTCAAGTTTCTGTCGAGTCATTCAACATATTTGTATGATTTTTATTTTTATTTTAGCTTGTTGTACTTACTGCCTGAAGAAATTGCGACAAGATTTTTGTGGAAATAGCTGCAGTATATGTGCATCAGATACTTGTATCACCGAACCACAGGTATAAACCCTTCCATACATTTATAGACTCAATATTGACTAAGAATACATGTATCGTATATCTAAGCAAACACAATCTCATGTAGGTCAGCGTTCTTGAAAAGTGTCAGTCTGGAGGTTTTTACTAACAGACTGTGACTCCATCTTTTCTACACATAATGCTTAGATAATTATACCACACGCAAACATAGTAGAGGCTGTGTAAGAATCACACAGTCCGTCTGTCTGTCTGTCAATTCATCCATCCTTGTACCTTGTAAGCACAACTTCAGTTTCATACAGTGGTAGTACATGATATGTAGATGTGTGAGAAGCTAGACGATTACCAATGAACATCTGTAAGAGGAGATAATCTGACTTACAATTTACAGTATTTTCATAAGTATAGAAAAATTTTAAGTAATAAATGATTTTTTTTAAATTTTCTAGAATATTTTGAGTACAGCTACATCACAATTTCCAGATGAAAATTTATGGTGTGATGAAGAACAGGCAACGGAGTCAACTGTACCAAAGAAGGTAAGATGGTAACATGACATTCTTTGAAAAGTTGACTTAACAGACAAATTCTAAAAAAAAAACTTTCAGGATTTTTTCTAAATGATTGAGGGTGTTCAGCTTATTTATTGTACATAAATGTGAGTGTTTCATGATGTTTTAGAGGTAAAGTTTACACATCGTTTCGCTCTGCTGATTTTTGACAAAATTAAGGGCCTTGGACTTTGAAATTGTTTTCAAATAACACCTTTTGGACTTTTTTTTCTAAACGCTTGCAGATGTTGAGCTGATTTTTGAAATGTGAGTGTATCTGGATTTTTTTAAACAAAATCATAAGCCTTGGATTTTATATTTGATTAATGATAAACTGTTCTTTTCGTAGCAAAAACTACACAGTCCCAGCCTTTCATGTCTACATCAGTCAGACTCCACTCAAGGACAAAGTGAAGAGGTAGATATATATTTAGTGTTACTCTAAAAGTATCTGTTATATGTGGAAGATTCATATATCACTCTTATTATGATAGGTTTCGTTTCAAAACAATTTAGAGTTGGAAATGGCAAAATATCAGCTCGAGTTATTCAATTTCAAATTGATAACAAGTAATCCTCTTGTAATTTATATAGCAAAATAGACTATAGTAATAAGTTAAAGTAGATTAAAAGGGTCACATGGTGGTTCACTTTCAACTTATTGAAGAAACAAAAAGCTGGTCAAGCTTTTTCCTTTCACAAACAAAATTTCCAAGTTCACTGATTTACACAGTAAAAAATATACAAAATTACTCACCAGTTATATAGTAGTGGACTAGTGGTTAACTGAACAACTTTGTCAATCAGTTTGTAAACCAACTTATTTATGCTGAAACTATTTCTTGCACTTTCATTTTATAGTGAAACCTGTCTAATCTGAACCCCAAATAAACCAAAAACCTGTCTTAAATGGACATCTTCTGAAGTCACTACATATCAGTTGCAATGTATTTTAAACCTGTGTAAACCGGATTCCTGCCTAAACTGACCAAATCCTTCAATCCCCCCCCCCCCAAAAATAGGTTTACACAGGTTTCACTGTATTTACAAATTCACTTCGACATGTTTTCGCAATAATTTTTTTTATTTGTGTTAGTGACATTAAGTACGGCTGCATTTGTGATAAATAATTTTTGCAATGTCATTGTGAAAATAATTCGCTTACGAAAATAAGTTGGTTTGCTGTATGTACAAATTGTGGTTGAATTTCATTTCAGAGGTTCTTTCCATCACAATCTACAGAACCAGTCACCATTACAGATGAAAGTAGTCAGGACTTTTTCTCTCAGGTTTGTATCTTATATCTTATTATTATTATTCTTCTTCTTTCTTTCCGCGCAACATGAACGTGTCCGCGGCAGATCTCAGAAACTACTGGACAGAATTGCATGAAACTTGGTGGAGTTATAGATATATGTTTCTAGTTGATCCTAAAGTTTTCAGATTTGTGGTAAAGGGGGTCAAAACCATATTTTTAGGGGTTCAAAGGGGGTGGTGGTTACTATAGAATCCAATGGGAAACTTGAAATTTCGTACATTAATGTTGACAACTTCTAAATGGATAATGATAGGGACATACAATTTGACAAAGTGATAAGTCACCATTAGAAGAGCGGGGGTATCATAAGTGAGCATTAGTTCACAGTTCATGATCTTGTTACTCCTATTTCAAAATGGATATATTTTATTCATTTTAGGGAATTGAGACAATGATGAAATCAGTGAAGTACAAAGTAAGTGTTGTAGAGTTCACCTCTCAAAAGACGACAGTGAAAGGAATTACAGCTATAGGCTCTTACTCGAACTTCTCTTTTGAAGAAGGAGGTATACGTGTATGGAAAGCCTTTGGAGTAGGAGAGGGTACATGCATGCTTCAGTTCAACTATTTATTTTGGGGGTATATAGGAATCACCTTGTCTGTCTGTTCGTCCTTCCGTCCATCCATGTACCTTGTAAATGCAACTCCTCCTAAACCGTTCAATGGATTTTGATGAAAAGTTGGGCATCATATGTAGAAATGCATGAAGCAAGATTATTGCTGCCTGATGCTTAGAAAGGGAGATAATCCAACTTAAGGGTTTTACATGCTTTAAAGCTTGGAAGGCCAACTCCTTCTAAACAGTTCAAATTTGCTGTTTGCAACTGTAATTGTAGTTAATTTTGGGGATAATTATTATGAAAATGTCTTTTAATTTTTAGTAAATATACAATGACACAAAGAAAAAATGGGAAATGTGCAAAAGAGACGAACACAAAAGCTCAACCAACTGAAATCCACCAAACAAACAAAAACAGCATGTCAGACTATATGTTATTTAGTATGATATTGTAAATTGTTAGACATACATGTATCTCAGATTTCAAGCTTTTCAAATCATATTTTTTCCCAACAGAAAATCGCTTTGGAGAACAGAAATAGCAAAGAGACCAAATTATTAACTTCTGAAAAATTTAATGACTATTTTTTCTTGGCTAGATTTATATTATATCTCACCAAAGTTGTCTCAATATCTGTTGTGAAAAGACAAATGGTGAAACCATTAATTGTAATACAGATAAGGCCAAATATTTAAAAAATGTTTGTTGGGTGTTGCTTATGGTGCCTACTCAAATTTTTTAATGCCATTTTCAAGATAGATTTTTATTTGGGTCAGTTTCTGTGTTTACTAAGTGATAAAATCTTGAACCTAGAATGTGTAATGACAAAGGTACAGTTGAAAATAAATTTTATTAAATGCAATACAGCATGCTGTATATGTTTCACAATGTCCACTGATATCATATCAAAAAAGAAAAAAATGCCTACAGACCCTTAACCAATATTGATCAGTAGGCAACACACAACCAAGATATTTTTTAGTATGGCCTAAATTTTCCAATTTATTTAAGTGTTATTGCAAAGCTTATGTTCCATGCAATCAATCACTGGTATAATGTAACTGATATGTGCATCTATGTAACTTTTTCAGGCTTGTTGATTAAAAAAGATCAAATTCCTACTATAGAAGCTAAAGAACTTACAGTTTTGAAGGGACCAGAGGACATCCAGTTCCATCAGTTGCCTAGAAACAATGTTCAGATAGACAAAGAAAATACGCCTATACAATGCACAAATGATGGCTGTACTGACAAATTTGCAAATGAAAAAGAACTTCTGCACCATCAATTTGTTGGAAAATGCCATTTTGAAATAGAATTTAAATCCAGTGCCAATTCAGATATTACTAAGAAAAAGTACTTTGAAAAATTATCAGAATCTTCCTTTCTGAGAGGTGTGCTGAATTTGTCAGCTGAGACTAAACAATCAGCTGGTGAAGAGAATAACATGACAATTGGTTGGGCCCTTAAGACAGAAAGGAAATGAAAAATTATCAGAATCTTCCTTTCTGAGAGGTGTGCTGAATTTGTCAGCTGAGACTAAACAATCAGCTGGTGAACAGAATAACATGACAATTGGTTGGGCCCTTAAGACAGAAAGGAAATGAAAAATTATCAGAATCTTCCTTTCTGAGAGGTGTGCTGAATTTGTCAGCCGAGACTAAACAATCAGCTGGTGAACAGAATAACATGACAATTGGTTGGGCCCTTAAGACTGAAAGGAAATGAAAAATTATCAGAATCTTCCTTTCTGAGAGGTGTGCTGAATTTGTCAGCTGAGACTAAACAATCAGCTGGTGAACAGAATAACATGACAATTGGTTGGGCCCTTAAGCCAGAAAGGAAATGAAAAATTATCAGAATCTTCCTTTCTGAGAGGTGTGCTGAATTTGTCAGCTGAGACTAAACAATCAGCTGGTGAACAGAATAACATGACAATTGGTTGGGCCCTTAAGACAGAAAGGAAATGAAAAATTATCAGAATCTTCCTTTCTGAGAGGTGTGCTGAATTTGTCAGCTGAGACTAAACAATCAGCTGGTGAACAGAATAACATGACAATTGGTTGGGCCCTTAAGACAGAAAGGAAATGAAAAATTATCAGAATCTTCCTTTCTGAGAGGTGTGCTGAATTTGTCAGCTGAGACTAAACAATCAGCTGGTGAACAGAATAACATGACAATTGGTTGGGCCCTTAAGACAGAAAGGAAATGAAAAATTATCAGAATCTTCCTTTCTGAGAGGTGTGCTGAATTTGTCAGCTGAGACTAAACAATCAGCTGGTGAACAGAATAACATGACAATTGGTTGGGCCCTTAAGACAGAAAGGAAATGAAAAATTATCAGAATCTTCCTTTCTGAGAGGTGTGCTGAATTTGTCAGCTGAGACTAAACAATCAGCTGGTGAACAGAATAACATGACAATTGGTTGGGCCCTTAAGACAGAAAGGAAATGAAAAATTATCAGAATCTTCCTTTCTGAGAGGTGTGCTGAATTTGTCAGCTGAGACTAAACAATCAGCTGGTGAACAGAATAACATGACAATTGGTTGGGCCCTTAAAACAGAAAGGAAATGAAAAATTATCAGAATCTTCCTTTCTGAGAGGTGTGCTGAATTTGTCAGCTGAGACTAAACAATCAGCTGGTGAACAGAATAACATGACAATTGGTTGGGCCCTTAAGACAGAAAGGAAATGCAAGAGGTTTAACAAGAACCATAAAGATTTCTTGGTTGACAAATTTAATATTGGCCTCAAAACTCGTAGGAAAGAAGACCCTTTCCATGTATCTGAAATCATGTTGCATGTAAAAAATCCTGATGGCACAAGGAGGTTTTCTTATGATGAAATATTATCTGTGCAACAAGTTACCAGCTTCTTCTCTAGAATGATTAAGCAAAACAAATACCTCGAAGATGATGTGGAAGCAAGGATAGAAATTGATAAAATCAGACAAGAAATTCTGAATGAATGAACTAACTAATTATACCCCCACTCATAGAGTGGGGGCTATATTGCAATCACCTTGTTTGTCCGTCCGTCCGTTCACACTTTCGTAACAGATATCTCAGCTTCTACTGGAAGAAATGATTTTATATTTGATATATGGCTTTGGCATGGTGACTTGTACCGTGTCTCCCCTTTCCAGGTTTACCGCACATCTACTTCCTGTTTACAGTGCGACTTAGAATTTTTCATTGTTTGCCATAATGAAAACTTTCGTAACAGTTATCTCAGCTTCTACTGGCAGAAATGATTTTATATTTAATATATGGCTTTGGCATGATGACTTGTACCTTGTCTCCCCTTTCCAGGTTTACCGCACACCTACTTCCTGTTCACCGTGCGACTTACAAATGAATGAGTGGGGGTATTCCTAGCACGACGTAGCGTGCAACATCTTGTTTATTTTGACTTTACGGATATGTCCGCATATTCATGGTCCATTTCCCTCACACGAGACACACTTTATGAAAACAGTTAATTTTAAGACCAGGTATAATTCAAAGATTCATCAAAAATTTATAAATGAATGAATAAAATCCAAGTTTCCATGCTTATTGATGTGATTTATGTGGAACAGAAATGTCCCATTTATTTGGATTACTCAATTAATAATGTGCTTCATTATCGAGTGTGTGCAATGGCTAATATCCTAAAAATCCTGCTTTAAAATCGTAACAATGTGACCTTTGTAACACTGCTTCTACATTCATGATTGACAGTGACCTTTACCTTTCACCTATGGTCGTCAAAATCATAGATTATTCAAACCTTGGTATATTTAAGCTGAATTCAAAAAATGGTGAAGATTATTTATAAGGTAGTGTATTTGCACTGTTTGAAAAAAGGAAATGATCCAAAGGATGACACTGGAATATTGGCCAGATATAATTACTTATATATTTTAACCTACATGTTTTGTACCTGGAAGGGGGATGTATCCTTTGTGTGTAAGGGGACAAGTTGTAAAAGGTCTAATATCTTGAATATAAATATATATTATTTAATGATAACATTTGTTGATTCATGAGTAGATTTTTCCATTTGTTTGTGTGTATTTCACTGTTTTACAAAAACTGAAAATATGCTGACTCAGCAGTTTTTTTTAGCATTTCTTAAACCTTTTTAAATCATTTTTGTTACAAAATAACCATTAGATTTAAATTTTAATGTTTTAATTATTCTAAAATAAACCTAAAACACTTTTTTTCTGAAGAAGTTTATAATTTTTTATTACATTTTTCTACTTACAATTCTCTATCTGACAATAGCCACCTAAGTTTAACTCAGTTTTTTTTCGAAGTAAACAAATTACACACATCCAATGTTTTACTATTTCAAAGAACAATGTTGAAATAATAAGAAACCAGAACGATTTTAAAATAGTATGTTGGAAAATAAAAATATATGCTTTTGAAAATTACCAAATATTGTGTTTTTTGCATATTTTTCAAAATGGCTGAATCAGCAATTTTCAAGTTGTTCTGAATAAAAATGAAACTCATTGATTCCTGTTTTGCCTTGTTATTACAATCAAACAAAGGTGGTTCTTTAATATTATGTTGGCATGTGAGCTGTGTTTAGTCTAGCTTTTCTAAAATACAAACATGAAAATGATCAATTATGAGGATTTTGGGCTGAAATTTGGCCCACTAAATTGGGGTTCTCGGTTTCCATAGCAACGGAGTACAAAAATGTAAAAATTTCGTTATTCTCATAACCACCACTTAAAAAGAGTATCACAACACAAAAATCTTTAGAATCTATTACCTCACCCAGAACCATCCTTCAGAAATTTTAGATTTTTACAGAGAACAAACAGCTCTTAAAATTTTGAAAATTTGATGAAAAAAGGGCAATAACTCCAAGATAGGTAATCAGATTTTCTTCAAAATTTCAGGGTAGTTAGATCTTGCTGTGCTGATCATTTTTACCCGTGTCAGATTTCTGATATTATTAACGGTTTTTGAGTTATTACCAAAAACGTGCAATTTTACCATATGTTCTCTTTTTAGTAACAGTGGCCATGTTTGTTGGCCGATTGGAACCAAATGAAGAAGTTTTATAGAGGATCTTACATAGATGCTTCCTGCCAAATTTGGCTCCATTTGGCCAAGCAGTTTCAGAGGAGAAGATTTTTTTAACATTAGCCAATCAGAAACAAAAATTGCCCTTGGCAGCCATATTTGTTGGCGGAATGAGACAAAATGAAGAAACTTTATAGAGGACCTTATATAGATGCTTTCTGCCAAGTTTGGTTCCATTTGGCCCTGTTGTTTCAGAGGAGTAGATTAAAATATGAAAAAGTTAACGGACGGACGACACGCGATGGCAATACCTCACATGACCCTTTGGGTCAGGTAAGCTAAACTAGAGGCTCAGGTGAGCCTGTATCGCTCACCTGACATAAATAAGTCCTCTTAAGAATGTCTGAATGCCGAATACATCTAAGTTACTATTCAAATCCCATACTGCCATAGGGTTCTATGTTAAAACTATGTCTGCTCATGGCAGCCATCTTGGATGGAGGTCGTGGTCACCGGACACAATTTTGAAAGTATACTACCCAAGGACCATCCATGCCATGTTTGCTTTAAATTGGCTGACTGGTTTCAGAAGAGAAGACTTTTAAACAATTTTCCCATAGGGTCCTATGTTAAAACTATGTCTGCTGATGGCGGCCATTTTGAACCAAGATCGGGATCACTGAACACAATTTTGGAAGTTGACCACCTAAGGACCATCGATGACATGTTTGCTATATTGGCTTACTGGTTTCAGAGGAGAAGATTTTAAAACATTTTTTCCCATAGGGTCCTATGTTAAAACTACAGTATGTCCGCTGAAGGTGGCCATCTTGGATGGAGGTCAGGGTCACTGGACCAAATTTTGAAAATTGACCACTTAAGGACCATCCATGCCATGTTTGCTTTAAATTGGCTTACTGGTTTCAGAGAAGAAGATTTTTAAACATATTTCCCATAGGGTCCTATGTTAAAACTATGTCCACTGATGGTGGCCATCTTGGATGGAGTTTTGGGTCACTGGATATAATTTTGAAAGTTGACCATTTAAGGACCATTCATGCCATGTTTGCTTTAAATTGGCTTACTGATTTCAGAGGAAATTTTTTTTAAACATTTTTCCCATAGGGTCCTATGTTAAAAATGTTTGCTGATGGTGGCCATCTTGGATGGAGGTCGGGGTCACAGGACATAATTTTGAAAGTTGACCACCTAAGGACCATTCATGCCATGTTTGCTTTAAACTGACTTACTAGTTTCAGAGGAGAAGACTTAAACATTTTTTCCATAGGGTCCTATGTTAAAATTAAGTCGAGTCATGGTGGCCATCTTGAATTTCCGATCAGCAAACGATTCACAAATTTAGTACAGGACCACCCAATGATCATTCCTGCAAAGCCACAATTCAATTGGCTTAGTGGTTTCTAACAAGGAAGATTTTAAAAATTTCGACCAATCAGAACACATTATGGGCCCTGGCAGCCATGTTAAATTTCCGATCAGCACCAAAAACACAAATCTTGTATATGACCATCCAATGAACATTTCTGCCAAGTTTGGTTCAAATCTTTTTGTGGTTTCAGAAAAAAAGATGAAAATGTGAAATTCCCATAGGGTCCAATGTTAAACTAAGTCGAGTCATGGCGGCCATCTTGAATTTCCGATTGGCAAATGATTCACAAGTTTAGTACAGGACCACCCAATGATCATTCCTGCAAAGTCACAATTCAATTGGCTTAGTGGTTTCTAACAAGAAGATTTTTTAAATTTCGACCAATCAGAACACATTATGGGCCCTGGCAGCCATGTTGGATTTCCGATCAGCGCCAAAAACAAAAATCTTGTATATGACCATCCAATGAACATTTCTGCCAAGTTTGATTCAAATCTGTTATGTGGTTTCAGAAAAAAAGATGAAAATGTGAAATTCCCATAGGGTCCTATGTTACAGTACAGAAAGCAACATACCGTGATTGATCACTCCGAGAGACACAATTTTTAATCCTTTAGACAGATCATCACGGACATAAACCCACTGTGATAGACCTAAAAAGGACCATAAAACAAGGTGGTGGGGATTAAATTTTATGGCTCTCGGTCACCTGTGCGCCGATTGATATTTTACCGCCAATTAAGAGATTAGCGTTACCTGTTCTACCTGTTGACTTTTAATATCGTAAGCCGTAATTATTGCTACTGAAGGATGTATTTTTGACAATTAATTGTGTATCCTCTTGCTGTTAATATTTGACTGTTTGTTGCTTTACATTGCCAAAGAATGTCTGTCTTGTTATCGTTTTTGTTTGTTTTAGAAAGTTCTACTTTATGACCTCGAGTTCTATATTAAGAATTTTGTTGAAACCGCAACTGAACTTTATCTTGTTTAATTTTAATTTTTTTTCTACTGTTGGGTTGTATTCAGTATGTATTGAAATATTCGTAAATACGGGCTACTTCATCAATGTATTTTTTGTTTATAAGTTAAACCGCAGTCGCGTGTTTTTGAAGCACGGACTTTGCAAGCGCGGGTTTTTAGTGTTTAGTTGGTAAAGAGCAGACTTAAAATTGATTATTGGTTTATTTTGTGTTTTGGACTTTTACCTCTTGTATTGAAAAAAAAATTAACAATTCAAGTAAACTGTTTTACACACATGGCTTGTTACGTAATTTCGTTATAGATGAAAATAATTATCTTTAAAATTGCAAACAAAAACCTATAACAATCCAAATTTACGTAGCCTAATGGCTACAAAATGAACAAAAAGCGGAAAACTATGCGCATGTTTTTAATTTGTTCCATGAACTTTGAGTTTTTTTTATTGTATTTTGTCATAAATCTATTGGGTTGAAAGCCAATTAAGATTTGAATAAATAAATAAACTGGTGACATTTGATTTTGGTCAGATACTGTGTAATGTCAAACATTTGTAGGGGTAAAATCATGATAAAGGTCAATTCCTTATTTCCTTTCACGTTTCTAAACTTTCTGCAGATTAGTCGCTAATTTCCAAAATATATATCCGTAAATTTAGTGACTTTTGGACATGTAGTACTTCTTTGAACGATCTGTTTATAAATATTTGTTTTGTTAATTTTTAATCAAATTCTTCAATGACCGTATACAGGTATAACAATTATTTAGTACGTATTTCTACAACGAAAAGGGTTTTAACTGGGTTTTCTACGAAGATTAAAATAAAAAATATTAGTGAACTCAAATGTAATATTGAACTGGAAATACGCTTTAAAACGTAAAATATTAGTGAACTAAAATGTAATGTTGAACTTGAAATACGCTTTAAAACGTAACAAATCACGCATATCGCGCATGTGTTTTTGCAACTTCATTTGTGGTGTACTACCACTAAACATGGGTACCAGTCGAAAAGAACGTATGGGAAAGTAGTACGTAAACAGAAAATGGATTCCTACATTGTTGGATAAAAAATAAACCCTATTAGATACTGCAAAATACTGAATGTCAGCAGAAACCTACACATTTTAGGATAATTTTAAGCCCATATTTGATGTCCTTGTGGTTTTAAATAAAAAAATTATTGCATTGGAAAGAAACCACCTGAATTTGTGTTAAATCGAAAGTGAAAGTAGGATTTTTGACGGTAGACATCTTCAGACTGTCTGTTTTTTCTTATATGCCATTAAATGTATGTTGATTTTCGGAGTTAAGCTTCCTATTAGGTACCCCTTCCATGAGATATGAGTGTCACTTAGATTAAACTTAAGGTGAATCCTGTATGAAATTTCAAAAAGATGTTATTTAACATAGAAGGCTAGGGAGAATTCTTTAGTGGTATTACACCTTTTAGGCAAAAAACAAGAAACTTAATTTTGATGGTACCACACTCAAATTGGCTTTGAACAGTCACAACAGACCCAGTTTGACATTTTCCACACCAAAATATTACAAAATACATCAAGGTGTCATGTTACAGCTTCAATATGAATATTATGCAATATTTTGGAAAATATTCCCCATGCACTAGATGTACATGCACAGAGGGTATTGAAATATAATTTTATACTTATTTGTGACTTTACAATTATTGAGACTGGTAGATTTAATGTGTTTTTGTAGTAAAAGGGCAGATGATGTTGAAAAAGATTGCTAAAATTAAGAATTTTAACAATTTCATGTTGCGGCATTTAGTCGACTTCAAATGCGGTATATGATGATACCATTTTTGAAAATTTTATAATCCTACTTGTTTTTCCTGATAAATTTTGGTAGTTATAGTTAGAACACATGTAACATGTACATATGAAAAAATATAAGGCTATAGAAAGCGGCTTTATTTCAGAATTATGTACTTAAAACCAGGTAATTTTAGTGATCCCAGGAGAATTGTATTTGTCACTGGACATTTACTGTTAATTTTTCAAATTGTCAATGTGGACTTTATATTTTAGAGTATAAATTGACTGTAAATGTACATTTGTGCATCCGGCTAACTTGAAACATAACAAAAGTTGTCAAGAAATATTCATTTATTGAGTTTTGAAGAAAATTACAGTTGCAGGTCACAAGAAATAACAGAAACCTGAAAATCAACAATCATAATTTTACAAATTTTGGGCAATTTGAAGTAATTTTTGCTTAATATCTAGGTATTAGGTCTTATTTAATGTCTTGCAATGCATAATTAATGGGAACATAGCATGAATTAACATAATTTAGTATATTGTGAGATCATTTCTAGGAGGCAAAGAAAAAGGGGGGGGGTATGCTTAAAATAAAAATTTTCATATTAATTAGATGTTAAATGTACAAATGAAGCATATATACATGTCATAAGATGCTTATTGTGTTGAAAATCAGCTTCATACTTGTAATATATTGAGATAAAAAGCCATTGTCATGTTATTTCACAATATCAACTCAACAGCTGAAAAATCAGATTTTTTCATTAAAAGCTTCATGGAGGTACCTTTGTATATGGACATTAATTCTTTCAAATATTGGACTGCCATATACCTGATATAGTTTTTTTGACTGGATATTGATATAGGAATATAAATAAGGCAAAGAAAAGGTTAAAGAAACAAGTTTTTATTGCTCTTAGGTGTACTACCACTAAACATGGGTACCAGTCGAAAAGAACGTATGGGAAAGTAGTACGTAAACAGAAAATGGATTCCTACATTGTTGGATAAAAAATAAACCCTATTAGATACTGCAAAATACTGAATGTCAGCAGAAACCTACACATTTTAGGATAATTTTAAGCCCATATTTGATGTCCTTGTGGTTTTAAATAAAAAAATTATTGCATTGGAAAGAAACCACCTGAATTTGTGTTAAATCGAAAGTGAAAGTAGGATTTTTGACGGTAGACATCTTCAGACTGTCTGTTTTTTCTTATATGCCATTAAATGTATGTTGATTTTCGGAGTTAAGCTTCCTATTAGGTACCCCTTCCATGAGATATGAGTGTCACTTAGATTAAACTTAAGGTGAATCCTGTATGAAATTTCAAAAAGATGTTATTTAACATAGAAGGCTAGGGAGAATTCTTTAGTGGTATTACACCTTGTGCACAAGCCAGGTCACGTGTACACGTGTCAATAAAATACTAGGTGTCGATACGCAAACACAGCCAAGGTTAAAAAATTTTGAAACATATTTGCACAACCCATGATTTTACTGAATTGAAGTTGAATAATCATTTATTATTTACATTTTATTCATCAATTCAAATGAACTCTCCGTTCTCGTGCTATTTTCTCGATTTCGAGATTTCATTCCCGGGATTACGTTCAAGGATGTTTTACGTTTTGAGGAAAGAAATAAAAAAGTTTTTTTTTTTAATTCTGAGGGGAATCGGAGACAGTACTTGAAAAAAAAAATAGGCAATTTAAAAACGTAATTTCACCTGTACATCTTATCTGACTAGTTTACCTGTAAAACGACACACTTGATTACAAGATTAACACCTGGTGTTTTATTGCCCCCTGATCACCGACGTGAATTAAAATTTTTAATCCCCATCACTCTCCTAGACATGACCACTATCACGGTGATTGATCACGGCATGTCCCTTTCTGTACTGTAAACTAAGTCGAGTCATGGTGGCCATCTTGAATTTCCGATCGGCAAACGATTCACAAGTTTAGTACAGGACCACCCAATGATCATTCCTGCAAAGTCACAATTCAATTGGCTTAGTGGTTTCTAACAAGAAGATTTTTAAAATTTTGACCAATCAGAACACATTATGGGACCTGGCAGCCATGTTGGATTTCCGATCAGCGCCAAAAACAAAAATCTTGTATATGACCATCCAATGAACATTTCTGCCAAGTTTGGTTCAAATCTGTTTTGTGGTTTCAGAAAAAAAGATGAAAATGTGAAATTCCCATAGGGTCCAATGTTAAACTAAGTCTAGTCATGGTGGCCATCTTGAATTTTCGATCGGCAAACGATTCACAATTTTAGTACAGGACCACCCAATGATCATTCCTGCAAAGTCACAATTCAATTGACTTAGTGGTTTCTGACAAGAAGATTTTTAAAATTTCAGCCAATGAGAACACATTATGGACCCTGGCAGCCATGTTGGATTTCAAATCTGCACCAAGAACACAAATCTGGTAGAGGACCATCCAGTGAACATTTCTGGCAAGTTTGGTTGAAATCTGTTCAGCGGTTTCAGAGAAGAAGATTTAAATGTGAAAAGCTAACGGACAAACGACGGACGCTTACCCATGACAAAAGCTCACATGGCCTATGGCCAGGTGAGCTAAAAACGGGAATATGCTATTGACTTATTGTTTGTAAAACAAAATCATTAGCTAAACCCTGAAATTTAGATCATCCAAGGTTATAACAAAAAATAATAATTTATTATATTATATACAAATAACTTCGCAACAATACCAGAAAATGACAAAGTTTGAATGTACAGGGTATATAACTTTATTTAGAACTCTATTAAATAAATATTGTTAGTGTTGTACTCTGCTAACCACGTTAAGCCCCTTCCTTCTTTCAAAAGATATACCATATTTGGCAGTTGATCATATGCACTCTTCTCAGTTCCGAAAATCATGGTAAAAATGTTAATTTTGCTAGACAATATACATGTACAGTTGATTCTTGTTATCTCGAATTCGATGGGACCATGGAAAAAATTCGAGTCAACCGTAGTTCGACTCAAAGAGGAGCTACGAAGATACCGGAAGTGTGGTTTGTTTAACGAAAGGGAGACAACTCAAGCGAAATTTTGAAGAGCTAAAACCAGCATCGCATGTCTCTATTCTCGGAACGATTATAAACATATTCGATGTTTTTGTTGCTGTTTTTTTTCTCTCCATTAAATTCTTTGAATCTTGTGAAACGACTGATAACTTCTAGATATCTTTTTTTGTGTGAATGAATATGTTTATCCGTTTTGTTTATGTTTTTCACCTGTTGCATTGTCATTAAACTTCACCCATCATGACGTATTTTTCTTTGTGCAATACTGTTTATTTATAATAAATGGTCTGTTTTTATTATTCAATAAAGTGTAGAAGAAAACTATTCTTCTTTAATCAAAATTAATTTCGAACAAATAATTCAATAGATAAAACGCTTCCTTTGTGTACTTTTCATAATATCATTGATGTATGCCGACCCAAGCGCACTTATTATGAATCGATAATTTTTGATTGAACACATAATACCAAGCCAATTCAAATATTATCACTAATTAATTTGACAGATTGTGAAATAAACATGTGAAATAGCCTAAGGTAAAAATGTCAAATTCAATGATCGGATGTTTCACCTGTGATCCAATTTTAATCCTAAGGTAATACACATGTTTTGACAGGTAAATTTGACTTCACGAATGTAAATAATATGGCTTTCTACATCTCGGGGACCAAAACTTTTATTTGAGGCAACCGAAATTTCGACTCATCCGAATTTGACTCAACAGGAGTCAAATTATATATATTTATACACAACGAAGTTCGGGACTTCGATAAAAATTCGACTCAACCGAATTCGAGACAATGAGAGTCAACTGTACATCTACTTTCACGTGAAAAAAGTGGCTCATAATGGTTTTTATACAAAGTTGAAATGAAGATTCTGATTTTTTTCTTTGAAATTTACAGATAGTTCATACCAATATACTGACACATTCTGTTTTCTTCACGTAGAAGTAAGTTCTTTTTATTTTATCAGTGGTCGTACAAAATCTAGTTTCATCAACATTTGTTTCATTTTCATCTTCTTTCGTATTCATGCTTGTATCTTTAAAAGTTAAATGTTTGAAAGGTGGGTTTGATGTCAACAAAAAGGTTGTTGCTTCTTTGATATTCTCGACAAGCTTTGCTGACTCTAGCTGCCAAGTTGATGGTGGACAACCTTCCAAGTACTTTATGACTGAATTTGTTGGAACAATGAATTCAAAAATATGATTTTCGGCAGTCACATTTCTTTCATAGTGTTGAATCATTTCTCGTGCAAGAGCACTTAGATTTTGATCGGGGATCTTAAGAAAAAACTCCAACATTGAAATCATTTCTAGTACTGAATGCATTTTTTCCAGTTGTATCAAATGAGTATTATATTCTCCCTCCGACTTCAAAAAGGGCTCCAAATTTTCACGAGTCACAAGATCTTTTGACAGGAAGGCATGCGTGTAGTCTTTTCTCAATTTTTCTATTCCCATCTCCACCAGAAGCTCAACAGGATATATTCCAGCCAAATCGGGAATTCTCAATTTTCTCAAATATGAGTCGCTGACCAACTGTGCTACCATTGTATTGTTACCTCTGTGAACCATAGGCTGTAATTCTCCCTTACTTAATGCTGTAAATATATACTTGAAAGAATCAACAAGCTCTAGAAATGATGTACTCTTAGACAGAATCTTCCATAGATGATCTGTGAAGTCAAAATTATCTCTTTCCTCAAAAATAATTTTACTTGCAGCATCTCCAAGTTTTAAATTCTCAAAAAGCCCCTTCAGTAACGTCATCATATCTATCTGTCCTTCTTCGTTTGGAATCCATGTAATCTGTGATGATTGAAGGCCTGAAAATAAAAATTTAATTTAAATCAATCAAGTCAATTTCATTTTGAAAGCTCCAACTTGAACATAGATTGAATGAATACAATATATATACGTTTGGTTTATGGTGTTTAACATCACTTCCAACAATATTTCAGTTAGATCGTGGCGGTCAGTTTTATATGTGGTGGAAACCAGAGTACACAAAACCAAAGACATGTCGCAACTCGCAAGTCACTGACAAACTTTATTACATACCAGTAGTGGTGTATCAAGTACAGTACACCTCGTCATGAGTGGGATTCGAACTCACAATTTAGTGGTGATAGGGACTGATTGCACAGGTAGTTGTAAATAAAACTAAGTAACTAACATACGATCACTACCGTCGTACAAATGTTTTGTTTGATGGTGTTTAACGCCACTTTGAACAATATTTCTGTTACATATCATGACGATCAATATTACTGGTGGAGGAACCCGGAGGACCTCTAGAAAACCATGGACTTGTCACAAATTACTGACAAACTTTATCACATAAAGTTGTATCAAGAACAGTACACCTCGCCATGAGAGGGCTTCAAACTCACAACTTTAGTGGCGATAGCGACTGATCATTGCACAGGTAGTTGTAAATCAAACTATAAGTAACTAACATACGATCATGACCGTAGTACAAATGTAGTTTTCCGTGACTGTTAAAAGAGTGACAGTACATTTATAATTACAGTGTTTGAAATTAGCGGTGGTCCGCGGCCAGTGATATTTTTGTCTGGCCAGTGGAAATTTCTATATCACAAGTCCGATTGGCTTGTGGAATATTTTAATAAAAAATTAATGATCACGTCAACTGCTGAATTATCGTATCGAAATCGAATAAATATATTCATCCACGACCAAGTTGTCGACAGGTTATTCCCTGTTTTAAAAATAACTTTCAGAGCTGTCGAAATCTCTTTCCTGTCTGTCTGTGAAACACAATCAAGGGAACAGTAGTGTTGCACTTAGGGGTATAAAATAAAGTTCTCTGAATTGTCATCAAAGATTGTTTTCTGTTTTGTACTATCCATAAAGTTTAAGAAACTTAAACGTTATGTAGATTGGTGCATGGGAAATGTTATTTTGACCTGCAGACAAATTGTTCATTAAGAGCTTGTTACGGACACTACACAGGACTATAACATTAATTTAAATACTTTAAACTGTGTTATTTTTTATTATTTTGTAACTAGTTCAACATTTTCTCATATTTGAACATATATCAAACATAAATAATGAACAAAAAATCCTAAATACATACAATATTCATTAAATAGTTCTTGCAAATAATTTTGTCAGAAATTTGACCATTTGTCAACTCTTCTGAAACTATTAATTCTAATCTTCAAACCTCATAGTTGTGCAAAATAGAAACTGAACTTTTACTATATCCAATAGAAATTTAAAATTTTGTATCAGATTACATATGTGAATTAAATTTTTGAAATTAAAAACACTGTAAATTTGGTTACGGGCACTACATACAAATCATTGAGAGAAAAATTTATTTTCATTTAAAAATATACTTTGAACTGTATTTCCTTTAACATTAAACCATGTCAATTTAATATAGGAGTATTCTATTTCTGTAAATAAGTGATTCTTGCAAAAATATTTAAAAAAAATTTTGATGAAAAGTAATGAAATTTCAGAAAACTGTTTGTTTTCACGAGTTTTAACTTAATATTTAAAAATAAACCTATTTCTATTTTGACAAACATGTAAAACATAAGTAAATGTTCTTTTATGAATGCAGGGTAGTCAATGAATCAATACAAATCACTTTAAACTCTGGTTACGGATACTACATAATTATCTGTTCAGCAGAAATAAACATATCTGTAGTCTTTTGACAACTTTTTTGAAATGTCTTCTAGTTCCTCAGAATCGAAAACAAAATGAGACCGTTTGTCACTCATTGTTGGCTCGGCTACAGTAGCTACCAACTTATCATCAGTTTCCCAAGATATATCTTGTTTGTCTGGCCAGATGTATGTCTTCCCACTTTTTTTCATATATTTTAGTTGAAATTCTTGGTCATCAATATCAAGAATTTGTCCAATGCATACTGTGACTGACTTTCCTTTCTTTGTTGGAAATAAGACTGCTGCAAACACACCTGGTTGGAAATGTTCTTTATTTGTAGATACTGATTCTTTTTCAGGCTGAGTATTCTCACTATCTGTTTTCCTGGTCCATTTCTATGTTTTCCTGTTGATTTGAGTCTGTATTTTCCAGATGATCTATTTCCATGTCTTCTTCTTCCGACTTCCATGCTATCTTGTTCTGTTTCCATGTTTTCTAACTGCTTTCTTATTGTACTTTTCAATACTTTTAATGTTTGTGTTTCACATCTGTGGCAGTAGTCAATATTTTGACACTGATCAATTTCCTCTAAACAATTCAAACAGTAGCATGACAGTTTTCTAGTTTCCAACTTATAGTCATGTCTTGTACTTCTCACGGCATGTAGTTTTCTTGTTCCTTTCAATGTGTTTACATTGGTTAACTAATATAAACTGTCGTTTCGAGACAGTCTTTTCTTCTCCCTCAGTTTGAGATTTAATTGATGTTAACCTTTGTTCACAATGATCAAAAACATCTTGTGATGTGCCAATTATCTTCTTTGAGCAATTGACTGCCTGGTTGCAGGAATTTTTTACTATTGCTCCTAAGACCGTCACAAACGTTTTTACCATGACTGGTCTAAAAAAACATTCTGCATACGACTTATTTCTGCAAATGACTTTTTCCCTTTATATTGTGCAGCACACCCATCTGTCCACTGGTGTATTTCTTTTATCTGAATGTGGATATCCTTTGAAACAATATCTAATGCCTGTTTTTCAAATTCTAAAACAGCATCAGCATCATGCTTATTATCTTCACTTATTCCAACAATTGCATGTTTCACTAATGTTTCTTTGTTCTCTCCTTCTTCTTCTTTTATTTTATAATAAATCATCATGGGATGGATTGTTACTTGATTTCTATCAAAAAATCCAGACTGTACCTCACTTTGGAATAAAACAGCCATAATTTTCACTGAAATCCATGACCATGGCTATTGATCCAGGTTTCAAATGATATATGCAATTAGTCATTTGCTTTTGCTGCCATCTAGCCCTGAAAATATGACCAGCGTACACTTCAATGTCTTGCTTCATTTCTGCACAAATCCATCTGTAAAAGGTATGAAAATTTATTTAAAACAATGCAACATTTTTAATCTAAAGGTTTTCCATTCATGTTAGTGCTTTCAATAGGTTTCTAATAGCTTTTTGTTGAATAAAAGATACAATTAAAGACTTTAACTAATAATTTATTAATTTTTGTTGACATAAAAAACTTTTTGTCAAAAATTACAATATGCATCTGTACGTCTAAATTCCATGTAGTGTCCGTAACCTTTACTCAATTCTTTAATATCAACTCTTAATTAAAAAAATGCTGATATAACACATGGAACTGGTACCCTGTTTGATTACTTGATTTTTAAGATGTAAAAATATAACTGCAATAAGTAATGGATTCTTTTAAAATACTGTAATGTGTATATGAAACACATTGTTAAGATATAAAAACTACAATTTTTGGAAGAAATTAAGTCAAGACCAGTAATTTTGAGGAACTATATGGTCAATGATGTTTTCAAAGTTGGTTTATTACCTGCAAGATATCACAGAAAGCTACATTTAACCCATTCTACAGTTGAAATATAAGTTTTGTATTTTATTCATTTGGTTACGGACTCTACACAATTGTTGGTAATGAAACTAAGAAAATTAACTTACCTTTATTTATAGAATAGCTTGGAAACTTGATGTGTTTATATTCAGGAAACATATAAAGTTGCTAAAATAAACTAATAAATGATGAATCACTTCATAGAATCTTCTTTGGTTTTACTATTCACAGTGATGCTACAAAGGAGAAAGATGCTGTTTATAGAGATGAAGTAATCGGGGAATTTCCATATGATTGCATCATTAATCAAAATTTTAAAAGACACAACTGATCTTACATTTCATAAAAATAATACTTTAAAACATGATGGTTCATTTTAAATTAAGTGATTAAAATTCAAAAACTTATGTTTTAAAGAAGGTTTACGGACACTACACATATTTTGTAGTGTCCGTAACCATTTTATTTGTTTAAGAGCTAAGCTTTATGAATTATTTTATGTTCAAAGTATTTTTTGTAATCTATGTACATCATGAATGAATAATAATATGATCAAAACTTTATAATGACATTTCTAGTTGCTAAATTTTACATGGTTACGGACTCTACATTTTCTGAGAAAACATACTTTTTCCATTTAAAAAAATTGTGAAAAATAATTTTTGCAATTTACACTTTGAAACGCTTTTCCATACTAATGTGCTACATCAGAATAGTAATTATGTTAAAAAACTAGTTAAACAAGAGTTGTATTATTAAGGTTTTGTGGCTCATAACAAGCAGAAGAAATCCAAGACGAAATTTACATAACATACTACCACATTTACAGTTTTGTTAATAACTTCCACAATTTTTATCCTATTTCAACAAACCAAACTTCAAAATAATCCTCGATCTTTTTTGAAACAGTTGCATATACACAATTTAAACATATTAAAAGATTGAAAAAGTTGTATTATCAGGAAAAGGGATAATATTCTAAGTGCAACAGCATAACATCGAAAAAGAGCCATTTTTTTGTGTACGTTTTAAGTCATATCTCCGAAACCATTTGAGGTACAGTGTCGAAATTTTGGCTGAAACTCGAACAAACATTCACAATTGAAAGAATATGAGATTTACTCTTATAGAACAACAGCAAATGTAAAATAACATCACATAACAGTAAGTTTCTGCATATGCTCCCTATATTGTGTTTCACCCGACAATGTGTCAGACCTATCAAACATTTGCCGGACCTACATATTTTTTACAACTTCAACTGAATTACACATATACTGGCTAAATCCATAAAATGGTTAAAAATTTGTTTACCAGCTTCAAGTGATACCTTGGAATACTCAAAGTTGGTACAACACATTTTTGTGTGACATGTGGAAATATACATACAATACAATAGACTTGTGTATGAAATAAACAAAGATACCAAGTTTGCATAATGCTAGCTATGCACATGTTTCAAGGTGTTACCTCTTATACAAATGTAAGTAGATTAGGTCTGGATAGAATCAATTGGATGACTGACAACCTAGGCCTAAATTAAAATTAAGTTTGTTTCCCCTTTCACAAGCCGCAGAGTCAAAAAAAAATGATTGCCAAAAATCAAAAAATAATCGTAATTTCCGGAAAATCAATGCTTCCGTCCGGAATCGGTTACACATTTAGTAGTCAAACTCTTCAATGTGAAGTCAAAATTTGATTATATAGACAAAAATAAACAAAAATCGGAGATTGCAAACAACGACAAGTTTGAGAAGCGAAATTAAGTAATGATGCCGGTCATCTTCAAGCGTTTTGTCAGTCCCAAGTTACTGAAAAATTGCTCCGGACATCGGGTCCGACGCGAAAAAGTTTAAATCGGACCTAGTCAATTTTTGTCCGACAGGTCCGACAGCTCTGAACTTTACTTCAGAATCGTAAATAGCAGTTTGCGCATGCAGTAAATAGATATGTTTTTGTCCCGAAATCTTTTCATTCTTGTATAAAACTCGGACCGGAACAAAGCTGACTTCATTTAATAAAATTACCCATTACAAATTATGTTCAAACACACAGACTAGTGTAATCTTCAGTAATAAAAGTATATATGATCATCATGAATATATGATTACACAATATTATGTGTGATTTTTTTTTATCCATTTCAGGGTTCTCAAAATGTTTTTAAGTAGATGGAGAATTTTTGGAAGTAAGTAGAGACTAGACATGCCTGTGGCATGTTCCCGAGCGCCGTAGGCATGAGTCCGAGAGGGGTATGTCACCCCTCTTGGTTGGAGGGGGATCCAGGGGTCCTCCCCCGGAAAATTTTGAAATTCTATATGGCAGGTGATACATTCCAATTTCAGGATGACTCCGAATCAAAATCTGTGATCAACAAAACGTTTTGCGGTCATAGGTTACACTGGTTCAAAAAGATCAAGAGCGATCTGTTGTTTTCTAATGCGGAATGAAATTATAACAGAGAACGAGAAAAAAGTAAATATCTTGATAACATTTCAGTTTTACCAACTTCTATTTTTATTTTTGACAAATTTGTAGATGGCGCTCAACCAGAAGTAGCTGCAATAATGTAGCTCCTGTGACAAACTTGTGTCTCGGCAGAGCTACAACGCGGTCCCATTCGTCACAATGGAGCAAAAAAAAAGTTGCAGTTGAAACATAAAAACTCATTATTTACGCTTCAAACATTTCATTATAACTATTACTGATGATCCCAGTCCTTGTTAAATCGGTTTGGCTGAGAAATATATGCTTTTCCAAGGTAGCAACAACCTTGTTCAAATTTATCAATTGTTTGTCATAACCGGAAACTACGGAAGGCGGAGCTTTTCTAAATATAGTATTTCTTACTACGATGCTTACGACGGCTGATGTAAATATTCACGCCTTAATCGCCAAATATGGTATCGACATCCAAATAGTGAGGCCAGAAATGACGAAATTCAAAATGTTCAGAGAGTTTAGTAAACATGGCTTTTTATTTTGTGGGAATTACATTCTAAAATACTGGTAGGTGATAAAAACTTGCTATAATAATGGACAAAAGGAAAGGTTATGTCTTATTATTGATAAATGCAGGCGTCAGAAATTCTGTAAGTGAGCACAAAAAATCTCGGCGGCTGCTCCATTACGTGTAATGGCATCCCGTTATAACCCTTGCGAGTAAGCGAGCATTTAGGGTTTTATTATTAGAACTAAACCAGAAGTAGCCGGCGAAATCACCGGCACATTTTGAGAACCCTGCATTTAAAACCCAGGGTCAAGTCTTTATTGGGGCGTACAGTCAAACCTGCCCTAACGGTCACCTTCCTTATCCAGCCTCTTTCATATCCCCCCCCCCCGATGGTTTTCCTGAAGAAATTTAACTTAAATAAGAGGTCACCTCTGGAACGCGGTCAGCTATTTTGATCCCAAAATTTTATTTTTCCTTAATTTAGCGGTCATGTCATGTAATCACAGTTATCTCCTTTGTGCCAATACACATTTTGCTGGTAAACGCTAATATGTCTCAAAGGTAATTGTGTTAATTAGCAGTTGATTGGTATTGATTTTGGACTTCAACCTAATTATTGTCAGTTTGAGGTGTAAAAATTTACAGGTACCGTAAGTGAACAGGTGAGTAAATTTATGGCTTTATATCCATGTCTGTTTAAAAAATTGCGTTAATCTGTCAAAATGTCTCGAAAAGTGTTGACGCTTCAACAGCGACTTGAAGTTGTAAAACATTGGAAAACGGTAAAAGTTTTGAGAAAAATTAGAGACTAAAATAATGAACTTCATGTCTGTTTTTTTCTAAAAAAAATTATAATCAAAACAACTCAAGTGTTGTCAATAATATGCAATACAATTTGTTTACAATTTTCCCTTTATCGGGCCCCTTTGCAGAGTTTGGGTTTGTTTTTATTGATTTCATCACGTATTTCCGATTTTAAGTGTCATTCTTACTAAATACCGGTACCATATATAATATTAACTTATTACCCTGGGATCCAATTTCATAGATATATTTTTTAAATTATAATTTAACAAATTTACATGCAACATGCTTCCTGGTTATTTATAGCAGTTATCAGTATTCACAATTGGGCAAACTTCAGAAAAGCAGCTGACTTATAATTAGGTTGTGTTAATGGCGATTTTACCAACAGACATTCAAATTCTTTTAACTAATTACGACATTATAAGTTAGGGAACGACCATTTAACTTGAAGGGGGGGGGGGGGGGGGGGGGGGTTTATGGGTTTTTTCTAAAAAAATATTCGGATTCCCAATGTTGCTGAAAAAAATATTCTGATTTTGGTGGAGGAAAAAAAAAATAATCTGATTCCGAGTTTTTGACATATAACCTAATGTTGAATTCTGGGAAAAAATTTCGTGCTTTGCACGACAAAAAAAAATCAATAATCTAACTCGTGTTGTCTGAAAAAAATATTCTGAACGAAACAAAAAACCATAACCCCCCCCTTAAAATGGTCGGTCCATTATAACATATTTTTTAAACCTGGCTTCTTGTTCAGAACATTTTATTAGTATAAAACATCGAATATTGGCAACTTTTAATATAAACAAAAAAAAATTCAATTCTGACAGCCTTAAGAGGAAGGCCTCCACGTGGCAAGAGCTGGAAACATTTTATTTTTCAATATCCTTAATAGTTGCACATGCTAATAGGTATTGAAAATTGTAATGGCTAACTTTCCTCATTAAAGAAACTTGAACTTGAATTAAAAGGTCACCTCTTTTAAGCACCTCTTGAATTTCACTTCAGTGGCTGCTTAAATCAGGTTTGACTGTACTGTCTTGTTGCTCAACTCTAGTCTCTATTCAGTCCCGATCTATATACTACAAAGTACATATTGTTTAACTTCCGGTATAAAAAAATAAAAACCTATGGCTAATTTATTTTAATATTTTGAAGGGGGCCTACCCGGTAGGTCACAGAAATGAAAATGAGTGGAAAAACATAACAGAAAAAAGTAAAAGAGGGTACGAGGAGATGAGGAATAGAAAATTAGTAGAAATCTGGAAAAAGTACGTTCAAAAAATGGCTTAAGTACGGTTCTGGGTCTGTTCGCCCCGATAATCAAAAAGTATAAATGATATTTAATGGTTTAATAAATTGATAATAAATTGAGAAATTTTAAATATGGTGCATGCTAAAAAGTGTATATTCCATAATGAGTAAAGTTTGTCAAAACACACACGAGATTAAAGGACACAAGCTGTGAAGTAAAGAATTCTTTTATGCTTGCAATTTGTTTTACAAGCTTACATCAATTAATTGTAATGATGAAATCAACAAGGCCAAAAAAAAAAATATGTGTGTTTACTGTCACATGTCAAAAAAATCTAGGGTCGGTTGGTCGAGATTAATTTTTTTCTTATTTTTTATTATCGACAAAACCGGAAAGTCGTTTCTGATTCCGGAATTTCATTTTCGAAATTTCTGGTAAAATGACGAATTATGCAGTTTTTCTACCTTCTTTGCTCTCAATTTCAACAAAAAGCTAGCAGTTGAATAAATAAAACATTGCTGCTGGTTAAACAACAAAAATGGTTATCCGAATTCTGTGTAAAAATTCATAGGGTCGCTAGCAAAAATTAGGGTAGGTCGGGTGACCGTAAACACACATATTTTTTTGGCCCAATCATTAATTTCAATTAAGCATTTCAAATAATATACCTAATAATTGTTTGAAAAGAACTTAATTAATTTCCAAAAAGCTCATATTTGTTTAATTACAGAGTTCGCGAATACCTAAAATTTTCTGTCAGACATAGGACTGACAGAATGCAAATTTCTGCCAGTCCCACAAAAAAGTTGGTGGTCCTACAATTTGTGAAACTTTTAACAACAAAAGATGATTAGGCCATATTCATTATTAGGCCATGGAAAATTGATTGTTGGTTTCCGCTAACATGGGAAAATTTTCATAACCCGACGGGCAGGCTTTTTATTTTATTTTTTTAATTTTCATTTCTTTACTAGAATAATACATGTATGCTCCTAATGATCATACTTATTCTGATATTCCTCTTTGGAGGGTAATTAAATAACTCTGTTTTATTCTTATATCCATGAAAAAAAAAAAAAAAAAGAGAGAAAAAAATTAAAATTTCTAATTCATGCTGAAAAAAGTGACATGGCTGGCTTCAAAAATATTTGTTTCTACTAAAAATGCCAATAAAATTAATTGACCAGCCAGGATAAAACTAACCCGGCAGGGTTAGGGGAAACCAACAATTTTTTTTCTTTGGCCTTAGGCCAAGTTAGGGTGAAACTGGAACATCAACAGCAAACCTGAAAATAAACAGTTAAATACATCTTTCATTTGTATAATATTTTATTCTTCTGCAGCATATTTCTTTTTGTGTCCTCTCCGTTTAAATCGGGAGCGTGCAGCCATTTCCCTGGCCTTCCACCAGTCGAGAAACGAATCGGCCATGCTGCCATTAATTGAACTGGTATCTGTTAGGAAGTTACGGTGCTAAAAAACATGGCAGAGAAAGATCGAGAACCAGTTCAATTATGATCCAACCAATTACCAACTATTTCCTAACGCACCACAACAGACTTTTTCGCGAGACGAACAGTCAGACAATCGGACCGGCTCAAGACGCTGAAATACCAGACCTTATGAAATTTTGGCAGTCGGGACCGACAGGACCGATGATATTCGTGAACTCTGCTTCATCTATTATAATATAATAGCGATTAAGTGGGACGAATCGACTCACTTTCCGGGGCGAAACGACCCGGGACGAACAGGTCATGAGGGCGAAACGATCCGGATTCGAACGTAATGACACGCAAGTGGTGTGTTGAGTCTGGCAGATTTTACATTTGTACCAGACATGTACAGGTATATGACAAGAGGCTGAGTGAAGATGAAGGGGGGTGGAGGGGTGAAGAGAACAAACTGGAGGAGCCCCAAACAGAGAGACTCATATTTTTTTTTATTCAAGAGAATAAACATGTGATATCATGATGTTTTTCATTACTTTCTTTCAATTTATGTCATATTTGGTCAATTTACTTTCGGATCAGTGAATATGTATTCGGGCCAGTAAAGTTCTCATACAAAAAAAATGTATGTACTGGCCCAAATGGCTTGTAAGTTCCAAATCCCAAAGTTACTGACTGTAATTATAGTACCTTCTATTAGACTTTTCAACACTGACAGTTCTTGGTAAAGTCCATGTACTGCACTTCTCATACTACCAAGGATAACATTAGCCTTGATTGTTGTAGTGGCTTCAGGAGGTGGAACGTGAAGAAAACTTATGTTCGAGTGCTGTCTGGACCATGTAACATCCAATAGCAGAGATCCTCTGTATAGACAAGTTTCTTTAAGACCCAACTGATCAATAAGAATGTCGTATGTCGCTTTGCATTTAATTTGTTTTCCAGAAAGATCCATCTTGCGTAAATTAGGTAAATGTTCATCGTTGTCTACAGTGTCCATTACGTGTACCAAAACAGTTTTCAGTCCAACGAATTCATTCTTCGGCGACTTTAGAAAATCTGTGTACAAACAAACTGCCCTTTTCCTATCATTACCATCACACACACAAAGGAAAGAAGGACAAGTGTTCACATTCTTTGCGTCTTTCTGAGATGACACATTGTAGATACCCGTCAATTTCCTTGCAATGGCAAGTGGAATTCCAAACTTCATTTCTTCAGAATCAATGGTTACATCTGTTGTAGTACAATCAAATGAGCTCGTTTGAAAGGTGGACAAATTAGCATAAACTTGCATTTTCAACGGAGACCCATCTACACTTCCACGCGATGGTCTTTTCGTAGGTTTGTCGCAAGGTATGTTATCTGTAACAAATGTATTCTGATCAGAGACTGTTTGGACCGGAGTCTTGTTGAAAGGTTTATGTGCAATAATAACGGGAAATTGTGTAGGGAGAAGTTCATTCAAGATTTTCATGTTTGGGAAATCGGTTTTATTCTTCACAAAACTTAACATCACATCCTGATACATACAGTCTCCATTCTCTGATTTAACAAGATCGTCAATAGTTTTCTTAAATGTTGAAATTTCCTTGGAATCCATGATAAATTTGTCAATTTACAACTTTTTCCGTTCACAAATTTCCCGCCGTTTACGAATCACCTTTATTTTTAAAAGTGCATGCGCAAGTTCCGGTGGGAGTAGCTAATCACCGGAAGTCTTTGTATATCGGAGCTAAACCCGATATATTTCTACTCATAACTCAATAACGTCTGAGTATATCTTAAATAATTGAAACTGACTATAAAACTGAGAATAAGATCTAATTGATAATATTAAAAGAATCACACAAATATATTTAGGAAATAGCTTAAAGCTGACAGGAAAGTTTTTCATAATCATAATGCCGATTAGTAGAAATTTCAACTTGTAACTCGTATCGTAGAAATATTTCATATTCCGATCAAAATGTGTTTATTGATTCTTATACTTTCATATAAAATATTTATTGAATATATTTAAAGAAAATATAGAAATGTTGACTCGATGTGAATGTCAAAATCTAACTTTGATCTCTTTATACATGCCTGGATTTGCATAGTAAAACTACTATTTAAATCATTGATACATGTAATTATTTCATACGCCGGTCAAAATGTGTTTATTGAAACATAGAAACAAATATATCAGCATTATAATCTTCAAAAATATTTTAGAGAAGAGGTATAAAAGTTGGCTGGCGCACAGGCCCTTGTGTAGAGTCAAAAATATGCTCGCTAAACCTAAAAATACTACAAGGCCGGACTCACTCCTAACTACCCCTGTCACTTCAACCCCTATTTACCCTGTCAAAATATCGATAGGACACAAATCGCCTACTGATTTGCGTAGTGAAATAATTTTTCTTCAAGGAAAACCCGTTTTTTATACCTTCCTACCATCTACATCCCCATTACTAACAGATAATCTTCCGATTTTGTTGAAATGGACATCCCCGTGGCTGCAAAAGCGAAAGTAGGTCACCTGACATCTTTCCGCCTTTCGGTCGTTCTCGGGTTTTATCATTGCCTTACGAAACATACCTGAGAAATTTATATTTTGGCGCCTTGTAATTTGAATTTTGAATGTTTCTAAATGTTTAGTATTTATATATGATAAAACCCGAGTGGGTGTCAGACCGGTTCATAAACTACCATTTGGCCCGAAGTGTCATGAACTATATGTTATATTATACTCAATACATGTAAATCTGTCAGACGACATGTTTTTTTTTTTTTTATTGTATATCTAAGACAAAAAACGAGTTCGGACAAAATCCGGAAGAAAACATTATATTGACCGGCTGCGCTAACAAAGACAAATTGGGAAAATAAAAACGTAAAGTGTAATATTATTTTATATTAAAAATAATCCGCCGGAAAGAATAGTATGGAGGAAAAAATAAAATGTTACACCTACAGAGTCTTAGTGACAGAGATTTAATTTTCTCAAATTTTGAAATTTGCAGAAAAGTCACTGATTTTTTTAAGCGGAAGAGAAATATTTATATGCGGAAAAGTCATATTAAATTCTAGAAATGCAAAGGACCAAAAAACAAATAACTACATTGATGATTGGCTTACTTCAATTGTTTCAAAATCCCGATGATATTGTTATGGATTTGTTCAGGGTCCATCTTTTGACTTTCAGCGTATCTGATAAAGGTTATTCTGGAGGCCCACTAAGCTAGATATCTACGCTTGACTATCACTGAGTAGATACTTCTGCTGGTGGAATATTAGTCCAGATGGTATCATTTGCCATGCAAGTAGTCTGTGTTTTGGCACTGACATGGTATATATATCCAATTGTAGTGCATAAGACGCATTTTCGGAATAACCTTTTGTTCGGTTCGTCTTTGGTTGTTTGCGGAGAGCGCATTTCTTATTTACGTTATTTGTGTTTGTTTGTGTATAGTGGTGTCCAACACATATTGTGTTGTGTTTTTGTTTTTGTTTTTCTTCGTCTTGTGTACCCTATATTGCCAGTTACTATGGGTTGTCCTTTTTTGATTACCCCTTCGGTATTCTATAACGTTTTTACTTCATCAGATGCACTGACAAAAAATCGGAAAACCAAAGAACTCAAAAGTCTTTAGGAACGAAAAACTAAAGGGAACATTTTATGCACATGTTTATGAACTGTAATTACTTTGTCGTCTGTAAAGGTATGTGGTTTTAAGTGGCCTTTTGAGTTAAATGAGATTGGTGTTTATCTCTTTATAACTACATTACGTGTTCATTTCATTTAAAAAGCCCCAAATGTGATTGGTCAAAATGTTGACAGGTGAATTTGAAATTGAACCTTCATCAGTCAATGAAGCAAGCGCACAATCATTCAGCCACGCCCACTTCCAGGAATTATTTTCGAACATCATGAAAACTAAAAACTACACACAAGAACAACAGCTGAAAATGAGGAATATTAAACAGAATAACAATACAATTGTATTTAAAAGTGTAAAACTTTAATTATATGTATTGAATGCAATTTCTTTAGGATTATAAAAACGTTGACAGAAGTGCATGTTGAAAGTGGCGTTAAGTACCATAAACCTAATCAAAATTGCATGTTCTATATGAAGCGCCTCAACACGCCAATAAGCATTCGATTCTTACATGTACGTATTGCTTGTTAATATCTGATTTGCCTACTGAAATAAAGTTAAACAGGGGATTTTCACTCGTAACAAATATTAGATTTTTTGGGACATGAGCAATTGGTCATATATCATCAAATTGTACCAAAATATATTCGTGAAAACTGCTGCGGGGTCATATAATGTATTTTAACATTTCTCATGTCAAAATATTTTCTTCTCTAAAATTTGGCGACAGAAATAAAACATAAAACAAAACAACACATACTCCCCCCCCCCCCCCCCCCCCCCCCCCTTATTTAAAGTTATGTGGACGTTCTCCTACAATCAAGATGTTCCCTAATAACCGGATTAAAGCACCAAATTATTGTCTATGTACGGACCCAAAACCCCCATTGCTGCCGGTTCCCGTTGTCGCCATTTTCGGTATTCAGGTGTTTACCAGAGTGTGTAGAGGAGCTGGTATTATAAATAAATAAATAATAAATAAATAAGCTTTATTTAGAGTCGGCATGGTTAAAACAACATACAACATAAGCTCTGTTGAGCTTTTAACCGACATACACAGACACAGAATAAATAACAAATAACAAGCATGCAACATACAGCTAAAAATACAAGACTAAGTAAGCACTACATGTAAAATAATAACAGTTACAAGATAAGCAAAAAATCATTTTAAAAGCTGATGTTATAAGCTAAGCATACCAAGAGCTAATGTAGCAAACTATGAACAACTAAAAGCTGATATTATGAGCAGAGCATTAAATATCTGTTGGTGTTTTACACGTATCTTTTCGGTACCAAGCATTAAAATTTCTTCCGTTACCGGAATATTTACTTTCTTTGTAAGTATTTAATAATTCACATATTTTACAATAAGCACGATCCTTAAAATTTCCAAACAAATAATACTTATCTGTCTCTCGTAGATAAGACGTGTATTCTGTTTCGTTAGAACCAAGTTTGATAAGAAATTGTGCTAAATGTTTCGGACTTCTGAAATTTGAAGTGTAAATGACTGTATTTTTCGGAATAAATTCATGCAAATTCGGAGCTCCTCTTGCAACATATATCATGTTGTTATTGTCAAGAAAGTTATCAAAAACCTTTTCCGTTAAATATTCTTTACAAAGGCTGTTCTCAAAACCGAGATAGAATTTATAATCGCTTGATAAATGTGCATGACATTCCATATTCGTTTTCTTTTTACAAAAATCGTTGTTTTCCCCACATCTTCCATAAATATCGATATCAATATATTTTTTCAGTTCTTCGACATATTTCCGTCGTTTGGAAGGAGTTTTACAGTTGCTAACCGCCCAGGATACTAATTTTGTTTTCTTTCTAAATATTTCCGAATAATTCCTTACAATCGGTTTGTCTCGGAGCTTTAGCATACGTTGTACATAAATATCACTATCAGTGCGATAGG